>JAJHPC010000018.1:5360979-5960979 GCA_024447665.1 Juncus inflexus
AACCACCACATCTCTTAGTCTTTACTTTAAGTTTTCTCTTTATTTGTTACTTTCATTTTGTTGTAATCAACCAATCAACAACCCCCCCAATTGTGTGTCTTGTTTTAGGTCTTGTGTTTGGTTTTATTTACGGTATTGGTTTCTCTTTATTTTAGTTTTTCTGTTTTTGTTCGAGTCCGTTTTCATTAGAGGAGTAATCATTTCACCTAGTTTTAGTCTAAATAGCTCTCTGTGGTTCGACCCTACTTCCACTGTCTACTGTATTGTAGTTAAGTTTAGGGTTATAAATTTCTTTTGGTAAGTGTATAACGACTGCAAAAATACATTTTATCAGTACTTCATAACTTTCACGGACGACTTCAGTATATATGGATATGTCTACCTAATAAAGCACAAGTCTGAATCCTTTGAAGTGTTCAATGAATTTAAGAATGAAGTACAAAATTAACTTGGTAAGAAGATTAAAGCACTTCGATCTGATCGAGGAGGCGAATATCTGAGTCAGGAATTTGAGGATCATCTCAGAGAATGTGGAATAGTTTCATAACTGACTCCTCCAGGAACTCCTCAGTGGAATGGAGTGTCCGAAAGGTGGAATTGAACCTTATTGGATATGGTTTGATCGATGATTAGTCAAACGACCCTTTCAATATCTTTCTGGGGTTACGCTCTTGAGACTGCCGCATTCATACTGAACAGGATTCCATCCAAAGCGGTTCAAAAGACGCAATATGAGATGTGGACGGGGAAAAGCCCCAAGTTGTCTTTTCTTAAAATTTGGGGATGTGAGACTTATGTCAAACGTCAGTTTCCCGATAAACTCGGACCCAAATCTGACAAGTGCCTATTCATGGGATATCCTAAGGAAACTAAAGGATATTACTTTTACCACCCATCGGAGAACAAAGTGTTTGTTGCTCGCAATGGAGCCTTCTTGGAAAGAGAGTTTGTCTCTATGAGAAAGAAATTCGAGACCCACCTATAGTTGCAGAACCAATGATGGAGGAACAAAGAAGCTCTCAAGGAGTTGGCGAGCTTGAAACACACGGACTCAACGTAGATCTAGTAGGATTCTGGTAAGGTTTGCAAGCTTCAGAAATCCATCTATGGATTGAAGTAAGCATCTCGAAGTTGGAACCTTCGTTTTGATGAAGTCATCAAAAGTTTTGGTTTTACCAAAAGTGAAGGTGAGCCATGTGTTTACATGAAGTTCAGTGGGAGCACGGTAGTATTCCTGGTGCTTTATGTAGATGACATATTACTCATGGGAAATGACATCCCAACATTATTGGACGTCAAGAAATGGTTGGGTGATAATTTCTCGATGAAAGACCTAGGAGAAGCCTCCTATGTGTTGAGAATCAGGATCTATAGAGATAGATCTAGAAGGCTTATAGGTCTGAGTCAAAGTACATACATAAACAAGGTCATGAAACGGTTCAGAATGCAAGAATCCAAGAAAGGATTTTTGCCCTTGTCACATGGCGTTTAACTCGGTAAGACATAGTGTCCTACAAGTGAGCAGGAACGAAGACGCATGAATGCCATGATATGCCATGATATGTACTAGACCAGATGTGTCATACTCGTTGAGCGGGTTTCAATATAATCCAGGTGTAAGTCACTGGATAACTGTTAAAAGAATCCTTAAATACTTACGAATAACTAAGGACCTGTTCCTAGTCTGTGGAGGTATGGAAGACGAGCTCGTTGTAAAGGGTTACATCGATGCAAGCTTCCAGACAGACCCAGATGACTTTAGATCACAATCAGATTATTTATTTTGCCCAAATGGAGGCGCAGTGACATGTAAGAGTTCCAAGCAATGTACTGTAGCATATTCTTCAACGGAAGCAGAGTATATAGCCGCTGCAGAAGCGGCTAAGGAAGCTATTTGGATAAAGAACTTTTTGGAGGAGCTAAGAGTAGTTCCGAGCATCTCGGAATCAGTGGATCTTGTTGGAAAATCCATAGCCATGTACTTTACATGCGCAGCGGAACCTATGGATTTAACCCGCCCTAGGATCTATGTTAAGAGAATAAAAGTACGAGATTAACCATTAAAATTTATACCTCGGATCTTCCTGATCCGCGAGACAAGGAACGGATGTAGGTCTGAACTTTTCTGACTCGCAACCGTCTCCTTCCCGAAGCTCGGCTCGCCAAGCTCCTTCCTATCGCTCGGCTCGAAGAACTCCTTCTTGAAGCTCGGCTCATGAAACTCTTCTTGAAGCTCGGCTCGAGAGATAGATTCTTCTCCTAGGGATTAAGATAGATCGCTCGCAACTTCTCAAGGTAGAGAACCTCTACTCATATCCACGCCAACTTCACTCGAACGGAATAACCGGACTTGGCTAGACAAGTCCGGAAATACTTTCCGAATATCTCTCAAAACTCTCTCTCTCTTTTCTGTGTAAAGACGGCTTCTCAGGCTACAGAGTTGTGTGTCAAATAGAGAGACCCTGCCCTTTTATTTATACTAGAGAGAGAGGCGAATGATTGCTCAGTTACCATAACTAAAATCCTAATCTGCGCCTATTCCGTCGCCAACGGAACTATTCCCTTGCCAGCGGAATAGGTATTTCCATAACGAAATACTTGGCAGCTAAGGTTATTACAGTTTCCATATATATTCCGTTGGGAACGGAACTTTTCTGTTGCCAACGGAATGGCACTATTTTGTTCAATCAATTATCCAATAATTGATAATTTCGTTCACCAATTAATACATCATATGTATAACTGTTTTGAGGCATATTCATCCCGTACGAATGGAGTTCATTGTGTGACCGTGTAGGTTCCATTTAACGCTGGCAACGATCTTCTAAAGATCGTAAGTCATGAGTAACCTCTAGACTGATGTCATGACTACCCATGTTAAATGAAATGATCAGCGATCGTAAACCTATCTGAATAGACATTTGCTTATTCCTTTTGTTCTACGATATACATCTTAATCACAAGGCACGGTAATATGTCATCCTTGAGTTTGATCAAAGTCTCTTTCCTGATCGAGAATTAGACTGAGTAAATACAAAATGATATTAACAACACAGGTTAATCCATTTTGAGCATGGCCATGCATTTCCTTCAATCCTAGTTCATCAGGGGGCCCAGAGATATCTCCTTCATGACAAGAGGAACAAAGCCCATCTTGGTCACTCACATTTCTCGTCAAGATTCGTGCATACCTAATGATGACCCCAATGATTATCCCGTTACGGATGACGTAAGATCATATTAAAGTATGCAGTTCCTCATACAAGAATCCATGGTGACCTCAGGTCGTAGGAACAAGCACACTATTCATATGAGAATCACTAATGACATATACCATGCATATTCTCATAGTGTGGTCAGTCCGGTACGTGTACTCTAACACCTACCTATATTCCAGACTTGACATCTCTATGTCCATGATCATCCAGCATGCGAATATACTGGTATGGATATGTAGCTTCTTACTTGAAGTATGTCTATCTTTATAAACATCCTACATATCACTAGAGATAGTTTAAAATGTCATTCGTTGGTTCACAGTTCTACTATCAGAATCACGTATTCTTGATGATGTGAACCCGAAGTGTCATTCTTGGTTGATATAAGAAATATACAATCACAACCCATACACACATATATATAAGAAAGAACCTTTATTGAATAGATAATAATGTCTTAATACATAATCCATTTCCTAGCACAAATACATTTGGCCTAGGGCACTAATCCTACGTCTCCCACTTGCACTAGGCCAATTCTAAGCATCTTATGCCCATAGACCTAACATGACCCTCATGCTTTTCTTGCGGGAGTGGTTTATTTAATGGATCAGCGACATTGTCGTCCGATGACACTCTACACATTTTAACATCACCCCTTTGTATGATCTTTCTGATTAGATGGAAGCGTCGCAGTATGTGCTTGGACTTTTGGTGAGATCTCGGTTCCTTTGCTTTTGCGATCGCTCCATTGTTGTCACAATATAGATCCACTGGTTCCGAGATACTCGGAACTACTCTCAGCTCCTCCAAAAAGTTCTTTATCCAAACAGCTTCTTTAGCCGCTTCTGCAACGGCTATATACTCTTGCTTCCGTTGAAGAATCTGCCACAGTACATTCCGTTGAAGCATATGAGATTCTTGCATTCTAAACCGTTTCATTACCTTCTCTATGTATGTACTTTGCCTCAGACCTATAAGCCTTCTAGATCTATCTCTATAGATCCTGATTCCTAGCACGTAGGAGGCTTCTCCTAGGTCTTTCATCGAGAAACTATCTCCCAACAATTTCTTGACCTTCAATAATGTTGGGACATCATTTCCCATGAGTAATATGTCATCTACGTAAAGCACCAGGAATACTACCGTGCTCCCACTAAACTTCATGTAAACACAAGGCTCACCCTCTGATAAGCCCGCGTATTTTCTAATTAGCGAAATTATGCAAACAAAATTGTATTATTAACCCTTTCTTTTATTTATTAACCCCATCGACTTACTTGCCACGCTCGCTGCAACAAAATTGTATTATTATGCAAACGACCCCTTTGTAAGGAAGATAAGAATTGAACAAAAATTAAATCACAAAACTGTTTTGGGGTTTTTTTAGGACTTATATTAAGCGAGAAAACACAACAATAAACACAATCTTCACATAAATTGAGAAAAATCAAGAAACTTCCCTAAAATCGAAACCTTTTTCCAATGACTTTTAATTCAGCAAAATAAGAATTATTCGATGAGAAGAACTTAACAATGACACTTATTCAACCACTTAATAATCATATTCAATTATTACAACTCAATCACTCAACAATTATTTAGATTAACACTAAAAGTTCACTAATTGATCAAGAGAAGAGAAATTATAAAACTTTAACCTAAATTTGGAAGATGATGTTGCAGCGAGCGTGGCAAGTAAGTCGATGCTCTTCCGCTTCCTGTAGCAGCCGATTTGAAGGTTCGAGATTCGCACACCAAGAAACGTTGTTGGATGTGCAAGTCCGTCATCGAATTCCTTCGATTCGCGTCGTTCCGGAGCGATTGGGTCGTGTAGCACTCTCAAGAGATTTGGTGAATTTAACTGAACAAACAATTCTAAGATAATCGTTAGAAAATCTTGCTCAGTCGGATTTTCGGGTTATTTTCGGTTTAGGGTTTATTTCTCTCTTTTTCTCAGAATTTGGCCGAATTCGTAGAATTAATGGTTGTTTTTTTCATCCTTTTTTAGCGGCTAGGGTTCTTGGGAACTATATAGGGTCTATTTGGAAATTTTCCCACATAGAAATCCTTCCTTTTCTTACAATTTTCAAGTTTGGGGTCGGATTTACCATTTTTGGCTGCTCAAAATGGGCTGAAGAACAGGAGAAACAACAACCGTCCGATCAAAATCAGATTTTCCTGTGATTTAATTCGGACCGTTTGATTAGACTAACGGCTGATAAGCGTCCACTTAACGGAGCGAGCGGTCCACTGATTCTGCGTGTCGGATCAAGCTGCGGACGATTCAGATCAGCCGGTCCGTTAAATATTTAACGGACCAAACGGCGGTCTCAGATTTTGGTTTTTCTGTGGCGTTCTCTCTGTGCGGCGGGTCAGTTCTGACCAGTGTAGCCTTCTATGCAGTATATCTGTAAAAAATCAGAGAAACATATATATTTTTAAGTGCAGATTTTTGCAGAATTGTTTTAGGGAGTTTTATAAATCCAACTTAAGCATGTAATATATTGTTGGAAATATAAAAATGAGTACATCCATTTGGACTGATTATATTTATACTTTTGGGACTTCTAAAATTGCCAAAGAATTAAATTTGATTTCTTTCCAAAAATTATTTTTATAGTTATAATTCAAAACATGCTTAAAATCATATTTTTAGCCATAAATTATATTTTAGCTCCATTTTTACCCTTTTAGTCAAATACATAATATTTTGAACCCTTTTATGTTATTTTTATATTTATTATTACATTATTAAGCCTAAAATACGTGTATAAAAATACACATGTCACCCTCACTTTTGGTAAAACCAAAACTTTTGATGACTTCATCAAAACGAAGGTTCCAACTTCGAGACGCTTACTTCAATCCATAGATGGATTTCTGAAGCTTGCAAACCTTACCAGAATTCTTAGGATCGACAAAACCCTTCGGTTGCATCATATGAACGTCCTCGGTTAGAGTTCCATTTAGGAAAGCTGTTTTGACATCCATTTGTCATATTTCATAGTCATAATATGCTGCTATGGCTAATAGAATTTTGATGGATTTAAGCATAGCTACAGGTGAGAAAGTTTCGTCATAGTCAATATCATGAACTTGTTTGGAACCTTTCGCCACAAGCCTTGCTTTGTAGGATTGTACCTTTCCATCCACGTCAGTCGTCTTCTTGAAGACCCATTTGCATCTGATGGTCTTCAAGCCTTCGGATGGGTCAATCAAATTCGAAACTTGATTGTCTTGCATGGATTGCATATCGGCTCTCATGGCTTCTAACCATTTATGAGAGTCGGGACTCTTCATAGAATCTTGGTAGGACGTTGGTTCATCATCTATGAATGTCACATCATCATCATTAGACACGAGAAATCCGTATCTCTCGGGCTCATGACGAATCCACTAGATCTACGTTGAGTCTGTTGTGTTTCAAGCTCACCAACTCCTTGAGAGCTTGCTTGTTCCTCCATCATAGGTTCTGCAAATATAGGTGGGCCTCGAATTTCTTCGAGTTGCACTTTACTCCCACTGCTTCCCATAGAGACAAACTCTCTTTCCAATAAGGCTCCATTGCGAGCAACAAACACTTTGTTCTCCGATGGGTGGTAAAAGTATTATCCTTTGGTTTCCTTATGATATCCCACAAATAGGCACTTATCAAATTTGGGTCCGAGTTTATCGGGAAACTGACGTTTGACATAAGTCTCACATCCCCAAATTTTAAGAAAAGACTGTTGGGTTTCTACCATTCATAATGCAGCGGAAAAACAAAAAACGAAACAAAATCGAATTCGAAACCCAAAAGAAGGATCCGTGATGATCAAAAACGAATTTGGTTGACGGTTTTCTTTGCCCGATCCAAACCGGTTTCCAAACCGATCCTTTGAATGATTTGCCTAATCGGTCGTCTCACAAACCGATTCTCCAAATAAACCGATTCTCCAAACAAAAATCACGGTTTCAACCCAAATCACAAAGACGCCGCACTTCGCTTCGTCCTCTACCGGTATCCACACGAACAACCCCTTTGAACGGATAAAGAACGATATATGCTAGTATTCGTTCTTCATTTCTCTCACAGAAATCACAAGAGAATAATTTTCGGATTTTTCTCTCCTCTTTGTCTCACAAAAGATGGACGAAAAATATGTCTTCTAAAACATTTTTGGGGTGTCTCTTGTGCCTATATAGTCCATAAGTTTCATATCCTATGTGCATGGTAACTGTGTAACCATATATGCAACACATCTTATCATATAAGATGTAGGATTGAATGTGTCACTTGACTATATAGCTCTTCATACAACTTATCACATAAGTTATGATTTTTCTGCGTACGTCTCAATAGTTGTTCTTTGTGTGTGACCCTGTAGGTTTACTTAATGTTGGCAATAATAAAAAAGGATTATAAATCATGAGCGGTCTCTAGCAAGACATCATGATTACCCAAATTAAGCAAATATAGATGATTCGAACAAACCTAATTTATGTCATGCATTGTATCCCTTTGTTACACGATATCTATATCGTCCATAAGGCATGGTATGTGTCAACCTTATGTTGTTCGATAAATATTTCTTGACACCGAATTTGATTGAACATGAAATGACATTAATAACTCTTTATTAATTCACTTGAGCACGGCCGTGCGTTTCTTCAATCAAATCATCAAGAGGCCTAAAGATATCTCTCTTAATTTATGAGAGGAACAAATCCTATCTTAATTAAACTCTTTCCTCCACATAATTCATTATATACCTAATTATAATCTGTATGACCGCCCGATTAAAGACGATGTTAGATTATATTAAAGTATAAAATTTCTCATGTAGGAAACTGAGGTAATCTCAAGTCTAAGGATTAGAGATACATTCTTTACTGAGAATAACTAATGACACGAACCATGTAGTATTCTCACAGTGGGTCAATCCAGTATATGGTCTCTAACATATACTTATGTTAATGACTTAATAACTCTTATTCATGATCAGTAAAACGTGACCATCAGTCAACTAACATATTGATGTACATTTATAGCTTATCATAAAGTATGTTTGTCTCACAAACATCCTGGAAAAATACTATCAAAGTCACATACTTTGATGATATAAAGCTAAATATCATATTCAAGGTTCATTTTAGTAATAAGAAAAAAATAACCAATACACATTTATTATATAAAATATCTCTAAATAAAAAACAATGTTTGTTTAACACAATCCATACATCTAGGTCTCAAATACATTGGCCTAGGGCATACTACTAACAAAGACAACTTGGGGCTTTTCCCCGTCCATATCTCATAAGGCGTCTTTTGAACCGCTTTGGATGGAATCCTGTTCTGTATGAATGTGGCAGTCTCAAGAGCATAACCCCAGAAAGACATTGAAAGACTCGTTTGACTCATCATCGATCGAACCATATCCAATAAGGTTCGATTCCTCCTTTCGGACACTCCATTCCACTGAGGAGTTCCTGGAGGAGTCAGTTGTGAAACTATTCCACATTCTCTGAGATGATCCTCAAATTCCTGACTCAGATATTCGCCTCCTCGATCAGATCGAAGTGCCTTAATCTTCTTGCCAAGTTGATTCTGTACTTCATTCTTAAATTCTTTGAACACTTCAAAGGATTCAGACTTGTACTTCATTAGGTAGACATAACCATATCTACTGAAGTCGTCCGTGAAAGTTATGAAGTACCGATACCCACCTCTAGCGGGAATACTTATTGTTCCACATACATCGGTATGTATGAGTTCTAATAAGTCATTGACCCTTTCTCCAACTTTTGTGAAGGGTTCCTTAGTCATCTTGTCAAGTAAACAAGACTCGCACGTCTCAAATGATTCCAAATCAAATGAGTCTAAAAGTCCATGAGAGTGGAGTTTAGAAATCCGTTTCTCATTTATATGGACTAAGCGACAGTGCCAGAGGTATGTTGTATTTGAGTCATTCGGTTTAAATCGTTTAGTGTTAATATTATATATGGACTTATAACTCTCTTTCTTAAGATCTAACACGTAAAGACCTCTTTCTACTAGAACATTTCCATAGAAGAGATGTTCCTTTAAGATAGAACAATTACTATTCTCAATAACAAATTTATAACCATCCAAAGCTAGACTAGAGATAGAAATAATATTTCTGCTCATAGCAGGTACTAAATAACAATTATTAAATGCTAATACAAGTCTACTAGGCAAAGTCAGTAAATAAGTTCCTACGGCTAATACAACTCTTCGCCCTTAGCTAATCTTCTACTCATTTGTAGTCCCTGCACATCATTACAAATGTGAGTACCACATCCGGTATCCAATATCCAAGATTTAGGAGTAGGTGAATTAGTTTCAATAACAAAAATACCTGAAGTGGTAGTCACACTACCCTTCTTTATTTCGTCCTGATAGAGTTTGTAGTTTCTCTTCCAATGGCCAACCTTGTTGCAATGGAAGCAAACTCCCTCTTTGTCTTTCTTGTTCTTAGGTTTAGGCAACACCTTGCCTTTATCCTTGCTCTTGTTCCCGATCTTCTTACCCTTATTCTTGTGAACCATTATAACGTCCTTGACAACATTTGTCTTCATGTCCTCCTGTGCGTTCTTAAGCATCCCATGCAACTCGGTGATGGATTTCTACATCTGATGCATATTATAGTTCATGATGAATTGCTTAAAACTAGGAGGTAACGACCCGAGAATTATGTCAACAGCCAATTCTCAGGGCAGAGCTGAACCAAGCCTCTCCAATTGATCAAGATAGCTCTTCATCTTGAGTACATGAGCACTCACAGATGAACCTTCAGCCATCTTTGTGTCAGTCAGAGAGACGGTCGCTTTGTAGCGCTCAACTCTAGCCTGTTCTTGGAACATTTCCTTGAGAGTTACGATCATATCGTAAGCACCCATGTCCTCCACTTGCTTCTGAAGATCGGAGGTCATGGTCGCTAGCATGAGACAAGCTATCTCCATGTCGTCTTTAATATATTTAGCATACGCATCTCGAACAGCCCTTGTGGCTTCCTGTTCTGGTTCCTCTGGGTAAGCCTCTTCTATGACATACAGTTTATTGTCAGCCTTGAGAAAAATTCTCATGTTTCTAAATCAGTCATTGAGCTTATCTTTCTCAAGGATAGATCGCAAATTCAACCCAGTTGAATTATTATTGGCCATTATTCTACAAGTTAAAATGTAAAGTGTCATTATTATTTATTCATTGGGGTTGTTTTGTTTTGGTATTTCTTATAATGTACTCCCACTATTTTTCTTCAAATCAACCACCTTCAGTAGTATTGATTCGGAAACTTCAAATGAATGAGGTTTCATAGTGAGTCAAGATCCATATTTCATTGAGTATTAAGTGCGCTTTGGCGCAACTCTCAATACACAACTATTTAGGTAGGAACACTTCCAATTGTATCATATACAACTCTTTCCTTTTATGGAATGAGCATCATATGCCTGGTGTATTATTCCATCTTGTGCCCTGAGCCCAAGTCCGACTTGCTTGCTCAGTTAAGTTTAACCATGTATGATTATCAGCGAAATAGAGTCCAGCACACTCAGCTTTGGCATGAGCCATGCTGGACGCCATTTCCTGCGTACCCTCCTTTACAAAGACAATCCTACATATGCTCAGCTTTGGCATGACCCACATGGAAGACTGTCCAAGTACCGAGGGCTTCAGTGACATGGGTGGAACTTCTTTACTTAACATCACAGAAACAAGGTTAAATATGGTATGAGCTTAACCCTCACAAGCGATCATGAGGTTTCTAATTCTAGATCTATCTCTAGATTGCAGAAGTAATCTTCAACGAACACTTCGTTGTGTGTGTGTAGATCCAATGCCATCTTCCAAAGATTCCATCAAGATCTCTTGCCATGAAGTCTTGAAATAATACCTATCCTAACAACTATCATATTGCTAGAAAAAGTAATTTACAAATTTGGACAATTCACTGGTTGCCATAGATATTAAATAAAATTATAAGCATTCACACACAAGATTACATCACAAAACAATCACAGATCTAAAGCTCATACCATATTTGAATATTTAAATTCCATGTATAACAAAAATTAGGGTTTCTCGCAAAATCAGCATTATTCCGTTGGAATGGAAATGTTTCGTTCTGAACGGAACTACTCCGTTCTCAACGGAAGTACTCCGTTCTCACCGGAGACGTGCTGGAAATTTGTATTTTCTTTTGTTTTAGTTCCGTTTCAAAAACTAATTCTTGAAACTCTAGGAAATCATAATATCCAATATTATATTTTTAGAAACTATTTCCGTAATGTTTCCAAATAATATTTTTCAAAACCCTAAAATTTATTATACTAGAATTTACTAAATTTTAAATATGTAATCGATGATTATTTCCTTAACGAACGCTCTGATGCCATTGTTGGGAAATCCATAGCCATGTACGTTACATGCGCAGCGGAACCTATGGATTTAACCCGCCCTAGGATCTACGTTAAGGAAAGAAAAGTACGAGATTAGCCATTAAAATTTATAACTCAGATCTTCCTGATCCGCGAGACAAGGAACGGATGTAGGTCTGAACTTTTCCGACTCGCAACCGTCTCCTTCCCGAAGCTCGGCTCGCCAAGCTCCTTCCTATAGCTAGCCCAGTCAAATCAAACCATGTCTAGTCAACGGCAAAATACTACCCAACACACTCAGCTTTGGCATGTCCTATGTTGGCTCCCATTTCCCGCATTCTCTCCTCCTAAGATTGTCCCTACATACCCAGCTTTGGCATGACCTATACAGGGTCGATCAGAGTATCGAAAGATTTAGACTTATGGAAGGCACTTCATGACTTAACATTATTTTGAGGGATTTTATTTAATATTATATGTTATTATGCAATCTTCAAAGAACATCACATGTACCAATAGAATAAAAATAATAACGATGATATATCATGGCCTTGATCTTTATGAACTAACATAAAGATTTCCTAATATATATTTCATCTCCATGAAATTTTTCTCAGATTGTATATGAAAATCTTATCTCCATGTATAGAAATCGATGAACTCTTTCATTGCCATGATGTGTGGTTAAAAATGAACTTGTCATCTTAATGATGTATTCATGATGGACGATGAACTCCATCATCTCCATGATGGATGTGTTATGCCTAATGAACTCTTTCACTATATCAACACGTATCAACAAATATATCAAATATAAACATAATCATATTATGTTTCGATTATTTAACCAATTATAAAATATATATATATATATATATATATATATATATATATATATATATATATATATATATATATATATATATATATATATATATATATATATATATATATATATATATATATATATATATATATATATATATATATATATTATAATTGGTTAAATAATCGAAACATAATATGATTATGTTTCATATATATACATAATCATATTATGTTTCGATTATTTAACCAATTATATATATATATATATATATATATATATATATATATATATATATATATATATATATATATATATATAAGGTTTATGAATGCGAATTTGGGGCACGGTCGTCATTGTCAACATTTGACAAGTTCAAAACCAATATTTGATTTGGTCAACATTTGACTCGGTTAACGATCAACATTTGACAAGGTCAACAGTCAATGGTCAATAATTTGACTAGGTCATGATCAACTTTTGACCAATTCAATGGTCAACAGTCAAGGGTAAATTAGTGTAGTCAACTGTTAACAATTAACAGTCAATACATTCAACAGTCAACATAGTCCACAGTCAACACAATGGGTCAACAGTCAACTACCAACATGATCAACATGGTCAACACTTGGTCAACTTTGTCAACACACATTTTTCTACACATTAATACATCATAGGCATCTTTTCATGAATTCAATACATCACATGCAACTTTTCATGAAATAATGCATCACATGCACCATTTCAAAAAAGCAATTCATGGTATGCACCCTTTTATGAAGACACAACTATTCAAGAGGCCGTAACTCTTGCGATTGCACCTTTTCGGTCATACCTCTTAGTTGCGCATGTCAATTATACCCGTTGGTCGCACCTCTTGGTCGCAACCGTTAGTCGCAACCTTTCGTCGCGTCTTTTGGATGTGACATTTGAATCGCATTCCTTGGTCACACCCGTTAGTCGCACCTTTTAGTCGCACCCTTTGGTCGCATCCGTTGGTCACAACCTTTCGTCGCGTCTTTTGGATGTGACATTTGAATCGCATCCCTTGGTCACACCCGTTAGTCGCACATTTTGGTCACACCCTTTGTCGCACCCTTTGGTCGCATCCGTTGGTCGCAACCTTTCGTCGCGTCTTTTGGATGTGACATTTGAATCGCATCCCTTGGTCACACCCGTTAGTCACACCTTTTGGTCGCACCCTTTTGTCGCATCCGTTGGTCGCAACCTTTCGTCGTGTCTTTTGGATGTGACATTTGAATTGCATCTCTCGGTCACACCCGTTAGTCGCACATTTTGGTTGCACCCTTTGGTCGCATCCCTTGGTCGCAACCTTTCAAACGCAATCCTTGGTCGTGACTTTTGGATCATATTTCTTGGTCGCAACTTTTGGATGCAACACCTAATCGCAACCTTTGAATCATATTCATTGATCACACCCTTTGATTGCAACTCTTGATCACAACTTTTGGAACATTAGATATATCACAGATAATGATAACTTAAATAAAGTTCCATTCTAATTATCAGTCAACTATAATTTGAAATAGTTGAAAAGGTGTGTTCAGTTAATATGTAGTTGAATCATGAGTCAACTGTACAATTTCCTGGATGAAACCATGGTGAACCGACCTTAGAATGAGTTTGTCCTTTCGATATTAACATTCAAATTATCGTTAAGAGTTACATTAACTATTAAGGTATATTTGTTGTGAAAGTCTGATGCAATATGTTTTGACGTGTATCATTTGGATGCAACTCTTGCAGGCACTTTTTCATTAAAATATATCTTTTCAATTAAAAGATAACTTTTTAACAAACAAAAAAAACACTCTTTCAAATAATACGTCATATATATATTTTATTTTATTGCAAATCTTAAATGAACCTTTTCATGAAATAATTTTAATGTACCAAATATATATTTTCATGAATTAATGATCATATGAACCCTTTCATAAATATAGTATATCACATGTATCTTTTTATGAATTAATCCCCAAACCTTCGCATCCATTCAAATCTATTCATTAAATATTCAACACTTGAATACTCTATATGCAAGCCTTATAATTATAAATCAAAATTATAAATGGTATTTAAATGGTATATATCATATATATACTTTCTCAATTTAACCAAAACACGCACGTCACTCTGATACCACTGTTGGGTCTCGGGCGTGCATAACGCAGCGGAAAACAAAAATTTCGTCCAAAACCAATCCGAGGATCCATGCGTATCGGTTAAATCAAAGAAATAAATCTTAAAGATACCTTTCGGATTACGCTTAATCCGTGACGCTCAAACCATGTGTGTTGTCCGTGCGCCTTTAAACCGGTTACCGTCCTAACCAATTTTCCGTCTGTCTAGGCCGTCTAGGTCGGATCGTGTGGAAGTCATCTACCGCACACACAATCGGTCTCTACCAAAACTCTCAACAACCCGTTCTCATCTTCTTAGGCCGAATAGATCACAAGCGCCGAAAGTACGAACGCCGCTACCGGTATCCACACGAACAAACTTCTTAAAACGGGACGAAGAACACTATATATGCTAGTAGCTTGTTCTGCTCTTGCATAAAAAAACTTTTCTTATTTTATCTCACAAAAGATGTATATAATTCCTCTCATATAACCGCACTCTTTCATTTTTGTCATACAAAAAGGAAAGTACACTTTCATAATTTTGTCATACAAATTAGAAAGTATATTTTCTCTCTTTTGTCTCACAAAAGAGAATGAGAAATAATGAGAGAGAGAATGATATGTTGTGTTATGAATTTGGAGCCCTCTATGTTTTTATATAGAGGTGAAGAATTATGTCTCTTCACACTAAAATATGTGTATGACATCGCTCATCATTATCCATATGCCATCATCTAGACTCTTCTAGATTACATGATCTTTTGTGCTCATAGTCTTTATATACATATATATCACATCTTATCACATAAGATGACAATATATTTTGTGAAATTCTTATGCAACTCATCATATAAGTCGCTAGGATTTTCTGCGCCCGTTTCAGTTTGTTCTTTGTGTGTGACCCTGTAGGTTCACTTAATATTGGCAATAGACTTGACAGTCTATAAATCATGAGCAGACTCTAGCAAGCCATCATAACTACCCAATTTAAGTAAATATCGGTGATCCGATTTACCTAATCAACAATCATTATTTAGTCCCTTTGTCACGCGATATCTATATCGATCATAAGGCATGTAATATGCCATCCTTATATAAATCGATTAATATTTCTTGATCCCAAATTAAACTGAATAAGAACAAATGACATTAATAACTCTTATTAATTCATTTGAGTATGGCCATACATTTCTTCAGTTCAATTCCTCAAGAAACCTAAAGATATCTCTCTCATTTATGAGAGGAAGAAATCCCGTTTTGATTGCGCTAATCCCTCTATATGATTCATTGTATACCTAATCATAACCGTTATGACCACCCGGTTAAAGGCAGTGTTAGATTATATTAAAGTATAAAATTACTCATGTTGGGAACCGAGATAATCTCAGGTCAAAGGACTATAAATATTTTATGTTACAAGAATCGCTAATGACGTAAAACATGTAGCATTCTTATGGCGGGTCAGTCCGTATTTGGTCTCTAACATATACTTAAGTTAATGACTTGATAACTATTTATCCATGATCAGTAAAACATAATCATCAGTCAACTAATATACTGGTGTACATTTATAGCTTGTATATAAATATATATTTATATGTATATGAAAGTATATTTGTCTCCATAAATATCCTATAAATGACGAGGGACGATTTAGAATAGCATTCATAACACTTTATAGTTTTACTATCAAAGTCACGCACTTTGATGACATAAAGGTGAATTGTATATTCACGGTCTATTTTAATTATATTAAAATAACCTATACGCATATAATATATGAAATATCTTAGAATAAATATTATGTTTGTTATTACAATACATCATCTAGGTCACAAACACTTTGGCCTAGGGCATAACACCATCAATCTCCCACTTGCATTGGGCCAAATCAACCAAGTATCTCATACTCATTGATGTATGTGGTATCACATACCAGTTGACCTAACATGATCAACATCATTTAAGGGATTAGGTTCTTAAATGGATCATCAAACATTGTCATATGCAAATACTTTGCATATTTTTATGTCCACCATAATCTAAGAAGAATACTTTATCTTTCTCAAGTATATAATCATACTCTTGATTATTATTTAGTGACTTTCACTAAGATTAAACTTATGTGTGCTTGTTACACTTAATTCACATCATATGTAATTATGCTCCCACTGAATTTCTTGTCAACATAAGATTTATCTTTATTTTTTTGATAAAACCAAACTGTTTGGTTATTTCATCAAATAATAAATATTCACCTAGAGATGTTTGCTTTAATTCATAAATGAATTTATGCAACTTTCAAACTCTTTTCAAAAATTTTAGGATAGACAAAACTCTCAAGTTGTACCATATACATACTTTCATATGTTTCTATTAAGAAACAACGTCTTGGCATCTACTTGGCATATTTTATAGTCATACTATGAACATATGCCCAAGAAAATTCTGAAATACATAAGCATGATGACTTGAAAAAATATTATCATAGTCTAAACTATGAGTTTAACTTAACCACAAATCATGCATTATATGTTTGCACATTATCCATGTCGGTTTTTCTTTTAAAACCGTATTTCCATCTGATGGACGAATCAAATTCAAAACTTGATTGTCTGACATGGATTACATCTCAACTTTCAAAGTCTCTAACCGTTAGAGCCTTGACTCATCATAGTCTATTAGTAGAATGTGGACTCATCATCTATGAGTACGAAATTTTTATTATTAGACACAAAAAATCTATATATTTTCGGGCCTGCGATAAATTCTAATAGATCTATATGAATACACTTATGTTATATACTCAGACTCTTCCACATCTTGAGAGTCTAGTTGATTAATTGCAGACTCAATCACTAGTTGAAATCTGAATTAATTTTCATCCGAGCATTACTGTTAGTATGTGGAATTTGAACTTTGCAAATTTACTCCCACTAATTCTTTTGGAAACACTTCTTCCAAAGAGATATAATTTTTGAGTACCAAACACTTTGTTCTCATATTAATTATAGAGGTAATATCCTTTACTTTTCTTAGGATATTCCACAATAAGCACTAATCCGATTAGATGCATGATGCTTCAATTAAGTATCATATCCTCAAATCGTGATAAAAGATAATCTGATATACCTACCATTCCATATCGCATATGGAGTCTTTTACAACTGCTTTAGATGGAATTATATTTAGTATGAACGTAATAAGAGCGTAGCCCCGAAAGAAATAGAAGATATATTTGACTCATCATAATTGAACTATATCTAATAAAGTTCGATATAGTTATCATGATGATCAAACACTTGGTTCTCGTCTCCTCGATCTCATCAAAGAAATTTGATTTTTCGAAGCCAAGTTTTATTCTCTACTTCATTATTTGTAACTTTTGAACTTTTCAAAATATTCAAATTTATTGTTTCAATAAAGCGATGGAGTAGTTTTCTCTAGCACCTTCACTCATTGATGACTAACTTGCTTTCACCTTACTTTCTGAAAGACGTATATGTCATCTTGTCTAATAAATAAGTTACACATATTTCAAATGATTCAAAATCAAATGAATTTGAAAATCCATCTTAATGGATTTAATAAATATTCATCTTATTTAAGTAGACCAAGCGACAATGCTAGATTTAAATTCTTAATATTAATGTTATAGATAGACTTATAATTATCTTGTTCGATATAACACATAAGTTAATTTTTCTATTTGAACATTTCCAAAGAAAATTGACATTTGTGAATGGTGAAATTATTATTCTCAATAATAAATTAACAATCATTCGTAGATAAACTCGAACTATAGATAATACAAAATTTATTGTCGACATTAAATAACAATTATTTATGTCGGCGATAAGTCCAAAAAGACAATGTAAATAAATGAGTTACTTGAGAAAATGCTACAACTTTTGCTACATTAGTCACTCATATGTTAACATCATATTTACTCAATAGTCTACTGTAAATCGCAGTAAAACCGTCGTTGAATTTCACACAATTTAACAAAACAATTTATATTTCCCTATTAATCAATTACGAGTATGAGTGGTAATGAGTTTAGGGGTCGAACACAAGGAGGTCTGGCCTCAAGTATTAACTAGTCTCAATGATTATTCTTTAGTATAAAATCTTGTAATTCAAGGGTTATTAGATGAATTTCCAAGTTTAAATCTTATTTTCAGCCTTATTGTAAAAATTCAGCACGTCACACTTTGGTGTTTTAATTCGTAACTTGACCAAATAAACTCCAATTCCAACACACAAGATACCGTTAGAAACTAGAAAGAGATATCTATGATATGGTACTTTACTGGTTTCTATTTTATTCAAAAATTTCGAGATATTAGTAGTTTAAATCCAGATCTTACTTCAGATTCATACTTAATTTAACAGTAACTTCAGAAATTTATAGAAAAATCACCAACTCTTGAAAAATTCCACAATTTATAAAGAAATTCAATTATCAAGTTTCAGATTATCTGTTAAAATTTCATAAAATTATGTTTTTTAGTTTGAGATTTATAATGAAAATTCAGATCTGGATCAGAAACTAGTTCTGACAGACCAGTACTCACAAAAATTATAATATCTCCTAATTTGTCTTAACAACTACTATTTTAAAATTTATATTTGGATTCTACACTTCAAATTATTTCAAATACGACTATTTTTGGATTTTTATTATTTGTTTTTGTATTTTTTTAAAATTCAGAAGAAAAGAAACAGTAAATTGGACAAAAGATAAGAAAACAGAAACAACTACAATTTTGGAAAATTAATATCTCACAGATTACAGATCGGAATTGGGCAAAATTTGGGTTGAAAATTGTCTAATAAATGCGAACTCAATTTTAAAAATATTTATTTAATTTTTCAGATCTGAATTAGACACGAAATTAAGGGAAAAAGACTGAAAAAACAGAAAAAAACAGCAGCAAGACAGAAACTGGATTAGGGTTTGATTTTTGGTTTAGAAATAGAGATTTAAAGGAAATTTGTGATGTGTAGCAATCATTAATCACTTAGGGTATAATTTTTCAGATTTAAATGATGGATTTGAGCGATCTAAGCTAAGATTTACTCAAGAAATTGATTGAAAAACTCGTTTAATTCAAAACAGCCATTTTAAACAAAACTTGAATTCAATCAATCACAACTCCAAATTAATCACACAAAATACTAAGCTAAATATTTCAAATGATTAACAAGTCAATAAACTTCCGATTTAATAGATCAATTGATGAAAAATACCAAGCTAAGCAATTTTCCCCAATTTATTCAAAATTGTGTGTGTTCATGACTATTCATTCAAATTCAGCAAAATTACACGAAATTAAAGCAATATTTCATGCATACAAATCACAAATCTCCTTCCCTATCTATATTTACTCACACATTCACAAGAACAAGAATTTGACAAGATTTCTTCATGATTATTACAAAATTGAGTTCTTGAGATCTAAAATTCAAATCGAGTAATTAAAAGAGAATTAGGTTAAACCGAGAGTTGGAAGACTAGCCAGTTGCTTCCTTGAGTTGATTTGAAGCTCCAATTGCACCTCAATTCAAGCTAGAATTGACCGATTCGAAATTTCCCCAAATCAGCCCCAAATTGCACGATTTCACTCAAAAATGAAAATTAGAGCTCAAGAAAGCTTGAAACTCATTAATGGAGGTTCTAGAGTTTAGAGAAGATGATTGAAGAGTGGTGTCTTTATTGAAGAGGCTTGAGCCGTGTTTTATAGACTGAATTAGACTTGAGAGTCCAATGGCCTGTATTGAATGGAGAGGAGAGTAGGGGACAAATCGAGACATGTAATTGGTTCAGGCGGATCAAGAGGTTGTACTGAGGGTGTGGACGAAATTTCGTTGAAAATGGTTGAGAATTGGATGAGAATTTCGCGGTTTAATTTTGTTCTGTTTTTGATTTGGCGAAAAAAATTCTCAGATCCAGTCTGAGTTTGAATCACGCGCGCAGTCTGCGATTATCCATGGCGTAACGGGTCACGGATAGGATGAAATGAGTCACGCACGAGTTCAGTTTGGCACTGAGTTTTTGAACAAAAATTCTTGATTTCCTGTGTCAGAGCAAGTCAAAATTCGTGAAATGAGTCGTGTTAGGTGAGTATAGCTTCTTGCCAATTTTTGTTTCTCTCCAAACAATCAGTTATAACTCTTGATTCGATAATTTTAGCACGACGTTTCCATAGGAAAGATGTTCCTCTCGTCCTCATGAATCTGTGGGGCTTTGAATGATGCAAAACGGTTGAGTAAAACTCGAGTTATTCCAATTTTACCAACTGCTGCACGGTATCACTTCCAGCTCCGCCATTAATGGCTTCTCGAGCTCAAACTCGAGTTTCAGCCAACAACATTGAAAATTATGACTTAGGCACTTTTTCTCAACCCCCCAAGATGCTACAAACCGAATTTTATATTCTAATTATCGTCCATTTACTCGAATTTCATCGTTAACCACCAGCTTGAGAATTAACCCGAAAACCACCAAAGTGGTGATTAGAACTCATATCTCCATCCGTGTTTCGATCAAATTACCATTCCATTAGAGATGCACCATGATTACAAGCCTCCCATTCTATTTTTAGCTTCTAACACCTCATGAACCTCGAGTTTCAACAATGGCGGCAAAAAAATAGTTTCAAAAATCTGTTCGAGTTATTTCGTCAAACAACTCGTGTGCACGAGTTCAAACGCGAATATCTCACTCATTTCTTCATATTTTTCTGTGTTCTTGATATCCATGGAAAGAGAAAAGAGAGAAGAAGATAATGGAGTTCATTTTGCATGAAACGGAGTTCTGTGCAGTGAGTTATGGACTTGAGAAGTTTCAGCTCGAATTCAGTTTATTTCAGCAAAAACAGAATTCAATTTCATTGAACACAGAGTTCAAACTCGATTATCTCACTCAATTCTTCATTATTTTTTGAGTTATTTATATGTTTGGAAAGAGGGGAATGAGTAGAAGAGAATGGCGTTGGAAATATAACAAAAAAAGCTATGCACAGGAAATGATGAGCTCGAGAAAACTGCAGCTCGAAATTGGTTATTTTTGGGCTGACAGGAGGTTTTTCGCGTTTTGCGGCCAACTCTGGCCGTTCCAGTGATGGCTAATCATACGGTTGTGCTTGTCTTGTCAAGACGAGTCGAATGGTATCGACTTTGTTCAATTCCGAGCATTTAAAAAAAATCGCATTTTTGAGAGAGAATGGGTTGACTTGATTACGACGGTTGACTTTTTAGTTTTGACCAGAATTTTTGCACGTCGCATTCTCTCTATTCTTGCGCTGCTAGGTTTGTTTGAGGTGTAAAACGATGTTTAGGATTCATGTGATCGGAACGTCACGTTCCGATACGAAACGTCATGAAAAACATGGACGTTTCTTCTCTGTTTTGGGACCGAACGTGGTCGGTTTACGTATCGGTTCGGCTGAAGAACGTCATGAGACAGTTGACGTTTTCATAACGTTTTGTGATCGTTTCTTACTCGTTCCAATGTTTGGTCTTTTCCACCAACGTTGTTTATCGTTTAAGGTTAGAGAAGTATGTGTATGGGAAATGTGAGAGTTTTAAGGATAATTTGGCCATCGTTGGCCCATTATTTGCGTTATGGTACTTCTTTTGGAGTTGACTTTCGAATAAGTCCTCCAATCCTTCTTTTTATAGACTTTTCGCCTGTAAAATAACACAAAAATGTATTAAGAGGTTTCAAATTATGTTTTATGAGTTATGAGTCTTTTTCATACATTTTATGTGAAATTCGATTGAATTTGAGATGATAAATACCCAAAAAATGTGTATAAAAATACACATTACATCTACAACTTTGTCAGCACATTTTCACAAATGTGTGATTCACATCGTGGATCTAATACACATGATGTGAAATAAACAAGTTAATTTCTATAACAAAAATACTTGAAGCGGTAGTTACACTATTCTTTCATTCCCTTTTTCATATCTTCTTGAGAGATTATGGTTTCTTTCAATGAACCGATTCACTACAAAAGATACTAATTTCTTACCTAAGGCTGAAGCCTCGGCAACATCTTGCCCTTATCTTTGGGAGTACTTTTTACGTTCATTTTAAGCACAAGAACATTATTGACAACACTTGTCCACGTTTATTTTAAAGATTATAAGCATCTTATGCTATCTGTCATTCTCAAGGACCTATTGTGAGACATAAATAGATATACTATTTGAATTGAATAATATGCAAAGACTATTATACTTTAAATATTTCATATAATGGCTCCCACTATTTTTAATCAACTCAATAACCCTCAATCGTATTGATTCGGAAACTTTCAATCCATGAAGTTTCATAGTGAGACAAGATCCATATTTCAATTAAGTCATAAGTGAGCTTTGGCTCATCGCCCAGAACTTAACATATTTAGGTAGGAATAATTCCAATTGTATCTCATACAACTCTTGAACAACATAGTATAAGCATCATATGCCCGACGTATATATCCTATCGTATGCCCCGAGTCCAAGTCCGACTTGATAGCCCAGTCAAATCAAACCATGTCTAGTAATCGGCAAAATAGTACCCAACACACTCAGCTTTGGCATGACCTATGTTGGCTCCCATTTCCCGCATTCTCTCCTCCTAAGATTGTCCCTATATACCCAGCTTTGGCATAACCTATGCAGGGTCGATCAGAGTAACGAAAGATTTAGACTTATGGAAGGCACTTCATGACTAAACATTATTTTGAGGGATTTTATTTAATATTATATGTTATTATGCAATCTTCAAAGAACATCACATGTACCAATAGAATAAAGATAATAACGATGATATATCATGGCCTTGATCTTTATGAACTAACATAAAGATTTCCTAATATATATTTCATCTCCATGAAATTTTTCTTAGATTGTATATGAAAATCTTATCTCCATGTATAGAAATCGATGAACTCTTTCATTGCCATGATGTGTGGTTAAAAATGAACTTGTCATCTTAAAGATGTATTCATGATGGACGATGAACTCCATCATCTCCATGATGGATGTGTTATGCCTAATAAACTCTTTCATTATATCAACACGTATCAACAAATATATCAAATATAAACATAATCATATTATGTTTCGATTATTTAACCAATTATAATATATATATATATATATATATATATATATATATATATATATATATATATATATATATATATATATATATATATATATATATATATATAAGGCTTATGAATGCGAATTTGGGGCACGGTCGTCATTGTCAACATTTGACAAGTTAAAAATCAATATTTGACTTGGTCAACATTTGACTCGGTCAACGATCAACATTTGACAAGGTCAACAGTCAATGGTCAATATTTTGACTAGGTCATGATCAACTTTTGACCAATTCAATGGTCAACAGTCAAGGGTAAATTAGTGTAGTCAACTGTCAACAATTAGCAGTCAATACAATCAACAGTCAACATAGTCCACAGTCAACACAATGGGTCAACAGTCAACTATCAACATGATCAACATGGTCAACACTTGTTCAACTTTGTCAACACACATTTTTCTACACATTAATACATCATAGGCATCTTTTCATGAATTCAATACATCACATGCAACTTTTCATGAAATAATGCATCACATGCACCATTTCAAAAAGGCAATTCATGGTATGCACCCTTTTATGAAGACACAACTATTCAAGAGGTCACAACTCTTGCGATTGCACATTTTCGGTCGTACCTCTTAGTTGCGCATGTCAATTATACCCGTTGGTCGCACCTCTTGGTCACAACCGTTAGTCACAACCTTTCGTCGCGTCTTTTGGATGTGACATTTGAATCGCATTCCTTGGTCACACCCGTTAGTCGCACCTTTTGGTCGCACCCTTTGATCGCATCCGTTGGTCACAACCTTTCGTCGCGTCTTTTGGATGTGACATTTGAATCGCATCCCTTGGTCACACCCGTTAGTCGCACATTTTGGTCGCACCCTTTGTCGCACCCTTTGGTCGCATCCGTTGGTCGCAACCTTTCGTCGCGTCTTTTGAATGTGAAATTTGAATCGCATCCCTTGGTCACACTCGTTAGTCACACCTTTTCGTCGCACCCTTTTGTCGCATCCGTCGGTCGCAACCTTTCGTCCTGTCTTTTGGATGTGACATTTGAATTGCATCCCTCGGTCACACCCGTTAGTCGCACATTTTGGTTGCACCCTTTGGTCGCATCCCTTGGTCGCAACCTTTCAAACGCAATCCTTAGTCGTGACCTTTGGATTATATTTCTTGGTCGCAACTTTTGGATGCAACACCTAATCGCAACCTTTGAATCATATTCATTGATCACACCCTTTGATTTACCTCTTGATCACAACTTTTGGATCATTAGATAAATCACAGATAATGATAACTTAAATAAAGTTCAATTCTAATTATCAGTCAACTATAATTTGAAATAGTTGAAAAGGTGTGTTCAGTTAATATGTAGTTGAATCATGAGTCAACTGTACAATTGCCTGGATGAAACCATGGTGAACCGACCTTAGCATGAGTTTGTCCTTTCGATATTAACATTCAAATTATCGTTAAGAGTTACATTAACTATTAAGGTATATTTGTTGTGAAAGTCTGATGTAATATGTTTTGACGTGTATCATTTGGATGCAACTCTTGCATGCACTTTTTCATTAAAATATATCTTTTCAATTAAAAGATAACTTTTTAACAAAAAAAAACACTCTTTCAAATAATACGTCATATATATATTTTATTTTATTGCAACTCTTGAATGAACCTTTTCATGAAATAATTTTAATGTACCAAATATATATTTTCATGAATTAATGATCATATGAACCCGTTCATAAATATAGTATATCACATGTATCTTTTTATGAATTAATCCCCAAACCTTCGCATCATTCCAATCTATTCATTAAATATTCAACACTTGAATACTCTATATGCAAGTCTTATAATTATAAATCAAAATTATAAATGGTATTTAAATGTTATGTATCATATATATACTTTCTCAATTTAACCAAAACACGCACGTCGCTCTGATACCACTGTTGGGTCTCGGACGTGCATAACGCAGCGGAAAACAAAAATTTCGTCCAAAACCAATCCGAGGATCCGTGCGTATCGGTTAAATCAAAGAAATAAATCTTAAAGATACCTTTCGGATTACGCTTAATCCGTGACGCTCAAACCATGCGTGTTGTCCATGCGCCTCTAAACCGGTTACCGTTCTAACCAATTTTCCGTCTGTCTAGGCCGTCTAGGTCGGATCGTGCGGAAGTCATCTACCGCACACACAATCGGTCTCTACCGAAACTCTCAACAACCCGTTCTCATCTTCTTAGGCCGAATAGATCACAAGCGCCGAAAGTACGAACGCCTCTACCGGTATCCACACGAACAAACTTCTTAAAACGGGAAGAAGAATAATATATATGCTAGTAGCGTGTTCTCCTCTTGCATAAGAAAACTTTTCTTATTTTATCTCACAAAAGATGTATATAATTCCTCTCATATAATCGCACTCTTTCATTTTTGTCATACAAAAAGGAAAGCACACTTTCATAATTTTGTCATACAAATTGGAAAGTATATTTTCTCTCTTTTGTCTCACAAAAGAGAATGAGAAATAATGAGAGAGAGAATGATGTGTTATATATTGTGAATTTGGAGCACTCTATGTTCTTATATAGAGGTGAAGAATCATATCTCTTCACACTAAAGTATGTGTATGACATCACTCATCAGTATCCATATGCCATCATCTTGACTCTTCTAGATTACATGATCTTTTGTGCTCATAGTCTTTATATACATATATATCACATCTTATCACATAAGATGACAATATATTTTGTGACATTCTTATGCAACTCATCATATAAGTCCCTAGGATTTTCTGCGCCCATTTCAGTTTGTTCTTTGTGTGTGACCCTGTAGGTTCACTTAATATTGGCAATAGACTTGACAGTCTGTAAATCATGAGCAGACTCTAGTAAGCCATCATGACTACCCAATTTAAGTGAATATCGGTGATCCGATTTACCTAATCAACAATCATTATTTAGTCCCTTTGTCACGCGATATCTATATCGATCATAAGGCATGTAATATGCCATCCTTATATAAATCGATTAATATTTCTTTATCCCAAATTAAACTGAATAAGAACAAATGACATTAATAACTCTTATTAATTCATTTGAGTATGGCCATACATTTCTTCAGTTCAATTCATCAAGAGACCTAAAGATATCTCTCTCTTTTATGAGAGGAACAAATCCCGTTTTGATTGCGCTCATCCCTCTATATGATTCATTGTATACCTAATCATAACCCTTATGACCACTCGGTTAAAGGCAGTGTTAGATTATATTAAAGTATAAAATTACTCATGTTGGGAACCGAGACAATCTCAGGTCAAAGGACTATAAATACTTTATGTTACAAGAATCGCTAATGACGTAAAACATGTAGCATTCTTATGGCGGGTCAGTCCAGTATATGGTCTCTAACATATACTTATGTTAATGACTTGATAACTATTTATCCATGATCAGTAAAACATAATCATCAGTCAACTAATATACTGGTGTACATTTATAACTTGTATATAAATATATATTTATATGTATCTGCAAGTATATTTGTCTCCATAAATATCCTATAAATGACCAGGGACGATTTAGAATAGCATTCATAACACTTTATAGTTTTACTATCAAAGTCACGCACTTTGATGACATAATGCTGAATTGCATATTCATGGTCTATTATATGAAATATCTTAGAATAAATATTATGTTTGTTATTACAATCCATCATCTAGGTCACAAACACTTTGACCTAGGGCATAACACCATCATCAGGTCGTAGGAACAAGCACACTATTCATATGAGAATCACTAATGACATATACCATGCATATTCTCATAGTGTGGTCAGTCCGGTACGTGTTCTCTAACACGTACCTATATTCCAGACTTGACATCTCTATGTCCATGATCAGCAGAACATGATCATCCAGCATGCGAATATACTAGTGTGGATATGTAGCTTCTTACTTGAAGTATGTCTATCTCTATAAACATCCTACATATCACTATGGATAGTTTAGAATGTCATTCGTTGGTTCACAGTTCTACTATCAGAATCACGTATTCAGATGACGTGAACCCGAAGTGTCATTCTTGGTTGATATAAGAAATATACATTCACAACCCATACACACATATATATAAGAAAGAACCTTTATTGAATAAATAATAATGTCTTAATACATAATCCATTTCCTAGCACAAATACATTTGGCCTAGGGCACTAATCCTACAGACTATATTGTGATAACAATGGAGCGATCGCACAAGCAAAGGAACCGAGATCTCACTAAAAGTCCAAGCACATACTGCGATGCTTCCATCTAATCAGAGAGATTATACAAAAGGGTGATGTTAAAATGTGTAGAGTTCCATCGGACGACAATGTCGCCGATCCATTAACTAAAGCACTCCCGCAAGCGAAGCATGAGGGTCATGTTGGGTCTATGGGCATAAGATGCTTAGAGTTGGCATAGTGCAAGTGGGAGACTGTAGGATTAGTGCCCTAGGCCAAATGTATTTGTACTTGAAAATGGATTATGTATTAAGACATTATTATTTATTCAATAAAGGTTGTTTCTTATATATCTGTGTGTATGGGTTGTGAATGTAAATCTTATATCAACCAAGAATGACATTTCGGGTTCACGTCATCAGAATACGTGATTCTGATTGTAGAACTGTGAACCAACGAATGACATTCTAAACTGTCCCTAGTGATATGTAGGATGTTTATAGAGATAGACATACTTCAGGTAAGAACCTACATATCCACACTAGTTTATTCGCAGGCTGGATGATCATATTCTGCTGATCATGGACATAGAGATGTCAAGCCTGGAATATAGGTACGTGTTAGAGAACACGTACTGGACTGACCACATTATGAGAATATGCATGGTATATGTCATTAGTGATTCTCATATGAATAGTGTGCTTGTTCCTACGACCTGAGGTCACCATGGATTCCTGTATGTGGAACTGCATACTTTAATATGATCCTACGTCATCCGTAATGGGATGATCATAAGTGTCATCATTAGGTATGCACTGAATCATGACGAGGAATGTGGGTGACCAAGATGGGATATGTTCCTCTCGTCATGAGGGAGATATCTCTGGCCCCCCTGATGAACTAGGGCTGAAGGAAATACATGGCCATGCTCAAAATGGATTAACATGTGTTGTTAATATCATTTTGTATTTACTCAGTCTAATTCTCGATCAGGAAAGAGACTTTGATCAAACTCAAGGATGACATATTATCGTGCCTTGTAATCAAGACGTATATCGTAGAACAAAAGGAATAAGCAAATGTCTATTCAGATAGGTTTATGATCGCTGATCATTTCATTTAACATAGATAGTCATGACATCAGTCTAGAGATTACTCATGACTTACAATCTTTAGAAAATCGTTGCCAGCATTAAATGGAACCTACACGGTCACACAATGAACTCCATTCGTGCGGGATGAATATGCCTAAAAAACAGTTATATATATGATGTATAAATTGGTGAACGAAATAATCAATTATTGGATAATTGATTGAACAAAACAGTGTCATTCCGTTGGCAACGGAATAGTTCCGTTCCCAACGGAATATATATGGAAACTGTAATAACCTTAGCTGCCAAGTATTCCGTTATGAAAATACTTATTCCGTTGGCAACGGAATAGGCACAGATTAGGGTTTTTAGTTATGGTAACTGAGCAATCGTTCGCCTCTCTCTCTTGTATAAATAGAAGGGCATAGTCTCTCTATTTGATACACAAT
Source organism: Juncus inflexus (assembly GCA_024447665.1). Taxonomy (NCBI): domain Eukaryota; kingdom Viridiplantae; phylum Streptophyta; class Magnoliopsida; order Poales; family Juncaceae; genus Juncus; species Juncus inflexus. The sequence goes on from JAJHPC010000018.1 coordinate 5,390,456, forward strand.
TCAGAAGCCTTAGAGGCCGTCTTTTACACAAGAAAAGAGAGAGAAAGTTTTGAGAGATATTCGGAAAGTATTTTCGGACTTGTCTAGTCAAGTTCGGTTATTTCGTACGTTTGAAGTTCACGTGGATACGAGTAGAGGTTCTCTATCTTGAGAACTTGCGATCGATCGATCTTCGTCCCTAGGAGAAGCAAGGAGGTCACGAGTCGAACTTCAGGAAGGAGAAGATTGCAAGTCAGAAAAGTTCAGACCTACATCCGTTCTTCGTCTCGCGGATCAGGAAGATGCGAGGTATAAATTTTAATAGTCAATCTTATACATTTTTTCTCTTAGCGTAGATTGTAGGGCGGGTTAAATCCATAGGTTCCGTTGCGCATGTAACGTATATGGTTATAGATTTCCCAACACATAAACCGTACAATCATTTCAGGGCCGAATCCTGTCTTTTCGGGGGCCTTAAACGTGTATCAGCATTATATTGGCAATTTTCTAAATTGTATTATACGGCAATACATATATTTTAAAATTGTATTATATGGCAATATATGTATTTTCAAAAAAATTATACAATAGGTGAATTATTGATCAGGTACAGATATTATTCGTAATACGTGATTATTCGTGAATTATCCAAACAACTACGACCATATTGTGAGGATATGACCAGTGGGGTTGAAAAATGTGCACAACTCTTCATTCACGTTTAAATATTATTGTTGTCGAGTTCGATTGATCTTGTTTGCATACAAAACCAACTGGAATTTTATTATATTTTTTGAATGGTTAGAATTTTTATAGAGTTTTTTTTTTTTTATCGAATGTCTTTTTTTCTGAATTTTTACATGGTGGGCTTGCATTTTTTCTCATCTATTTTAGAAGAAATCAGCTTTGTTAAGTTTCGAATCCATAATTTCTTAACAGATTAGGGTCCTGACTAATCATTTCTATTAAAGGAGTTTTGACATTTTTTATCGAAGGTCAACATTATAATTATGAGTTTTGGGAAAGGGAAGTTTTCAATTCTTTTCGTTCTTTTCCTGCTTTTGTTTTGGGAAAGATGTTTGCTTCAAACGAACCCTTTATCTTATCTTCTTGCGTCGCCTCAAGCATGATTAATACATTTTGCCCAGAGGCGGCAGAAAATGGCTGAATTGGTCAAGTTTATGTCACATTAAATTTGCTCCCAAATTATTCCGATTCACATTTATTTTGATTCAGCAGGTAGCATGGTGATATGTACATAGAATATTTAGTGAGGACATTAGGTTTTCTTTGTTAAAAACATTTTTGTTCGTATTTTCAGAAAAAAATAAATTCTTTTTTACTCTGGTGTATAATAAAAAAAATGTTATTTAACACAATTTTATCGTTCTTATTAAAATATTTCTTATATCATTGCCCTGGTTATGGATTGAACAGATTCCGACTCCACTCATTTATTTTTTTGACTTCGGAGTATAAGTTTGAGATAGTAGATCTTCATTTCATGTGTACCCCACCCCTTTGCTTATATGCTGTTGAGAGGTCAATTTCACCAGCAAAGAACAAGCAAATGTTGTGTTTCAATTAGAGAAATAATTGCATCATCTTTTGAGAATGAAAAAAGAAGAAGGAAAAAGCAAAGGAAAAAAAGAAAACAAATAACATTAGATAGATAGTTGGGACGGGATCTGACTGATTTATTTCCATTTGCCATCATTGACACAATTTGAGATTGGACAAAATTAGGTTGGTGGTTAGAAAGCTAATAAAGAAAAAGAAAAATATTTGAACCCCCTATGTTATTTAGTTTCTATTTGTTTTTAATAGAATGTGAGCCAAAATTGATAGTCCCTATATACATTTGAATTTTTTTTATTAGCTCATAACAGTTTCAATATATTACAACATAATATTTCAACCGGCTCATATTATTGATTTCCGAGCTTTCTTATCTTTCAGCATAAAGTTCCATAATTTTATTTTGGATTCTACTCTACCCTTATAATCACAACAATATATTTTAGATTCTAAACAATCTTTATGTAACGTACCGTAATTTTTTCATTTATTTGTATTAGGGGCATTTCGGTCATTCCATAAATTTGTACTCATTAATTTTTGTTAGCTGTATATTATTATGTTCCTTATTTTAAAATATGAATATTGAAACTGATTTCATTAAAATCAGAGTTTTCAAAAAAAAAAAAAAAATTATATTGATACAAGCTTTATAAAATATTATATGTCTAATTTATGCATCAGTAGAAATAATTCGAATCACCTTCTAGTTCTGTTGTAATCCTCCTAATTAGACATAATTTATTCACTCATTAATTCTGATATTCTCAATATTCAATTATGATTTATTTCCATTTTAATTCCTATTTAAAAGCCTAAATCTCTTTCCAAAACTTTGTCACCATACCAAGAGCCACATACGGCTTGTACTCAGAAACAGAAATGAACCCTAAATATCCTATCCCCTATAAATATTTGACACATATACCTCCTGCCTCGTTTCTAGTGCCGCCTATTGTCTTTGTCTTTTGCCTCTTCTTCTCTCTCCCTCCCTCTTTGCTTCGTGTGTGTCAGCCAACAAGAGAAGAGAGAAAAATAGTCCTTTTACCAACCCTATCCCCTATATATATATTATTCCTTGATATATTATGTTACTCGTATGATATAAATTTGTGGGTTGTTAAATGGATAATAATGGAGGGTTAAATAATCTAAATAATTGATACACGTTATAATTATACCTATAGGGACTAAGTAACCCGTAATATTGTATATTATATTGAAGTATTAAATAAAATAAATAAAAGAAAATGATATAAAATTATAATAAATTAATGTAAGATAAGATAAAAGAAGATATAAGATAATATGAGACAAAATAGAGAAGATAATATAATAACATATGAAAGAAGAGAAGAACAGAGAGAAGTCAGATCTGACGGATTAAGTGCTGCATCTCAAGTAGCGATCCTGGGCGAGGTTTCGGGCGTCAAGAGTCTCCCGTGTAGCGATCTCGGGCACTCCCTTCCGGGTCAAGAGAATCTGGATGCGCCTAACGTTGGGGCATCTCAGGTAGCGATCCTGGGCGACCTAGCGGAAAAGAGAAAAATTGAAGAGAAGAAGATAAAGTAATAATGTGAAAACAAGATGAATAATTAATGAATATAAGAATTAAAGATAAACAAATTTAAAGGAGCGATTAATGTGAGGAGAAGTTAAGAAGCTTGAATATATATGTGTATCTATATAAGTATGAGTCTACTAATATTATTATAGTAATATTTTAATTGAAAGTTAATCCGAAGGAGGCTGGGTTTCGTTCATGTTGCTTTTACCCTAACTGAGTACCCCTGTACATTGTCTTATTTTGTTGATCCAGGTTAGCGGATTTGTGGGAGCTTTGGGGTATATTGAGCGGCGATATATTTATCTTTATTTATTATTATGTTAAAGTACTTTATTATAGAATTTAATAAGTTATAAAACATTAAGTTGATTTGAAATAAAGGATGATGTTGGAATTAATTACATATTTGAAATAAATTACGATTTTTATTTATTTCTGTGTGAATAAATGTGATGATGCCTTGTGGTTACGGCTACGGCGGTTGTCCCATTTCAAACCCTATATTTAGGTTTTGGGACGTGACACTTTATATTTCGAATAATATATTTTATATTCTAAACATTATACTTTTATATTCACAACAATATATTTTTTATTTCACATTATGATTTTTTCTGTAATAAAATGTCAACCTAGACCTAGAGGATGGGACTACTGAAAGATTTCTCCGTCAAAATGAGATAATGCATTTATATCACAACAATATATATTAGATTCTAAATATTATATATTTCTATTCCCAACAATATATACCTTATATGGGAAATTCAATGAGAGTCATGGGAAGCTACTAAACAAAATAAATAGAAGTTAGATTTTATGAGAGCTATTTGAAACTACTAATCTTGTCAGCTATATATGAGAACTCGGGAGTGCATAGAATTAGAAGCTCCAAATAAATTTAATATGTCTCCTGATTTTGTGTACACGTGACGTCTTCTCATTGCACGAAAGTAAGAAAGCCACAAATTGCAGGAATTAATTAGTCGGCCTCTAAAGAAAAAGAAAAACAACATCAGAAAAAATGCCAAGTAGGGCTGGTACAACTGACCAGACCCGAAATCCACCCAATCTGAATCGATCCAACCTAAAAATTATTAATACTTCAACCCAACCTAACTTGAATCTGATGACTCGTAGTCGGAATGACTTGATGAAACACATAAGCTAAACAGCCTAAACCTAGAGTGAAGGTTAACGCAAATACTCACAATCAAAATGTTTTCTGACTTGAAATGATCTTAATCTAGTTGACCCGACTGATATGAACAAAAATAACTTGATTGTTGACATCAATTAATAAAACATGTTGAAATTGACAATTTGATAATTCACTTAATAAAATGATATGAATTGCAATCTGAATAATCTATAATCCTGACCTGACATAAATGGCACATGACTTGTAACCTGACTTCGGATCGAACTCGATCGATCATTTGAAATAACCCGAGTCAGATTGATCAAAACTCAAATGACTCGAATTTGAATTATCCAAAATCTTATTGATATGAAACCGGAATAATCCAAAATCCAATTAATTTAAAACCAGAATAATATGTATCATTAATCATCGGTGATCTAAATTATCGGAACTCCCATTAACCCACGATCCTAACGATTCGTGACCCTCGGGAGCTCAAATTGACCAGGACGTATGGCTTTAATTTATTTCCCACTGTCACGTCAATGACATGTATTCAGATTTACATGATTATGTTGGTGGTTGAAAAAACAGTGTGGGTTTTGTGTGGCTTCAATTATGCATATACTGGTGTGCATAATTTTCTTTTCTCGGATTAAAGCCCATAGGGATTCATGTTTAATAGTTAATGAATCCATATAACGCGTTATTTGTCAAATAAGTCGAAGAAACTAATTGATGGACTGAATATTGCTGAAGGCTGAAAATGCTGGCACAGTTTTATCATATTTCTCGTGGGAAAAAAGGTACAAATTTATTTGATTCTTTTTTAACTTCTCATTTTTCTTATTCCTTTTTATTCATCAACAACTACTGACTTAACTTATTTCTTTCTTTTCGTCAATTAAATATTTATATGTCTATTAATATTGACAAGTGATGTTGTCCACTTAATTTTAAAAATAATAACACATCAATTAAAAGAATATTGAATAGTAAAATATAATTATTCAAGCTTGATGAATTTTATTACTGAAAAAAAATAATAGAAAGAAATTCAATACTTTTTGATGCAATTTATATTAATTATTTGAAAAAATGTCATATTTTTGTATGTCTAGAAGTTAACATATATATAAACACTTAAACTGATGGAAATGTGAATAATTAACCAAATCAATAGTTCAAGGTTAAAAATGGATAACAAATTTTATCACAGCCCATCTTCTTCTTTTTTTGTTATCCATTTTTAACAATGCATCAAATTAATTTCATTATATTACTAACAATCAATTTCATTATATTACTAATACTTTCGTTGTCTTCACAGTATTTAATATGTTTTGCTATTATAAGCAATACTAGGATGAATGATCTTATTAGAAATACATTTGGGACCAATTAATAAGTTGTACATATGTAACACATTATCAACTATTCATCGTAAAGAGCCTTAAATAAGATGACATAAATAAAGTTTTTATAGCATATATACCAATAACATAGACATAGTCCTCGAGTCACTGTCTAATCTTCTATGCTAATTTGTCCGCTGGTCCACACGTATATCTTCTCTATAATGAATGATTAATCATGCCAAATTGTAACGACTTAATTACATAATGTAGTGGTTGAGTGCATGATTGTTCACGTAGTCAATTGTTGTACTTAATTAGCACTATGGATTCATTCACGTTGTTGAGAAAATTTTCGTTAGGAAACCATTTCTTAACTTTTTCATATTAAAATAGACGAAAATAGAAATTTTTAAATTACCAGTGTTCAAAATAAACAATAAGTATGTTTTTATACTCATAAAATTTCATTCCTTACATATCTGTCAAAGATTACCTAGTTTGATAGTCGTGTAAACAAAACGAATACGATTGAGATACTAATCATTTTATGTCTACATCTGTATTATTTTTTTCTGACACAAATACAAACAGCACTCAAATATGAATTCAAGCCAGATAAGGACAAGAATGCGGTTCAGATATTACAAGATTATGGATATGTACTTCAGGAATTGAAATAATACTCCTGTGTGATATTGAAATTTATGTTTACAAATGCAATACTATCACTATCAAATAACTATTTTGGAGAAGAATATAACTATTAGTTTAAATGAACTCATGATTGAATTATTTTCTCATTCTTTGTAGAAGAATGCTGAACAATTTAAAATGAAAAATGAACCTATGATTGACTTGTTTTCTGGAATGAGAAAAATAATTGTTTTTTTGAGATAATCATATTCCTTGTCAAATATGACTTAAAAATTCCTGAATTACTTTACTAATTACCTAGTGGTACACTAAACATGAAAATTGAATCAATAATGATGGATGCAAGATATCTTTATTTTTGTAAGTATGAATCAAACTGACCCAAAACCCGTCTATAACACTACTGCTCCAAGAGAATGTCCCTTAGTTGCACTTATATGAGATGTTCGTAGCTACTGACTGATCATGATTTATAACAATGGAGATGTCGTAATGGAAAATACACCAACTATAGAGAGGCAATATATATAGCTTCCAATTCTATACATAATATAATAATATAACCATGTACATATACTACTTTATAAATTTTGGGCGTTGTCCTTCTAATTCCTATTAAAATTTGCCACTATGAGGCACAAAGTGTGAACTAGATGTACAACTAATTTTGACATATTGCATGTCATTGTGTGGCATTACCGATGACTTTGAACTCAATTTGAAAGATGTGGTCTCTGACAAGGGAATAATTGAAGGGATATATCTACAGGTGGCAAACGGACCGATCGGTTAGGTAATTCGGGTTTTGTGTCGTTTGGATCATAAGTTGTTCGGGTCTTGGATTGTTCGGGTCGCCGGTCATTCGGGTTTCGAGTTGTTCAGATTGCAAGTTGTTTGGATTTCGGATCATTCCAATTTCGGATCATCCTATTTCGAGTTATTCTGTTTCGGATCGTGGGTCAATTGAATTCAAAGTCAACATCAGGTTCTGGTTAAATGTCACTTAGTTTACATGTTATATGTCATCCGAATTGACACTCAGGTCATTTCAGTCATTTTGATTAGTATATTTAGTTTTTTATGGTAGAGAAAGTACAAAATCATCGATTTCGAGCTATTTTGGGCATAAACATAAAAAAAATCAAGTTTTTTTGGGTCAGATCAGACGGGTCACTCAGTTTCGGGTTACGGGTCATTCGGGTTGCAGATCATTCAGGTTTCGGGTCGTTCGAGGTTTCGGCTCATTCGAGTTTCGGTTCATTTCGGAGATCAGGTCATTTCGGGGTTCGGGTCATTTCGAATTTCAAATCATTCGGATTCGGATTGGATCGGACGGATTTCTCGAGTCAGGTCAAATTTTGTCAGCTCTAGATAGAACTGGACTACTCTTTTTACATAATATACCAACTAAAACTTAGAGGAAATTTATTTTCGGCCACTCATTTATATATTTTTTTTAATTGTATACGGCCTCGCATATCCCTCGTATACCTCTAGAAAAAACTTAGCCTAAGTTGGTTTCGAACTTAGTGTCTTGACAACTTGGCTAGCACTTGTTGTACTCACATGTATTTAAAATAATATTTTATAAATTTATGTTATGGATATAATTTATGTTATGATATAATATATTCATAATTAGCTGTATATAAACACAAAATATAACTATGTGGCTTGAGAACTATATCGAATTTCTATAAATACTCGAATCCAAATGAAGAGCTCAGATATAAGCTAAAGTAACTTGATCTACAAATACAGTATTAGTATAGCAGGTTTTCTATCCTTTTTCTGTCTTAATAAAAAGAAAAACGTGATATCACAATAGTATTGTAGCACACCGGATCATGACAAGACGATATATATACTATTTTTGCACCTCTCTATATTGTTTTACTATTTTATATATTATTCTACCATTTTATATAATGTTTTTATTCTTTTTGTATTTTTTTACTTTTTTTATTTTTAAAATTTGTATATACTATTCTAACATACTATTTTGATTTTTATATATTATTTTGATTTTTTATGTATATACTGTTACTAGAAAATAAATTATATATACTGTTATTATACCATAGTAAACTGTATATATGCTGTTATTGTGATCCGGCATGCTACAACGCCCGGGTGATCTATTAGGTCTCTAATAAAAAAAATTGAATTATGCATGATTTCGCTCATAATGGAATCATATAAAACTATTTCTACAAAAGGAAGCGTAAATTATATAATAGGCTAAAAGACAATAAATCTCTCATCATAATGATAAAACAGCTTTGAGAAATTGGTAACAATGGAAATGCTACCGACTAGTTGTATCAAATCTTCCTTTATTGTCTACGGGCTTCAAAGAAAAAACAAACTTAAGTTATGACAATTTTTTTGGATACTCAATTACCAGAACTTTGCATTGAGAACTTTTGAAAGAATGGCCAGCAACACTGGTGCATTCTGCAACAATTCCACTACACTGCCCCATGCCATCAAAACACAGAGCTCCAGAATTAGGTCAACTATTCTGGAATACTTTGTTAGAATTATATATCCATAAATAGTTGTTTCTATATGTTCGAAAGGGTTTATATACACATCCCCCATCATCCTCCCCAACCCACCGTTTACCAGTGGTAAACGGTGAGTTGGGTGGGATGGTGAACGGGAGACATATATATTTTTCCTGTTCGAAACTAATATGTCAGAATACATGTCTTAGTTCACTTTTTTAAAAACAAAGAAAAAATAATAAAGTAGCTCAAATTTGTACTCTATTATATATTTTATTTTAAGTGTGTTGGACAAGTAAATTATTAAACAATGTAGTGAAATAAACTAATTTTTTTATTAGAAAAGAAAAAGAGAGAAAAAAACGTGAATTTATTTTATTCTATCTTACTATTTCATCTTCTATATAGATTACTTTAGACATTAAATCCACTTTATTCTATAGTTTTTCAATTAATTCATTGGAATACAAAAGAATTTATTTCACTTTTTTTTAAGTTCCTCAAGTGAGCAAAACTTTGGTGAAGAAAGAAAGAGAAATACGGGCTAAGGACCATTTGCAAAATTTTTTTTCACTTCAATCCACTATTTTATTCTATTCAATTCTTGTGGAGATTTTGTTTTGGAGATTAAACTCATACTTTATGGGTTAATAATTTTGCTTAACATATGCTATATAAAATTGCGTTTGTTAGATCAAAGTTCTGAGATATTTTACTATTTGAGTTAGTAAACTTTTGTGGTGATTGGACCTGCACATTTCACTAGTTCTTTTCTAGATTATTGAGTCTCATAAATATGACTTTTTTTTTAGCACCCAAATCCTAAATATTTGAACAGATACCACTGGTTTGAAAAAAATTGGATATCTAGCACTACCGTCAGTTTTTCTGGCGGTAGAGAGTGTCTAGCGATAGAAGCTATTTTTTAATTTTTTTCATCAGCAGATTAATTATGACAAAATTAGCATCTACCGCCAGCTATTCTGCAAAAAATAGCTGGCGGTAGATGCTAATTTTTTCCTAATTAATCTGTTTAGGTCTGCTGATGAAAAAAATTGAAAAATAGTTTCTACCGCCAGAATTTCTGGCGGTAGACACTCTCTACTGCCAGAAAAGCTGATAGTAATGCTAGATATTCAATTTTTTTCAAAGGTATTATCTATTCAAATATTTATGATTTGGGTGCTAGAAAAAAAAAAGCTCCATAAATATATAATCACGTCAAAACCATAAGTGATATGTCACTAAAAAATATTGTTAGTGAATTATTTGATGGGAGGAAATTTAGTGTTTCAAGATGTTACAAATCTTACCTAATAAAATAACTCACAAGTCACAAACCATGTTGTAGATTCCACTTTTCGTTGCAAATAGACGTAAAGCTAAACCGACTCAACTCATACACCATACTCCATAATTTTTTTTCCCTTCAGGGCTCCTTTATTGCTCTAAATAATCCATAATTTTCCAGGCAAAAAGAAAGGTCATTAGATGCGTTATTAATTATTTCTTTATTGTACTTTTGATATCTGTAGACTACACCAAAGCATACTGTACAAGGCAGGGATTTCTTCCATAGGTTCAATGCACTTTCCGAATGATCCTTATATAGATATTGTTTTCTATTGTGGGCTGTGTAATTAAAGTTCTAGGGGTTATATGAGGTTGCTTCTTTCTTCTCTAAGAAGAAATTGTTAACTAGGGAAAGTCGATATGCATGCATTTGTAAGAAATGTAAGCTTATTTCTGCTATTTTGCTCTATTGTGCTTTGTTGGCTTGTACCCTCTGTGGATTCTGTGCAAGATTATAGTTCTAAGATGAATGAAAATAGAAAAGATGGTGATCAATACAGTCCACTTAAGGTAATTTTAAGTTTCTATTTGGAGATAATCTTGCAATTTCTTGTCATAATTTATTTTTGGAGGTAAATATTTTTTGTTTGCGCATTAGTTCTTTTAGATTTTGTTTTCATAATCGAATTATTTCCACTTCCACAAGAAATCTTTTTCCTTGCTCATGCACAAATTTGTTCTTTCTTACCTATAAATAAAATATATCCATATTCGTACCAAAAAATATTTCGTAAGTTTAAGAAAAAAAACTGTAATTTTTCTTTTTTCGAAGTTGGATTTTACAATTTTACTGCAAATGTTGAACAGGGGAAATTTTTTCTTTCAACTTATTTGTTACTACAAAATGCAGCTGACCTATCAATTGTCACTTCAAATCAAGATCCATGCATTCCTTCTTTGGGGTTCAGTTGGATTCTTGATGCCAGTAGGAATACTTGTTATAAGATTTGCAAGCAGCTGCAACTGCCGTGAAAACTTCCAGCTATTGTTTTACTTTCATGTAATTTTACAGGTCAGCCATTTTTAATGAATAAAGCTCTCACATATTTTTATAGAATAAAGATCTCCATTTTCATTATTTATTACCAATGTAATTGAAATCCAATACATTTGTATCTTATATATATAAGAAGTATAGTACCTGGAAAGCTTAAAATTTTTGTGTTGACCTAACAAAATACTATTTTTCTGCCTTAAACAACTTCATTATTTTTTCTTCTTTCTTTTGTGCCCATATTGTTGCAAAATTAAGGTTATTGAGGTTCAAGTAGATTAATTTAAACCATAATTTTTTGTTCTTCCTATTAGCATCAATAAAGATTTTGGTCATGTTTTCATATGACAGAGTTTAGCAGTTGTGCTTGCAACGGTTGGGGCGATTTTGTCAATAAGAAACTTTGAAAATTCTTTCAACAACACGCACCAAAGGATTGGACTGGGCCTGTATGGCTTAATTTTGTTTCAACCTTTGGTTGGTTTCTTCAGACCTAAGAGGTACCTACTTCACACATTCACAATACTTGATTTTTTCTGAATTAGCGATACTTGATAATTCAGCTTAGTGGTATTTTGGTCCCCAGTGTAAATTATGAAGAAAATGGAATATTGATCCATTGCATTTGGTTTGGTGTCAAATACTCAAAATTCAGTGCTCAGGACCACATGTGTCATAATGGCTGTCAAAAGACATGTATAAAAAAGTGTATATACTAATGGCTGGTACATTTCACTCTTGACTACATATACTATCTCTAACAAATAATATGAGCATTTGTAGAAAATAAATAAATTAATTCAAAATGCATATAAGGCCTAAAGGCTATTCTCAGACTTCATTAAACGTTAGCGCGTCATTTCTTTCATTTTTTGAAAGGTCATCATTTCTTTCATTAGAACTCTTAAATATGATCTAAATTATTGTAGAGGTATGAAGTTAAGGAGTATTTGGTATTTTATTCACTGGCTGATTGGAATTGGAACTTGTATGATTGGAATAGCAAACATATACATCGGCCTCCACACATACCACGAAAGAACAGCAAGGAGTGTGAAAATGTGGATTGTTCTCTTCACAATAGAGATCTGTTTGGTTGGTTTTGTATATTTATTGCAAGATAGATGGAGTTATGTTCTGAAACAAGGAGCAATACTTGGTGATGAGCAAATCAGACCGACAGATCACATCACGTCTCCGAGCAATAGTTCACATAAAGAACACATGGTTATTTGTTGATCTAGGGTTTTTACTTGTAGTTTCCTACCCTTTTCACATTCTTTAAGGTTGCTGGTAAGAGGATTAAACGGGCAGGGGTGAAAAATGGTGGATGAAGATAACAAAGATGAAAACTCTTGGATAGGTTTTGATCAAATTAAGAGAGCAAATATTTCCCCGTCTCCTCTATACTAGCTTTTTGTCAAATCCCCTACATTCAAAAATCAAAGCTTGCTAAATCTTTCCCTATATATTGTTCCGAGTGGGCTATCTTATGTTCTCTGTTTTTATGTAGATTTGGGTTGTAAATAAGGTAAAGATATAAATTCCAAGTTCCAACTTATAAATTGTAATACTTTGATACATGAGAGTTCTAATTTTTTTTTTTTTTTTTAAAAAGTGGTTATGAAGTTGTTGATGGTTTATAACTCTAATGAACCTATAAATTGATCATGGATAAATATTTTCTATTTTTTAAACCTGCCTCAAGTAATTCCAAAATAATTCTAATTTCACGAATCCCAAATAAATAAAATTTCAAGCTACCACCAATATACAATGGATAAAAAACAATGTAGACAACAACGATTCATAGTATGAATAAATGGATTGATGAAGGACCTTTCTAAACGTTAGAACATTTTTAATGTTGAGAAACCTGAACTGTTCATAAATAATCAAGACGATGGTTAAAATATTAGGGGAATCTATGTTGAATTCTTGACTCGTTAACAGAAATCAAGATCCAATAAGATAATTAAAGATCCACTTGTATTCAGCTATAAACGTTAGCTCAATGTAATCTCTTCGTAAAAACTGATCCAAAAATATGAAATGAATTCTTCTCACTCTCTTCAAGAGATATCATACTTCTTTTAGATTATGATGATACCTCTCATGTTAAGCATCCATGGCTGAATGGTTAAAGCGCCCAACTCATAATTGACAAATTCATAGGTTCAATTGCTATTGGATGCACACTAATGGAAACGTTCAATCTATCGGAATGGGCTCTGTATCAATGGAGTCTCATCATCCATATAGAATGAATGAGTACTTCTCCATAATTACCTCATTGATAGTATCAGAACAGCTGAAATAGCATGCCACCTTTAAAGAATCAAACTGATTTAGTTCTAGCAACTTGCCACCTTTTTTACTCCACATCAGTTCTCTATATAATAAAATTTAATCATCATTATATGCTTCTGTTAACCAAAAGCCATACTGCTAAAATATATACACCACTATTCTTTCTTTTAGTTGCATGACAAAAAACTTGAAACTATCGAAATCACATGGAAAAACACTAGCACCCATATAATACATCCACATTGTTTATGGCAAGAGCTGGACATAGCCAGTTGAAACAGCAATCGCTAAAATAACAAACGGAGGCAGAATGACAAACGCTCCAACGGTCGCAAAGAAAACCGAATCGTTTCGCCCGCTGACCTTAGTCAGCAAGGCTTGCCGTTTTATGTTGCGTTTCTTAGAAATTGTGAGCGTGCTGTTTTTCAGCCTTTTTCCAATTGGGATTGTGAAATCTCCTCCCGTGCTGTCTCCGATCAATTCTGATAATTGCTCTCGGATTGTGAGCCTTTGAATAGAATTGCTCTTATAACCTGAAAAGGAGAAAATATGAGGTTTCAGAAATTAAAAAAATATAAATAATGTTGTTATAAAATTGCAAAAATGAAAATTTCTTTTCAAAGGTGAGTGGGGAACTTAGGAGGGCTTTATAACGAGTATATACAGTTTCAGGAAGGTTAATTAAGCAGTTTTGCAAAAAAGAAGAATATCAAATTTTTTCCATTTAAAGTAGCAATTAGCAAAGTTTTCAATTCAGAAACTTTCTTTCTTCTTTCTAGTGTTTTAGAACTTGACATTTTATTAACTTAGTAGAAAGACGGGACTGTATCTGATACACCAAAAAAAACATACTTACTGGATCTAAAGTTTGTGCATTCTTTTGTGGCCTTTTTTTTGAAAGGTTTTATAGCCTTTTTTTAATAAGACTATTCAATCAATTATGCTTTTGTATGTTCTTTGTTGTTCAGTCGCTTAATAGGGGCAATTTAAACTCAATTGCTTGACATATTGATATAGTCAAAATTGGAATCATTATTTAAAACTTAAAAGTGTAAGCATACCATTGACAGACGATATGGGAGATGATTTAAGTTGCTCCAATAAATCCAATTGTGCACGTGCAGATGAACCTTCACAAATAAATAAACAAATAAATAAGTAAATAAATAAATAAAATAAATAACCTTTATCTATGTTTAAGAAAAAAGTTACAAGTTCATGTAGTAAGCCACGACCGCATAAGAACAATGAATAACCTAAGTTTTTAAATCATTCAATGATTTTTCTTTTGCATTTATTCAACCCTAAAAAGTTCAATTTCACCACCCTTTTGACAAGAGAAGCAGCTTATTGTGCATATAAAAATTCTACAGCATATAACAGATTAAAGTTTGGATTTTGGTATGTTTACTTTCAGTTCTTTCTACCAATGGTATTTTGTTTATCGCTGCTTGTGTACCACTTGAAACCACTCTGCTTTGTTGTGCTTACCAATGCTCTATTGTCATTTAATTTCCTAATTACAGCTTCATTGATGCAATTTGAGAGCCCAACTGACTCTTAAACATAAAAAATGACCATTAAACTCAAAAAATAAACAAAATCAATGGCAAACCTGTACCAATTTCCATTAAAACCAGTACCACATGTATGCACACAAGGTGTTTGATCACGGGTTCCTCAACCATCCAATGAAAAATAAAACAAATTATACAAAAGAATCATATTTACATAATTCACCAAAAGCCACATATTCATTAAACAAAATCATTGAACAAAAGAGACCCACCAGTTACAGTGGGATCTTCAGTGACGCCCTCTTGCTGAGAAGCTCTGCATTCGAATCTGAGGCGTCTAGAGTGAGAGAAGGACGGCTTGATTGTTATAAATCTGTGGAATGAAGGATGGAGCTTGAGAGGAGCTGTTTGGAGAGACGAAGAGGACGGAGGGAGTGTCGACGCCATGGATGGATTTTTTCGCGAGTTTTCCTCATTTGTTGTTTTGATTTTATTGGGGTGGGGACTGATTTGTTCGGGGCTTATTTCTCAGCCACAAATGTGAGAAGAAACAGAACCACTTGAATTGAATTGAATTGAATTGTCGAGTCGTGTGGCAAAAGGGCGGAACGGATCTTAGTTCTGATTCGGGTTCAGGTCTGGTTAATTCATGTTAATTCGTATTGCGGGTCATTTGAGTTATGAGTTGTTCATATCGTGAGTCGTTCGAGTTTGAGGTTATTTGAGTTTCTAGACATTCGAGTTATAGTCATTCAAATTTCAGATCATTCAGATTCAGATCTTTCGGATTTCGGATATTCGGGTTATACATCATTCGGATCTGAATCACTTCATGTTCTAAAATCATTCGGATTTGGGTAAGGATCAATTTGATTGAAAGTCTAAGTTAACACGGGTTCTGGTTAAATATTACACAAATAAGAGATGAGTCATCTAGATTGGCATTTCGGGTCATTTGAACGATCCAAGTTGGTCTTTTTACATCAGCTATATTAGAAAAAACCATAAAAATCCCCAATTTCTAGATATTTCGATTAAATATCAAGGTAAAATAATTATGTTATTTTGGGTAAAATCAAGTGGGGGCATTCGGGGTTCGAGTTATGGGTAATTCAGATTTCGGGTCATTCGAGCCTCGGATCAATCGAGTTATGAGTCATTCCAATTTCGGGCCATTCAGATTACTGATAATTAGGATTTCAGTTATTTGGTGTTTCAGGTAACTCGGATTTGGGTCGAGACCGTGTCAGATTTTGTCAGCTCCACTAGCTTTAATAGGGTTTATTTACACATGTCATGGACGGAGATAGTAGGGTACCGAGCCTTGGCTCCCCATGCTTGTGAATTTTCTTACATTGCCCTCACATATTTTGTATATTTACAACCAACTCTATACTAGAAAATGAAAATTCTATTATAACACTCAAAATTGGGCCTTAGATGGGCTGTATATTTGAAAGATTAAATAAATAACAATTTCTAAATAAATAAAGCAAAGTCTTCAACCAGCCATGTGCGTGTATTGTTTGAACTTTTGTTTTTTTGAAGAGTATGTGTTGCCTATTAAGGTTGTATTAAACTAAAAGTTCGACGGATACAATTTTGATTTTAAAATCGGTTTAATAACTTAAAAGAATAAAACTTGGGTCCTAGTCTATTACAAGAGTAGGCTAAATTACTATGTTAGGAGCAAGTAGTAGGACGGGGGTTCGGGGGGGGATGCCTCAGTTGCCCGTTTGTCCCATCGATTGGTTCGTTTGGCTCAAATGTCACATCCACCTCTAATGGTCCAGTTCGGCGAACCTGTTCATGTAGGGAGCTGATCTTCGAAAGTTCTTGAATATTCTAGCATTGCGCTCCTTCCAGATGTTCCAGCAAGCTATAAGTCAAAGGGAGACTAAACTCCTTTTCTTTTTGGTTCTTTTTTTGGGTCAAGAGTTGTATAATTTCTTGTGCGGACTGAGTGTTTGTGGGCATTTGGATGTTGGCTTTGGATGATATGACTGTCAAATACTTTGGGCATACGAGAAAGTCACAAAGAGATGTTGAGTGTTTTCTTCACTCTTATTGTTACAGAGGACACAAGTTGTACCAAAAGTTTGGTCCCATTTTTTGATGCGATCTTTGATTTTTAGTTTTTTCTTTAGTAGCGTCAAACCAAAAATTTTGACTCTTAATGGTGCAGTACCATTCCAAACAATTGGTATATTAGTATTTTGGACTCCCGGATTGGAGAAGAACTCATAGCTATCTTTAACGGTGAACTTCTCTTTTGTTGATTGATCTTCCTGTTGGTTTAAATCAATGGTTCTTATTTTTGCGCATAGATCCAATCATTGCCTTTGAAGGATTGAGTTGAGATGACGGTCCCATAAGTTTGTTGGTTCATTTTCGGAGTGCATTTCACTGATCGTTGCGAAAAGGCTTTTTGCTTCTCTTGTATATGCGATTGTAGTCTTGTGCAAGGATTATATGGTCATACCATTTGTCATTCCAAGAACTGGTTGTCTGGCTGTTTCCTATTTTTATATGTATTCTGCTATTGAACTAGTCCCCCAGTTGTATTAGGATTTTTGAGAAGAATGATACATTTTTTTTTGGTTTTGGTGTTGGTTTGATCCATATAGCCTTGAGATGGTTCCTGACCATAAGGACTGTTGGTTTCTCTTTAACTGCCACAGCCATTTCAGCAATAGCGAACTATTTTGGATTGAGAGGTCCTTAACCCCGAGTCCCCGATATATTTTCGGGAGGCAGACCGTATTCTAGTTAACTTCGTTTTTTCCTGGAATGTATTGGTTAGTTCCATTCCATAGAAAGTTCCTTCTTGCTTTGTCAATGTCATCAATCACTCCTTTCGGTAAGGAGAAGGCTTGTATATTGTATGCTGCAACGGCTGAGAGCGTTGCATTTAGAAGCGTGAGTCTACCCTCTTTTGACAAGTATTTAGATGTCCAGCCTATTACTCTATTCTGAACTTTGGTTATTAGTGGGAGGAAGTCATCACTGTTTGGTTTTAACAAGGTGAGCAGTAGCCCGAGGTATGTGATCGGGAAGCTTTCTTTGTTGCACTTGAGTAGCAGTTGGAGGGACTGATCGTATTGGTCGGGTATATGAATTGTTGAGTATATGCTTTTTTTGGTTATTGATTTGCAGGCCTGTTAATGTGGCGAAGTGGTTGACTGATTGGTCAATGAGTTTTAGGTTTTCTGCATGGACCTCTGTGAGTACCGCAGTGTCGACCGCATATTGGATTGCAGTTATTGGGAGGAAGTTTGCATTCGGTTGTAACGAGTTTGCATGTTGTATAATTTTTTGTAGCGTATCCGCCACTAGTACGAATAACATAGGGGAGAGTGGATCCCCTGCCGTAGCCCCCTCTTGCGGTCAAACAATTCCCCGGTATTTTCATTTATTTTTATAGACGAGGAGGTGGAGTGGAGCAATGCTTTGATCCGCTGTGTCCATTTGTTTGGGAATCCTCTTTGCTTTAGAATTTCAAGAAGGAAGTGCCAATCGACGGTGTCAAAGACTTTGTAGAAGTCAATTTTGTAAAGTACTAATGGTGTTTTTCTTTGGTTTAGACCGTGTACTAGTTCCCTAGTTGTAATGAAGGTCTCAATGATTGATCTTCCTTTTATAAAGGCCGATTGGTAGTTTTCAACAAAGTGTGTCATTATTGGCTGGAGACTATTGGCAAAGATTTTCGATATAATTTTGATGGGTCCGTCAATAACACTAATTGGTCTGAAATCGCCCATTGTGTTAGCATTTATGTTTTTTTTGGAACAAGCGATATATGCACTTTATTTATTCGCCATAAGTCAAGTTTATTGTTGGAGAACGCCTGACACATCCAAATGATGCCTTTTTTTTTAATATATCCCAATATTGATGGTAAAATTCATTTGGAAAGCTGTCAGGCTTGATGCCCGACCTTTAGCTAGACAGAAAACGGTGTCTTTTATTTCATGTTCAGAGAACGAGTCACCAAGTACTTGTATGGTGTTTATAGGATGGAATAGGTGGGTTAAGTTCAAGTTCCTTGTTATTTGGTTAGAGGTACAAAATATATCTTTGTAGAATTATTGGAAAGCCTGGGATATCTTGTCTTTGTCGTTTATAGACTCACCGCCTATTAATATGTTGGATATATAATTTATTTGTCGCTTGTATGAAGCTAGAGAGTGGAAATATTATGTGTTCTTGTCTCCTTTTTGTAACCACCTACGATTTGATCCCTATTTCCATTTCGTTTCCTGTATGTCTGCTATCTCATGTAGTTTAACTTTTAAACCTAAGCGTAGTTTAAGTTTTGTTTGCTTGAGTAACTTGTGTTCTTCCACTGTGTCGAGAGATCGTATTATTTCTTTACAACGGTCTTTTTGTTCATTTGTGTTTTTGAACTTGCTCTTCGCCCATTGGGACATGACTTTTTTAATTTTGTTGAGTTTGAAAATGAAGTTCTTTGCTAGGTTGTTGGAGAGGGTATTCCCTCCCCAGTTGGATTGGATTAGCTCGTTGGCTTCATTGTAGTTAAGCCAGCACAACTCAAATTTAAATTCCTGGTTGTTCTATTGGGTATCTGGAAGGTTAGGTTTAGTGGGACATGGTATGAGGTTGGTGTTGGCAAAGCCTTTAGCGTAGATATATTATTGAGCATTTGCCAGTGATAGGAGAGAAAACATCTATCCAACTTGCTAAAAGTTGGAGAAGGACGTTTATGTTGAATTTGGACGTGCATAACGCAGTGAAAAAAATAAAAAGTTCGTCCAAAAATCATTCTGAGGATCCGTGCGTATCAGTTAAATCAAAGAACTAATACTTAAAAAGTATCTTTCGGATTACGCTTAATCCATGACGCTCAAATCACGTGCGTTCTCCAAGCGCCTCTAAACCGGTTATCGTCCTAACCGATTAATCGCCCGTCAAGACCGTCTATGTTGGATCCCGCTAATGCCTTCTACTGCACATGCAACCGATTTCTCCGCCATAACCTTTATCAACCCATTACCAACTTCTTAGGACGAACAGATCACAAGCATCGAAAGTACGACCGCCTCTACCGGTATCCACACGAAAATACTTCTTAAAACAGGAAGAAGAACAACATATGCTAGTAAGTTTGTTCTTCTCTTGCACAAGAAAAACTCTTTTTCTTCTTCTTATTTTATCTCACAAAAGATGCATAATTCCTCTCCTATAATCGCACCATTTCATTTTTGTCATACAAAAAAAAAGCACCATTTCATAATTTTGTCATGCAAATGAGAAATTATATTTTCTCTATTTTGTCTCACAAAAGAGAATGGACTATTATGAGAGAGAGAGAGAGAGTAATATTGTACAGAATTTTGGAGCCCTCTATATTCTTATATATAGGTGAGGACTGAGGAGTTATGTCTCTTCACACTAAGAGATGTGTATGACATCACTCACCATTATCCATATGCCATCATCTAGACTCTTCTAGATAATTTGATCTTTTGTGTCCATTGTTGGGAAACCCATAGCCATGTATGTTACATGCGCAGCAGAACCTACGGGTTAAACCCTCCCCAGGATCATCGTAAAGGAAATAAAGGTACGAGATTATGCTATTAAAATTTATGCCTCGGATCTTCCTGATCTGGGAGAGAGAAGCGAATGTAGGTCTGAACGAACTTCCGTTTTGCTTCTTTCTCCTTCCTGGATTCTGAAGCTCGACTCTGCTAACCTTCTTACTCTCCCTAAGGACGAATAACTTGATCGCTCGCTAATCTCTAAGGTAGGAGATCTCTACTCGTATCCACGCGAATTTCAGACACACTGAATTATCGAACTCGGCTAGACGAGTCCGGAAATAGTTTCCGAAATTACCTCTAAACTTTCTCTCTCTATTTATGTATTAGACGGCCTCTAAGACTTGATAATTATGTATTAAATAGAGAGGGATTGCCCCTCTATTTATACAAGAGAGTGAGGCAAACGATTGCTCAGTTACCATAACTAGAACCCTAATTCAGCGCAGTTGAGTTCGAACAGATCTGTCATCAGTTTGAACGGATCACTGCTGATTTTGTTATAAACCTTAATCAGCGTAGTTGAGTTCGAACGAATCTGTCATCAGTTTGAACGGATCACTGCTGATTTTATTTTCTCAAACATCTCATGTCTGATTCATTCGTCCATCAGTTCATACTTCACATGTATAATTATTTTTGAGGTATTTCCTTTCTGAATGAATGGAGTTCATTGTGTGACCGTGTAGGTTCCATTTAACGCTGGCAACAATCTTCCAAAGATCGTAAGACATGAGTAACCTATAGACTGATGTCATGACTATCCATGTTAAATGAAATGATAAGCGATCATAAACCTATTTGAACAAACGTTCGCTTATTCCTTTTGTTCTACGATATATGTCTTGATCACAAGGCATGGAAGTATGTCATCCTTGTATTTGATCAAAGTCTCTTTCTTGATCGAGAATTAGACTAAGTAAATACAAAATGATATTAACAACACATGTTAATCCATTTTGAGCATGACCATGCATTTCCTTCAGTCCTAGTTCATCAGGGGCCCAGAGATATCTCCCTCTTGTCGAGAGAAACAAATTTCATCTTGGTCACTCACAATCCTCTTCATGATTCAGTGCATACCTTATGATGACCCTAATGATCATCCCATTACGGATAACGTAGGATCGTATTAAAATATGTAGTTTCATATACAGGAATCCATGGTGACCTCAGGTCGTAGGAACAATCACACTATTCATATGAGAATCACTAATGACATATACCATGTATATTCTCATAGTGTGGTCAATCAATACGTGTTCTCTAACACGTACTTATATTCCAGACTTGACATCCCTATGTCCATGATCAACAGAACATGATCATCCAGTATGTGAATATACTAGCGTAGATATGTAGCTTCTTACTTGAAGTATGTTTATCTCTATAAACATCCTACATATCACTAGGGACGGTTTAGAATATCATTCGTTGGTTCACAGTTCTACTATGAGAATCACGTATTCTGATGACGTGAACCCGAAGTGTCATTGAGTCACCCATGCACTCATTCATATCTGAACTGAATATATGTGTTTCTCATTATCTATTCTCTAGTCCAACACTTTGGCCTAGGAAATAATTCCTTTAGTCTCTCACTTGTACTAGGTCAATCTTAATCATCCAATGCTCATTAGGCAACATTACCTTCATGTCTCTGATTGTGGGAGACATCAGTAAACTTGGAAGAGACTGAAACATAGTGAGGAGGCGTGAGGAGAATGTATTTTTGTTATGATGCAATTGGGCCTGTAAAAAATTGATGGTTAGATTCGGCCTATATACTTAGTGCTAATTTTTAAATCCAATAATGCAAAAAAAAAAAAATAGTTTTTAAATCTAACGATGCAAATAAAAAGGATGATGTGGCTTAATGAGGATTAAGAATTACAGTTGAAAAATTATACTAGGATTAATTTTTAAATCGAATGGTGCAAAAAAAAATAGTTTTTAAATCCAACGATGCAAATAAAAAGGATGATGTGGCTTAATGAGGATTAAGAACCCCCCCCCCCCAAAAAAAAAAACATTATAAAAAAAAATCATGGAGGGGATGAGATGAGAGATTGATTTTGTGTTTCCATATGTGAAAGATTTTAGTTGATTTAGTTAATAATTAGTATATATTGAGAAAAAGATTAGAGTCAATAAACAGAGTAATAAATAGAAGACATCGTTAATAAGGGATACAACTGGTATTTGTCGTAAAAAATTTAAAATTACTCTTAGTTAAGGAAAGTGAGCTCTTTTGATAGCACCATTCATCTTTTATTCAAGTTGTCTCTTTTGATACAAATAATGCATCTATTTATAGGGTAAGATACCCGAAATACAAAACCTATTAAGAGTAATAGAGTTTGGGGTTATGAACATTCACATTTGAATAACGTTTAAAAAAAGATAAATAATTAGTTGAAATTAATTCAACGAACCAAACAAATTACGATAACTCACGTCATTAATACTAGATAACATTTACATTGTAAACATGTTTAAAATGCACAACAAACATCAACCATAATCGTCTCATTAACTCCAAAACCTTTATTTTACATGCTAGAAACGGAAAAAAAAGAGAGCATAAAGACGTGGTCACATGAGAATTGAGATAATACAACACAAAATAAAGAAAGAACTGAAAGTAAAACATAGTCAACTAAATCTAACCCCATTTATTTCGCAAACAGAGTGGGTAAAATAGTCGACTCAGTACCACTAAAATTGCTTCCTTTTTTTTGGCATAAAATCAATTATTTTATCCGTCCATGCGGATAATGCAGCGAATACCCTCCCCATTAAGCATGAGATCAAATGCTTTGTTTATTTCTGAGAATGGCACACTATGTGTGATAAATTTCTCCAATTCCAATTCCTACATATGCAAAATATACATTAGAATAGAAATATGTAATATAACAGAAAATACTTAAAGAAAACAAAGCGTGCCCCAGTCATGTATTTCTCAACAACAGAAGGAAGATCGGTACGAGGCATGTAATTGCCAAAGAAGGTCCCTTTAAGAGTCCTCTCATTCAAGAAATTTATTGGATGAGTCTTGAACTCAGAATCTTTGTGCGGTACACCAACCAAAACTGCCACACCCCATCCCTAAAATATTTTATTTATTAAAAAACGTTATTTGATTTTTAAATAGTAAGGAAGAAATATTAATTAGAAATTTTATTAGTTACATCATGGACACATTCAAAAGCTTGAATCATGGCATTTATGTTTCCAGTGCACTCCACCGCACGATCGACTCCGCCATTAGTCATCTCAGCAAGAACCTGAAATATATTTCACAGTTAAATATAGAATTGAATATAATTATTTTGTCCTTTATGCACAATTATTGGAATTAAATTATTTTTTTGTCAACCTGTTGTACTGGCTTGGTGTGGTCCTTAGGGTTGACGAACTCGGTGCAGCCAAATTTTCTAGCTGGAAAATAGAAACAAAAAATGATATGATAATTATCAAGGACAAGTTAAAATTGTAACATAATTTAGATCAAATATGATTAATTACCTAGTTCAAATCTGTTTGCATTCAAATCAATACCAATGATCCTTGATGCCCCTGCCAGCCTAGCACCTTCAGCAGCCTAATCAAGATTGAACAAATTCATTATACTAAGAAAGAAATAAAAATTTAACAACCATGTTAAATAAATAAATACATAAATAAATTAAACTTACAGCAAGGCCAACAGCTCCGAGACCGAAAATTGCCACAGTCGAACCCTTTGGAGGTTTGGCAACATTAAGAGTCGCACCCAAACCTTACGTATATGTACACACAATAAGATTAAAGCAAAAAATAGACAAAATAAGATGCCTGTAACTAAATAACCCCTCCCTCAAACATGTTTTATTCAATATTTTACAAAATTTGCCCATCTCCGTTTTAATAGTCCCCTCCCAAATTTTTTATATTATTTTTTTAGTAGTCCCACCCAAATTCTTGATGGCTAGAAGGATGTGAAACAAATCCAACTTTTCCTCTTTAAGTTATGAACCAATAGTGTCTGCTAACACATCTAGGGTCTTAGAAATTGCACAATAATATGCACCCAAGCTCTATATATATTATTTAATACTTTTTAACGTACCAGTTGAAATGCCGCAGCTGAGAACACAAACTTTATCCAATGGCGCAGCTGGGTTGATCTTGGCGACACATCCGACATGAATAACAGTATACTCGCTAAACGTGGAGGTGCCCACGAAATGGAAGATGGGCTTGCCATTGATGGAAAAACGTGATTGGTTGTCGCCGATCATGGTCCCGCGGTCCGTGTTTATACGGAGGAGGTCGCACATGTTGCTCTCGGCAGATTTGCAGTGCACACATTCCTTGCATTCGCCTGTGAACACTGGGAGCACGTGGTCTCCTGGGGCGAGCTCGGTTACACCCTCTCCTATGCTCTCAACTATGCTGTAAATTTAGTCTAGTTAGTAAATTGATCCCGAGTTAAAAATGATTTTGGAAAACATGGATTATGGATTGAAATGAAATGATTTTTCATCTCTTGAAATGGAATAAGTCAATGTGTCGATATCATTCTAATTCTAATTTGGGAAACTGAAAAGGATAATGATGGATACTTATGATAAAGATATGATTAATGTTAAAAAAATGTTTAAATAAAAATAAATTAATTATCTACTATGATCAATTCCTAAGTTTTCTAGCACCAACATGTAGGGGTGGGCATTCGGTCGGTTCGGTTCAAACCGAACTGAATAGGAACAAACCAAATAAAACCGAACTAAATAAGATTTTAACCGAAGCGAACCGAATAAATATAGAACCGATGTAGAACTGAACCGAATAAACCGATTTCTTATTTAGTTTATTCGGTTGAACTGAATAAAAAATAAATATTCTTTAAATTATAATTTCATAATAACAAAAAATATTCTAAATTAAACTAAAAATGCAACTAGATCAATTAAACACATAATCAACTTATTTTAAATATGATTTTTTTATTTAAAAATGAAAATTTGAACAAAACATAAATAAATGAGAAAATAATAATGTATATCGGTTCGGTTCGGTTTATTCGGTATTTTCAAATCATAACCGAACAGAACCGTTTAAACCGAACCGACTAAACCGAATTCGGCCGGTTCAATTTGGTTCCCGAATAAACCGAACCATTTGCCCACCCCTACCAACATGGTGCTAAGAAATTATGCTTAGGCAACAAAATAAAATGAAAATTATAACATAATGAATTTCATCAATTAAAATTGTTAAAGAAAAGATTTGTATACCCGCCAGCTTCATGACCAAAGATCCTTGGAAAGACTGGTGTTTGCCCCTGTTAATAAATCAATTAATTAAATCAGACCCTTGAATCGGTCACAGATGTTTATAAATTTCCAGACATGAACTAATCAATTTAATATTATTTGTTCCCAACTGAAGGCAAGAATAAAAATAACTTAATAATACCTTAGCTTCCCAGAAATAGACATCAGTGTGGCACAAAGCAGTATACAAAATCTTGATTCGCACCTCCATTGCTTGAGGAGGCGCCACCTCAACTTCCTCTATCACCAGCGGTTTTTCGGCCTCCCATGCTACAGCAGCTGTACCGATTTCAAACAAATTTTTGTGAGAAAAAAAAACTGACATAATTTTGGGAAAATTTTCTCTTGAGAAAAATCGTCACATCAATTATTTCTGAAAAAATTCTCTCAAAACAGAATAAAAATTAAAAAAACATCACTGAAATAATCAAACGGCAAACCCCCAAAAATACAAAAAACACACGAAATAGTTCCCTGGCAAAAAACTAAAGATCAAACAAATTACAAGAGTAGAATTACAAACCTCGGCACTTGATGACCTTTCCAGTAGTGCTTGCCATCACTAATCAATAATCTCTCTCTCTTTGAGCAAAAACCTCAGACAAGATAAGCAACTTTAGTCAAGTATCTCTCGAATGAAGATGGGGAAAGGATGGTCACTAGTGATTGATATTTATAGAACAAAGCAGTAGCTGTGAGAGAGAAAAGAACAGCTAAGTTAAGCAATAATTAATAAATAAAAATTGCTTTTTTCTTCGGCCACCTTTTAATTAACTACAATTAGTGAACACTGTTTATTAACCCACGCCCAATAGAATACCGGTGTCATCCCAAAACCGGGGTTCTTTTTCTGACCTTGGCACTTCATTGACTTTTTTTTTAAATAGTACTGGTCGCAAAAATATTTTAGAAATTAGGGTTGATTTGAAATTATTCCTAGAAATAGCTTTTTGTCTATTTATTTGATGAAACTGAAGCTGTTTCATTCATTAATTGTGCGAAATAGTACATTTTTCATTTTTTTGTATGTTCTTCTGTTAAGGCTTAAATAGTTATTAATTATGATTAAATATTTATTTTGCGTGATAATTAGATGAAACAGTCATTTCTTAATAGATGAAACTTGGTTTTTAAATCTGATTATTACTAAATTAAATTTTGATTAAACTAATTTTTTAGTTGTTTCGCTTAGTCATTATACAAAACAATATGCTTCGCCTGTAAATAATTTTCTTACATATTTCTTTTAAGAAAATATTTTCTTAAATTTTTTTTTTATTACCGGCGCTATTTGAAAAAAAGTCGCACTTTTATCATAAACAAAAGTCGCTTTTTTATCACATTAATTAAATGATTCCGTAAGTTATCCAAGGGTTCCGGTCAAGTTTGGGATTAAGATTAAGGATAAGCTTTTGTCTTTTCATGGGAGAAAATGCTTAATTTTTTGCACAAGTGGGGATTGCAAAATATGACAAATTAACAATGCATGGAGGTCTAAAACCAGAGTTCTAGTTCCAGTAACACAAAACCAGACTGGTTTTCTGAATTGCCTCATGATTTATTGTTTTGATCTTCTACGACTCTCATTAATGCTTGTAGAATAAGAGAATTAGATGTGAATTTATATGATTTGTGATTTAAGTTTTATTTAAGTGAATAAAACTTGTATTGTATATTGTGATTCTCTACTAATAATTTTTTATCATATATTTATAATATTTGTATTAACATGTAAAAAAATATATATAGACTAACCTGCACATAAATAATTGATCCAGGGTTGAAGAACGTGCCTAGGCCTGTCCAGTGCTCCCATTTATCGTCTTAAATGGAGAGTGCCTTCTTACTTCACTATCGTTTAATGCTCCGCTAAAGTCTTCGATTCTTCTTGTTTTGTGCTGATAAGTCTTCTCTTCCTCCATCTCTCTCACACACACGCGATATGTCTACGTTGGTTGAATTGGTTCAAATTCTGCTCGGTCTCATAATGCATCATTTCATGAATATGAGATAAAAAATTTGTCTTCCTTGTTATTATTTCAATAAATGAGAAAAGATTGTCCTATCCATCTGAGAGTGACACATATTCATTAAAAAAAAATTTTAAAAGATGATTATTAAAAGAATTTAAAATAACTCATCTTTTCATTGAGAAATATTTGATACTTGTCTTTCTTTTCATGAGACCCTAAGAACTTTCATTAAACTCTATTTAACCCACCTAAGCTATGATAAATTTCAATTCTGAGAAAGAATTGAATCGATTAAAATATTAAAATGAATAGGAACAATCGTTTCTCATTTATTGAAATAATAACAAGGAAGGTAAATCTTTTATCTCATATTCATGAAATGATGCATTATATGAGGCCGAGCAAAATTTGAACCAACGTAGACATCGCCAACTGATTTATAGTCCGTCCCCATTAACCACTTGGACATCGACCTAGGAATTAATTCATGGTTGACGGACTCAAAATCTGTAAACAAAGACCGTAAATCCCAAAATCTAGAATCCATTTTTTATAGATAATCGAGTAATTCATGGTTGACGGACTCAGAATCCGTTATCAGGGACTATAAATCTCTAAATCTGGAATCTATTTTTATGGATGCCCAAGTGATTCATGGTTGACGGATTATAAATCCGTCAACTATGAATCAATTCCTAGGTCGATGCCCGAGTGGTTAATGGGGACGGACTATAAATCAATTGGCGATATGTCTACGTTCAATTTGTTCAAATTCTGCTCGGCCTAATAATACATCATTTCATGAATATGAAATAAAAGAATTGTCTTCCTTGTTATTATTTCAATAAATGAGAAAAGATTGTCCCTATCCATTTTAATATTTTAATCAATTCAATTCTTTCTCATAATTGAAATTTATCATAGCTTACTTAGGTTAAATAGAGTTTAATAAATTTCTTACGGTCTCATGAAAAGAAAGAAAATATCGACTACTTCTCAATGAAAAGATGAGTTATATTTAATTCTTTTAATAATCATCTTTCAAAAGAAAAATCTTTTAATGAATCTGTGTCACTCTCAGCATAGTCTATATTTGACGTGAGTTTTGTCAAAAAAAAAAAAAACAGCTTTCAAACCTTAAAATTCTGATGTTAACATATTGTTTTGTTGTAGTGTAAAATTACAATAATTCTGTTAAAAAAAATTGTTGATCAAAATATCCTCATTTTTAAATGTTCAATTTAATAGTTCCTGATTAAAATATCCTCATTTTTAAATGTTCAATTTAACAGTTCCCCTTATGTTTTAACATTAAAAAAAAATTCATAAACGTTTAATATAATAAGTAATTAGCATATATTAAAAGAATAAACAATATAGATAAACCATAAAAAATCATATACTATTTATGATTTTTAAATAAATATATGACATTTAAAATAATTATTATATAATAAGTAAAATAATTAATATATAATATATTAATATATATTAACAATATACTATTTTGTATTATTATAATATATTGTTGC
This sequence comes from Juncus inflexus, assembly GCA_024447665.1. Classification (NCBI taxonomy): domain Eukaryota; kingdom Viridiplantae; phylum Streptophyta; class Magnoliopsida; order Poales; family Juncaceae; genus Juncus; species Juncus inflexus. The sequence continues at coordinate 5,419,810 of JAJHPC010000018.1, forward strand.
ATTAATTATATGTTATATTTTATGTTAAATATATTTTCATTATGTACTGATTTATTATTTAAATTATTTTGTTAATTTTATATCAATTATTATTTTGAATGTTTATACTTTTTAATATATAAAAATATTAGGGGATACTAAAATTTATTGTTTATTCTGTCAAATATTATTTTTTAAATATCAAAAATATTAGCAATTTATTTAAATTCTAAATAGGAAGAAGAATGATATTTTGAGGTTTAAAAAAAATTCACAAGAGTGTATTGGGATACTTAAATAGTTAAATTTAAAAAATGGTCCTTAATCAAGTTGGTAAAATATATTGTATTTATAATATAGGTCCCGCTAGTTCAGAGGTCTAGACGAAGAATATTGTGGGGCCTTGAAATTTGAATATAAGGTCGTCTTAAAAAGGATATGAAGTATAAAAATGAAGATAACATAGCATGCTTAAGAATTTAATTAAACAAGAAATTACTATTCAAAAATGACAACAAAGAAAAATATATGGATTAATATTTTCAAGGAAATTATGAAAACCAAAGATCATTTGAAGATTTTTTTTCAGTTTTTTATTCTTCACAATAAACCTTTAATGTTTTTATTTCGTTTTATTTTTTGTTGCCTTTAGTTCATATTTGTTTTTGTTTTTTTTTTGTTTTTTGGGGTTTTTTTAGCTTAGTTTCTGAATTGTTTTGGGTAAATTGTGTTGGACTGCATTGAAAAATTGTGCAAAAAAGTGTCATTATGTGGTAAAAATAATGCGTACAAAAAGCTACAAAAAAGGTGCATGGCGCTCATTAAAATTAACAATTACTCTCTTACAATAAAAAGAAAAAAATATGTTTTAAAACATACTATATCCGTGACATGAACCCACATCTCCTAGAATGAAATACAAGGTAAAATACCAAAGCATCAAGATCTTGTTTGTGTTTATGTAGCAATACTTAGTAACTTCTACAATTATGGATTCTAGTTTAATCATTGTTTTTGTGACGTCCCAGTTTTTCGGAGGCCTTTGAAGGCGGCCTCTGTTATACCTAAAAAATTTGAAACTTTATTTTAAAGAGGGAGTGTCTCATTCCGCTTCAACCAAATATTTTTATCTAATAATGATCATATATTTCATAAATTTTATTTTATTAATTTCACAATATATCTAATTTTATACATTTTATTATATTTTAATATATACTTTATTAGTTATAACAACATTATTTATTTAATGATATGTTATTTTGTATTAGACATAAAAGTAATATTACAATGTGTTATAAAATTACAATTTGTATTGCAATAAGTTAGCCACGAAAATACATTTTGTATTGTGTATTTTATCTCATCTCATGTATTGTATTGCAAAATGTACATAATAGAGATATTATTATTCAAAATAGTATATATCATATTATTATATGATGATGACGTATTGCGTTATGTATTTTAATATATTTCGTTCTCAAATTTTATATGATAATTAAACTTATTATAATACAAATTTACTAATATATCTCAATCACATATTACTTAGACATAAAAGTGTATTTTTTTCTTACATCTTTTATATTATTTAATAATTAAAAATATATTTTTCTATATTTTTGGTTTTACGTAAAGAAGTTGCCCCCACTTTATAAAATAGGGAGATCAAGCTCATTAATTTGGATTTTTATTTTATTTAATAATTCTATTTTGAATATACAAAATATCATCATTATATAATATATAGAATATCATATAATACACAATATTTCATCATTACAATATATAATATGTCATCATAATAATAATTTAAAATTTACTCACCATAGTACTTTATTGAAAGTCTATATATAAATAACATAATAAATAGAAATAATATATCATACATAAAATTATAATATTCTTTTAAATATCTTTCATTAAAATTATAAGCATATATTATTTTTTATTTATATATAAATAGCATAACAATTATAAATAATATAGCATACATAAAATTTCTTAAAAATTTGCAGAAGAGATATTTTTGATAAAAACAATACTCCTATATTTTCCCTTTTCTAATCCATATCAAGTTAGATGAATTTGTTTACCCTCCACTTGATTTATCTTCAACATTCAGTCTAACTATTTTTCGACAAAAATAAATGCATCAACTTTTTATTTCATATTTTATTTATTGAACCCAAAATAACAATTAAAATAATATTAAAATATATAAATAATGAATTCCTTGAGTCATTATTTGTTTATTATATTAGATATTGAAGATTTACATCCTTGAATATTCAAATTGGGGACTCATATCAAATGAAAACACATTTGGATTCAAATTAGGTATTCATGGCACTTAAGAGGATGGCACGTGTCAAAATTGCCCTCTTTTATAAGCTTTATATATATGAAGAAATATATTGATTATTGTTTTTATACTTGTATGTATTTAAGATATTGTGTTCAACCTAAATAAAAGAAATATTAGTTCTTGTAAAATATGATCTTTTAAAACTCCAACAAGTATTTCAATTTTCGTTGGTAACTGTTAATATTTATAAGCATACATAGGTTTCATTATCATGATAATGATACATTGAATAATTTTGTAACATAAGAAAAGTGGACCTTTCATTTCTTGAGTATGTCAAAGTATGCTTTGAATGTTTTAGTAACATTGTTTGGCTGTACAAATCATGGCTCGTTTCATTTTCTAGCTTCTAATGACAGCAATTAAGTAAATAAACCATTAATCTTCCAAGCTTGAGGCCAAGTCATTTTTACTATAAATAATCTCCTGACCAAAACTAGAGAAAGCATTCATTTTGCTATCATTATACCTCTTAACATCATATATGTTATTTTTCGAGGAAAAAAAAAATGCTTTTACATATCTCTGTTTGGTCCGGACATATGAAACTTCAAAGAGTCAAATAATCATGTCTTGCTTCATTTCGATGCAAGGGATTTCTTTCTTCATGCGTTACACTATAAATCATATTGTTCTTTATAAATTATTATATGAAATGAAAGTCGCACATGACTCTCAATGTACATGAACGCTAAGATGATTAAAAGTTACATATGACTCTCGATATCCATGACCCTCATTTTTTCAGTTTTCAAGTTTCGGATTCAAGTGTGGGGTTCCAGCGACTACATAGTACAATCAATATTTTTGATGGATATTAAAGGTAAAACTAATTGTATTTTATATTATGTGTATTTATTATTATGATACATGTAATGTTACTCTCCAAATTTGTGTTTGAAATTTGGGGTGTAACAATTATGGTACCAGAGCAATAATTCTCGGAATATACAATCAAGTCCGTTAGGTTATCGATGAGTGAGTGGGGTTTGATTGTATTTTAAAATCGTTTTTGCATTTCAAAAACAAATATATATATATATATATATATATATATATATATATATATATATATATATATATATATATATATATATCATGATAGGTTTCATATTTAAAAAAAAAGAAAATATATATAATTTAGTTCAAGTAAGAAGTTTTTTCGATCGTTTGGGAACAAATGATAATTTTAAGGGGTGATATTGTTATACCCCAAAATTTTTGAAACTTTATTTTAAATATTTTGATTAATTATTTTTTTTATACTTTTATGCACTTAAGATATTGTGTTTAACCTAAATAAAAGAAATATTATTTCTTGTAAAATATGATATTTTAAAACTCCAACAAGTATTTCAATTTTTGTTGGTATCTGTTAATATTTATAAGCATACATAGGTTTCATTATCATGATAATGATGCATTGAATAATTTTGTAACATAAGAAAAGTGGACCTTTCATTTCTTGACTATGTCAAAGTATGCATTGAATGTTTTAGTAACATTATTTGGCTGTACAAATCATGGCTCGTTTCATTTTCTAGCTTTTAATGACAGCAATTAAATAAATAAAACATTAATCTTCCAAGCTTGAGGCGCAAGTCATTTTTACTATAAATAATCTGCTGACCAAAATTAGAGAAAGCATTCATTTTGATATCATCATTCCTCTTAACATCATATATGTTATTTTTCAAGGAAAAAAAAAAGTTTTTCCATATCTATGTTTGGTCCGGACGTATGAAAGTTCAAAGAGTCAAATAATAATGTCTTGCTTCATTCCATTCGATGTAAGGGATTTCTTTTATCACGCGTGATACTATAAATCATATTATTCCTTATAAATTATTATATGAAATAAAAGTCATACATGACTCTCGATAGCTAAGATAATTAAAAGTCGCATATGACTCTCGATATTCATTGCTGCTATAGGTGATAAAAAATCGCACATGACTCTCGGAAAGATATTTTTATTTATTACTTAATGATGATTTCGAATAACTTATTTTATTATTATTTATGATTTAGTATAAAATTATTTTTAGTAGCATATGAGATGGATGTCCTTACTGAATATATAGGTTATTCATCCCCTCCTTTTTTCAGTTTTCAGGTTTCGGGTTCAAGTGTGGGGTTCAAGCGGCGACGGAGTTCAATCGATATTTTAGATAGATATTAAATGTAAAACTAATTGTATTTTATATTATGTGTATTTATTGTAATGATACATGTAATGTTACCCTCCAATTTTGTATTTGAAATTTCGAGTGGAACAACTTTTTCCGCGACACTACAAGGCTGAGATATCACGAGTGTAAGTCACGACAAACATGAATTTATATAACACATATTTAATAAAGTTTCTCAACTCACTAAATGTGGGTTGATTATAAAAAAATAAATAGTTAAATCTATGCTAATATGCAAAAGTGAAAATAAAACAAAGGGAAATTCTTTAAAAACCCCCTAACTTTTTTGGATATTATCAAAAAATCACTATCTTTTTCATTTCTTCAAAAACCCCCTATAAAGCATATGGAATTTTTTTTTTAGCCCCTATGGGGTTAAGTTATACCTTTTCCATCCATTCAATTTTTGCATTGACCAAAATACCCTCTATTTATTTTTATATTATATTTAATTCAATTGAAAAATATAATAAAAAATTAATATTTTTCAACATAATATAAATATTATATTATATTATTTTATGCTGCATTAGTTAATTTTTTTATTATATTATATAATTTTATGTTGCATTAGTTTATTTTATAGTATTATATTACATGAAATATTTTCTCTTTTTTGTTTATATATTATAATTTTATTCTCAGTAAAATATTATTTTTCTATTTTTATTTTTTATGATTTTTAAAAAATAGTTTCTGGAAAAAAATCAGTAAAAATTCTAAATTATTTTTTAAAAAATATTTTTTTGAATTTTTTTATAAGAAATATTTTTCAGAATTTTTTTTAAATTTTATTTTAATAAAAACTTTGAAAAACATTATTTTGGAAAAAAAATTCTAAAATGTTTTTATAAAAAAATTGTAGCATTATAAAATTAATTAATGCATCATAAAATAATATAATATAATATTTATATTATGTTGAAAAATATTAGTATTTTTTATTAGATTTTTAATTTAATTAAATATAGTATAAAAATAATATGAAAATAATCAATAGAGGGCATTTTGGTCAATAAAAATTAAAATGGATGGAAAATGTTTAATTTAATCCTATAGGGGGTAAAAAAAAATTCAAGTTGCTTTATAGGCGGTTTTTGAAGAAATGAAAAAGTTAGGGGGTTTTTGATAATATCCAAAAAAGTTAGGGGGTTTTTGAAGAATTTCCCTGAAACAAAATAGGTGAAAATTTGGTTAACGCCACAAGCAAGAGAATCTAGTTTCAAATAAGAGAATCCAAGCAAGAGAATCTAGTACATGCTCTTGGGCCCTTGGCATATGAAGGCCACAAATGTTTATAGCAGAGTACATATAGTGATCGATGAAAATCGCACGTCGTCGTGATTTTATTGGACGCACAAACCTATATGTCCCCTAAAAACATTTTTAAACTTTTTTTTATACAATATTAAAATTAGTTAGAAATGTTCTGTGTGATAATTTGAGATTTTAGAAGACTCCGATAAAACTTTCCTATTATTATTTTTCTTATTTTATTGGGAGAACTCCTATATCCTCCGTCCATATGAAAAAAATTTAACTTTTATCAAATTTTAGACCACAGACATTGAATGTTTTTGAATAGTAGCACTATTTTGAAGAATAATTAATCAGATAGCATGATTTTAAAATATTTGGGTAGGTAGCACTTCCGCCAGACCTTCTGGCGGAACTGAAGTAGTTCCGCCATAGGGTCTGGCGGAACTAGGGAATTTTTTTGTTTTGCTAATCTCGGCCATTTGGCACCCTTAAACAGCCTTAATTAATGAAAAAGGCTAGTTCCGCCACCGGGTCTGGCGGAACTAGGTAAAATTTATTTTTGGCCCAATTTAGACGGTGAAATTGGCCCAAAAATGACGAAAATATAGGTTCCGCCAGACCTTCTGGCGGAACTATCTAGTTCCGAACTATCTAGTTCCGCCAGTGGGTCTAGCGGAACTACACATTTTCCCAACTTACAATCTGACCCAAAAAGTCCAAAAAAATGGTCTAGTTCCGCCAGACATTCTGGCGGAACTAGCTATTTTCTAGCTAGTTCCGCCAGACCCTCTGGTGGAACTAGCTAGAAATAGCTAGTTCCGCCAGTGGGTCTGGCGGAACTACCCACTGTGTTTTTTTAAACCCGAATTTAAACCTGTCCGACCCTCATTTTAACCCTACCCGTCCGTTCGAAAAAAGAAGAGAAAAATTTGGGGGAGAAATTTCATGCGATTTGAGAGGAATTAAAGGAGAAAGAGGGGAGAAATTAAAGGAAGAGAAGGAGAAGTTAGAAAGAAGAAGAAATATGTAAGTTATTTTGTTTGATTTTGAGTTTTGATTAGTTATTTTTGTTGATTTGGTTGAATTGAAATAAGTTTTGATTGAGTGAAATTAGTGCGAAATATGTATGGATTTAGTGAGATTAGTTTGAAATTGGTTTAAATAGGTTGATAGTATTGAAATTTGTTTGAATTTTTGTTGATTTCTTTAGAGAAAAATAAGAACAAGAAGAAGAAGAAGAAGGAGGAGGAGGAGGAGGAGGAGGAGGAGAAAAAGAAGAAGAAGAAGAAGAAGAAGAAGGAGTAAATTTTTCGTCAAATTTATTCGGTATGAAAAAAATTTGTAATTATTTTTTATTACTTAGTTATTTTAAAGAAAAATATAATATAAATTTATTTAGTAATATATTTATTTATAGTAATTGTGTATGGTTTTTTTTAATATATACAATTTTTTGTATTAAAAAAATAGAATGAAACAATTTGTTTATTTTTGTGTTAAATAGTATGTTTATTTAGTTATGTAAAAATACATTGTTTAGTTTTTATTCATATAGGGATATTTTTATCAATTTTATTCGGTATGAAAATATTTAATAATTAATTTTCAATATGTAGTTATTTTAAGAAAAAAATATAATATATATTTGTTTAGTAATATATTTATTTATAGTAATTGTGTATGATTTTTTTTAATATATACAATTTTTTGTATTAAAAAAAATAGAATGAAACAATTTGTTTATTTTTGTGTTAAATAGTATGTTTATTTACTAATGTAAAAATATATTGTTTAGTTATTATTTATATAGGGATATTTTTATTAATTTTATTCGGTATGAAAATATTTAATAATTAATTTTCAATATGTAGTTATTTTAAGAAAAAAATATAATATATATTTGTTTAGAACTATATTTATTTATAGTGATTTGTTAGGTTTTTATATTTGACTATATAGTATTATTCCTATTAAAAAAAAGAGTGAAGTAATTTGTTTATATTAAAAAAAGATTGAAGTAATTTATTTATAGTAATTGTTTAATTATTATTTATATTTAAAAAATAAAATTTATATAGGGATGTCATATAGGGGCAGATATAGTCGGGGCGAATCTAGTCGTGCGGATCGGGGGAAGGCTCCCATAGTTGAGCCAGAAGGTCCGGTATATCGTCCGCTGAACGAATTCCAGGATGATCACAGAACCGTATGTTTCAGCCAACCGGACAACACTAAGGCTAAAGCGAAAGGGGGTTTCCGATACAAGGCAACATCATATTAATGTATTGTATATAAAATTATTTCTATATATCTATTTATTTAATTATGTAAAAATAATGTACTTATATGTTTCGTTTCCGCAGGTACCATGGAATGTTCAGTTCGAGCCATATTTTGCGAGTGTGTGTTTGTTACAAACGCAGAGAATCGGTTATATATCAATCGATGGCATACTGATAATCGCTCTGCAGGAACGGTGGAGAAAAGAGACACATACGTTCCACATGCCGCACGGAGAAATGACCATAACGTTAGAGGATGTTTCATGCTTGTTGGGGTTGCGGGTGGATGGAAAGCCCCTTTGTGTGAAGAACAACAGTATTAATTGGGCAAATAAAGCCGGGGAACTACTCGGAAAAACACCCCCCCAAGAGATGTTCAGAGGATCAGGAAATAAGAAAAGCAACGTGTTGGTAAAAAAAAATGGTTCATGGAGAATTTTGCCGATTTGGAGTGTGATGCCCCCATATTACGAGTCGAGCAATATTGTAGAGCTTACATGATCAGATTTTTTTCCGACATTTTATTTACGGATCCGAATGGGGACAGTTATTCGCTCATGCCCTTGGTACTTTTACAAGAAATGAATAATTTGCATGAGTGGGCATTCGGGAGTGGGGTACTTGCATACCTGTACAGAGAGCTGTGCAAAAGTACAGGTCCCGATCGGAAAAATATGGGAGGTTGCATCTTATTATTACAATTATGGGCTTGGCAACATTTTGCGACCGGAAGACCGAGAGTTTCATTGAACCCGGCAAGATTGAATATCTACGACGATCCGGATTACAATGATACGGTTGGCATGCTCTGGAGAGATGCAAGAGTTAAAGAGGATCCGTCGACTACTCATTTGTGGGCGAACCGCGACATGTTAGACAGCATCCCTCAAAGTGATATCTTTTGGGCACCTTACGAACCATACCGCGATCCGCTACCGCCCATTTGTCAGGAAGAAAGAACTACGACACTACTCAGTGTGCCGTTGATTTATTTCTGGATCGTCGAGCGTTATCGTCCTGAGAGGGTGATGCGACAGTTCGGGTATCGGCAAAAAATACCCCCTGAAATACCTGAAGCCGACAAAATTGCCGACAAAGAATTACGCGACCTGACGAATTTTAAGGGAAACGATTGGCGTAAGATTCACAAGAATTGGATTACACATTGGAACGATAAATGGTATTGGTATTCGCAAATGGATCCCCTGGAGCCGTATACCCCTCTGGATTATGATGGTTACATGAGCTGGTATTGGCAGAATTCTGATCCGTTGGTGCAGAGCACCATTTCACACGGTTCGAGCACATATCGCCCCATGGTCCCCGAAAAAAAGATTAGCGGTAAAGTTTTGTAATATTTTTAAAGTTAAATTTAGAATTATAAATTTTTTATTTTTTTTAATATTTTAAGGCACAAACTGCCATGGAGGGAGCTCGCATAGGTTTCAGAATGCTCCGAGAATTTGGTGCAAATATGAGGGCGGAAGTAAGGGACGGCGTTAGAAAATGGTTGGGATGCCAAAAACTAATTTGTACTCAGCTTAATGAGTATCCCAGCGATACTGAGTGGGAGGTGCTCAACGAACCGAGAGCAGATACGGGAGGAGAGGAAGGAGGAGAAGACGTCAGTCAGCTCACTCAGATGCAGACTCGGAACCAGGCGAGAGGGAGAGGAAGAGGACGCGGCCATGGTGCACGTGGCCGTGGTGCACGCGGCGGAGATGTTTAGGGTTTATGTTAGTGTTTTAGGGTTTATGTTTTGAGATTTGGACTACGTTATAGTTTATGTGTTTGGGGTTTAGGGGTTATGTTTGGGGATTTGCATTATGTTGCGGATTGTTTGTTTGATATTTTAGGGTTTATGGTTTATTGAGATTGTTTTAACTTAAGCATTACAACTACTCAACAATAAATAAAACAAACTAAATAAAATAAACAAAATGAAAACAAACTAAATAAACCAAACTACGGTCCATTGTAACGGTCTCCACCCATTTGTGTGCACTTTCATTTAGTGTGTCCTGGTAAGTTGCAGACGCTGCAATTCATTACACGCTTTTCTTTGTTCATGGTGTCTATACTGTTTTGGATTCGCAACTCCTGCCTTCTTCCACGTTTCATCCTTCCGTTAGTATTTGTCCTTATAAGTTTATCATCAGGAAATAAATTGTAATTACAAATTTCTATGCGTGGCGTCCATTGTGATTTTTCCTTTACAGGATAGAAACTTTTTTCATACGTACGTTTCAAATTATCCAAGGAATAACACGGATGAATGAAAACTTCGCTAGATATAACTTTGCGTATACAAACTGCTATGACGTGCGAACACGGGTAGTGGTATATCATAGGTTTCTGACACTCACATTTTCCTTCGTTGATATCCACTCACCATTTCTTTCTCGGAATTCCGATACCACTCGTCGAACGCCGGGCTTGCGTAAGCACCTGATAAATACCTTGCTCTAAGTTGTAGCAAGTGTTTTCATGCCTAGCAACCTTAATGCGTCTACGTTCCATTTTTAACATCACTATATCCGACCAATTCTTTTCCCTCATATCAGCAGCCGCCCGATATCTCACGTGATAACAATTTAGCTTATAAAATGTCGCTTCCACAATTGCCGTAACAGGTAGTTTTCTTATACCTTTGAAAACAAAATTCATCACTTCGGCGTTATTGCTAGTTGGTATGCCCCACCGACGACCTTCAGTATCGTACGAAATCGCCCAATTTGATTTATTTATCTTTTGTAACCAATCGGTCGCTGAACTATCTTTTTTTTCCATTTTTTCCCATATCTTATTAAATTTATATTTGTTGTGTGCACGTACTAATCCTTGAATCATTGGAACCACTGTTTTGTCTGTTACAGCATTACTGAAATTTGCTTGAAGATGCCGCATACAATAACGATGATAACCATAAGGTGGCAGCCACCTTCTCACTCTCATTGCGCTAATTATGCCAGCATGTCTATCCGAAATAATGCAATACATATTTTCTTCTCCGAGAACATCACGCAAACAATTAAAAAATCACCCCCATGTCTCATTCTTCTCCCTATCAACTAAAGCAAAAGCTAAAGGAAATAACTGACCATTTGCGTCGGTACCAATCGCCGTCAGTAAAGTTCCTTGGTATTTTCCGGTTAGAAATGTTCCATCTACTGTTATGACGGGCTTGCAAAATTGAAAACCATGTAGTGATGGGCCAAATGCCCAAAATAGACCTTCGAACTCCAACTCACCATCTCTATTTGGGGCACAGTTTTAAATGTATACAAAGTACTAGGATTTGTTGAGGTTATTGCCGCCATCAACTCAGGGAGCAAATTATAAGCCTCCTTCCAACCCCCAAATAAGAATCGAAACGCGTGTTGTTTTGCGTGCCAAACCTTCCAATACGATATGGTATATTCAACCTTCAATTTAACGGCTTCTATTATGGTTACAGGTTTAACATCTAAATCCGCTCTTACGATATCTAGAATTAGCCCCCCAACAAGCGCACTCGTTAACTGTTTGTGGTCTCTTCTAGGTGTTTGGTTAATACATACGTGTGGTTGTCTAAATGTTTTAATCTCCCATAAATTATTTTTTTTATTAATCGAAGCGTGTATCCTCCAACTACATCCTCTAGTACCTTCATCTTTAAGCTTGCATATCACAATATATCTCGTTTTATTCGAGTGGTCTATTTCTATTTCTCGGTGATGCTTCACACTGTATGCTCTTACAGCCGATTGTAGTTCTAATTTCGTTTCAAATGTACGTCCCTTATACAATATTTCATGATCATTTTCATTCACATTCATGCCAGATAAGACATCATTTCTCGCATATTCCCACATTAAACTATTTTCGAATTAAGCAGCCGGCGCATCACCGAAAGTACCTACACTAACCATCTCACCCTCTTCCGTATATATAAATCCCGTCTGATGGTTCACTCTCTCCGTTTCTTCATCGTCATCTCCATAAATTTCTTCCTCGTCCTCTGACTCCATTTCGGGTTCCTCATCTAATTCATTTTCATCATCATCTATTTCGGGAAGTACATTATTGCTCACACGTGCCATATCAAAGGTCGCAAACGGGTCCTCATTCGCATTTTCAATATTTATTTCATTTTCAACGGATTCTAATATCTCATTTTCATCTGCATTTGGAATTACATTTGATCTACTACTAGTTCCTATCTGATATTCTTTATTTTGGACGCGATCAACATATATTTCTAATTCTTCCATCCCAACCCTTATGACGCGCTCCGCAAAATTAATCAATTGTGTATTATTCATAATTTTCACTAACCTATAATGCCAAATTCCTTTCTTAAGGGAAGGAAGCCGATCTCGGATTAAAAGAATATCATTATACGACCAACCGAGATTCTCATAAATTTCGTTACACAGTTGGTCATAATCCCTATTTGTGGTTGTACTTTCTGGAATATAAGCCGGTTCATCCGGGTCGTAATTGCATCCGTTTGGTAGATTTACAATAAGACCATCATAATATACAAGAATTTGAGAGTTTTTTGCCATTTTCTTCTTACTAATTGCAATAATATTTCAACAAATTAACAACAAATATATAATAAAATCAATTAATTATTGAATGAAAAAACAATCTATAATACAATACCTAATTTCCGTCTTTCTTTTCTTCTATTTTCTCTATTTATTTGGGTCAAAATCACCTCAAATACACTTCAAAATCGCCTGAATAGTAGTTTTATTTTTTGGGGGCGGATTTTAGGTTAGATTGGGGGAGAGAGAGAAAGATTTTCCTTTTATAACAGGCTCCAATGATTGAACAAGTTCCGCCAAAGGCTCTGGCGGAACTAGGCTATTTCTCAATTTTTTGGGGTCAGACCTGTCCGGAAGACACGCTGATACAGGTTCCGCCAGATGGTCTGGCGGAACTACTTATTTCTAGCTAGTTCTGCCAGAGAGTCTGGCGGAACTAGCTAGAAAATAGCTAGTTCCGCCAGAGTGTCTGGCGGAACTAGATCATTTTTTGGGACTTTTTGGGTCAGATTGTAAGTTGGGAAAATGGTCTAGTTCCGCCAGACCCTCTGGCGGAACAAGCTAGTTCCGCCAGAGGGTCTGGCGGAACTAGACCATTTTTTTGGACTTTTTGGGTCAGATTGTATGTTGGGAAAATGATCTAGTTCCGCCAGACCCACTGGCGGAATTAGCTAGTTCCGCCAAAGGGTCTGGCGGAACTAGCTAGAAAATAGCTAGTTCCGCCAGAGGGTCTGGCGGAACTAGACCATTTTTTTGGACTTTTTGGGTCAGATTGTAAGTTGGGAAAATGGTATGGCGGAACTAGCTAGTTCCGCCAAAGGGTCCGGCGGAACTAGCTAGAAAATAGCTAGTTCCGCCAGAGGGTCTGGTGGAACTAGACCATTTTTTTGGACTTTTTGGGTCAGATTGTAAGTTGGGAAAATGGTCTAGTTCCGCCAGACCTACTGGCGGAATTAGCTAGTTCCACCAGAGGGTCTGGCGGAACTAGCTAGAAAATAGCTAGTTCCGCCAAAGGGTTTGGCGGAACTAGACAATTTTTTTGGACTTTTTGGGTCAGATTGTAAGTTGGGAAAATGTGTAGTTCCGCCAGACCCACTGGCGGACTAGATAGTTCCGCCAGAGGGTTTGGCGGAACCTATATTTTCGTCATTTTTGGGCCAATTTCACCGTCTAAATTGGGCCAAAAATAAATTTTACCTAGTTCCGCCAGACCCGGTGGCGGAACTAGCCTTTTTCATTAATTAAGGCTGTTTAAGGATACCAAATGGCCGAGATTAGCAAAAAAAAAAATTCCCTAGTTCCGCCAGACTCCTAGCGGAACTACTCAGTTCCGTCAGAGGGTCTGGCGGAAGTGTTACCTATCCAAATATTTTAAAAATCATGCTATTTGATTAATTATTTTTCAAAATAGCGCTACTATTCAAAAAAATTCACGGACGTTGATGAGTTGGTGCCTAATTATTATCTCAAAAGTGAAGTTAATGAATTGCTTTCCTATTATTATCTGCACTGCACAGAAACTGGATTAGAAAAGGTCTACGTGTCAACTGGTCTTCATCTCCCTAATTATTCTCCCTGATCTATAGTCAACTGTTGCAAATTTGCACTCCGATCTGTTCCTCTTCCCCAATCGAGACTTTTACTAGTTCCAACACCATGGCAACTCCAGAGCACGAGCACGAGCACGAGCACGAGCGTCACCGTGAACATGAGCATGAGCACGAGCATGAGCACGAGCACGAGCACGAGCACGAGCACCACCACCATGAGCACGAGTGAGTTTCCAACTCTTTCTTGTGCAGCTTTTTGTTTATTAATTTCGTTTGTTTTGTATGGATTGGTTCTGGAATCAGCCATTTGTATGGATTGAAAATTGAGTGGATAGTACTCAATCCAATGCTTTCTATTGGGAAATTGTTGTAGCTTTTCCTTGCATTATTGAACTTAATTTTCCCTTTCCTGTTTTTGTATAAATGAGATTGACTTTATAAAATACCTTCTTTTATTAAATAAAAAGGTACCTTGTTTTGATGGTTGGTCACAGTAGATCCGAAATAGTGAATTTACTCTTCGCCAATTAGGTTGGAGATTTGGTTATAAAAATAAGAAATTACGATTAAATATTACCCGTTCAATAATTGTTGGTCCCAATTTTGACTGGAATTAACATTGTGAAACTTATATCCTTACATTTTGTTATGAATTTTGTTCCACAAATTTGGACCTTTATTCTAAATTTCAGTATTCCCTCAATTGATTCAATCTTATATTTCTTACTGATGTTTACCTATAATTAAACAAGTTGAAAAGTCAGTGACCCTGATGTTATGTCGTGCTCAGCTTTCCTAAAGCCATAAACCCTAAACCACTAAACTCTCAACTGAAAGTTCAACCCAAAATCCTGTCTATTTGGTATTGTTTTGAAACTAAGTCAAAATAACTTAGTTGGGAAACAAACATATATAATTTGTATGTAATCGAAGACCTGAATCATCCAAAACCTGACTATTTAAAAGGCGGCACAGCCCAAACAAATGAATCAGATATCTGAACCAAACATATAAATACTGAACCAATGAATCAACCTTCCTTAATTATCATATACAAAATAATTTCTCTCCCTCTACTCTGTATCACAACACTACTTACAACCATATTTGTTGTTATCTCAACATTAAACTTAAAAATAAACATAAAAAAGGCGCACAACGCACACTATCAAAGTATCCAACAAGATACATCTAACACAACACATCCTAAATTTACAGGAGCCACATAACATTAACCCACTTTGTAACTACAATTCCAGACAAACAGTGGATCCTTCAAAGGCCGCCAGCTCAGCACCATTTGTGGGCCCAGACGGCCGGGTCTACCATTCACACGACGGCCTGGCCCCGCACTCCCACGAGCCCATTTACTCTCCTGGCTTCTTCACCAAGCGGGCCCAGCCCATTTCATCGCGTGATTTTAAAGAACGTGCTTTTACCGTCGGCATTGGCGGGCCTGTTGGCACCGGGTAAATTTAAAGGATTTTTTTGTTGGGGAATTTGCGAAAGAGCCTTGCATTATGCTGAAATTGCAAAATGAACCTGCATTATTTGAATAATGTAGGGGATATTTTGCAATTTTGCCATAATTTAGGGGCTTCTTTGTAATTTCCAATAATATAGGACTTCTTTGCAATTTTGGCTTAATGTAGGGGCCTCTTTGCAAATTTCCCTTTTTTTATTTTTTATTTTTCTTCACCAAGCGGGCCCCAGTTCATTTCATCATGCGATTTTTAAAAACTTGCTATTATTGCCGGCATTGGCGGGCCCGTCGGCACCGGGTAAATTTAAATGTTTTTTTTTCTAGGGGAATTTGCGAAAGAGCCCTTATGTTATACTGAAATTGAAAAAAAAAACTGCCTTATTTGAATAATGTTGGGGGTATTTTGCAATTTTTCCATAAGAAAGTGCTTTTGCAATTTTGGCTTAATATAGGGGCTTTTTTCAATTTCCAATAATATTGGGTTTTTTTGGCAATTCTGGCGTAATGTAGGGGCTTGTTTGCAAATTTTCCTTTTTTTAATTTTTCTTCACCAAGCGGGCTCAGCCCATTTTATCGCGTGATTTTAAAGAATGTGCTTTTACCGTCGGTATTGGTGGGCCCGTCGGCACTGGGTAAATTTAAAGGAATTTTCTGAAATTAGCAAAAGAAGAAGCACCCATGATATGGCGAATTGCAAAAAAACCTTGCATTATTGGAAATTGCAAAAAAATATCCCTTGCATAAGTTGTATTATTGAATTGCAACAAAGCCCCTACCGTTAGATCGAAATTAAAAAAAATAACGGTAGGGTCTTTGTTGCAATTATGACAATAATGCAGGGCCGTTTTTGCAATTTCAGAAAATGCAGGGCTTTTTGGCAATTTCTCCATAATGCAGGGCTTTCTTGCAAATTTCCCTTAATTTTTTCCTCAGTTCATTTTCTTTTGGACTGATACATTAGTGTTGCTTTCTTTTGGCAAAAAATTGCTGACTCAGATTTTATTGTTTGGTCAGGAAAACGGCTCTGATGCTGGCACTATGTCAATTCTTGCGCGACAAGTACAGTCTTGCTGCAGTATGTATCACTTCCCATATCTAGATCTTACCATCTTTAATATTTCATATATTTACTCTATTATCAATGCTATTTCCTGATATTACATATCAACATACATTCTCTAAACTCTTTTAACCCGACGTAAACAAGAACTCAAACTATTCAATAACCAATTCGAACTTCAATTTGGCATAAATAACAGAATTTAAAAAACACATCTTGTACTTGTACTAAACCAATAATAACAACCATACTAGAACTAATTCTCGTCGATTCCAAACCCAAAAATATCACATTCAACTTCACCAAACATCCTAAAAATACAATTAAACTCAAATAACAATTAACATTTTTAACAACAGGTGACAAACGACATATTCACGAAGGAAGACGGGGAGTTTCTGGTGAAGCACGGAGCGCTGCCGGAAGAGCGGATCCGCGCCGTTGAGACCGGCGGGTGTCCGCACGCGGCGATCAGGGAAGATATTAGTATCAACCTCGGCCCGCTGGAGGAGCTCTCGAGGATGTACAGGACTGATATACTGCTCTGCGAATCGGGAGGAGGTGAGGTTTTTTGTTGGGTTCTTTGTTTCTTTATTTTTTGGTTTTGGTTTTGGTTTTGTTATTCCTGATATTTGGTTGCGATCGTTGGTCAATTATTAGGGCCGATTTCTTCAAAACGAACTCAAAAATATGGAATTTATTGTTTGAACACTGCGAATGTCAAGTTTATGCTTGTAAAACTCGAAATTTATCGACTTTGTCCTTTAACACCTAATCATCTTAAATTTATCCTTCAAAACACAACTTGATTTGAATAAAGTTAATTATTTTTATTTTGACATAGTACTGTGAGATATTGTGGATCTTTGGAATCTCAAATTGTCCAGTTTTTACAAAACTGATATACTTCTTTGAGGATCTGGATGAGCTGATTTTCCTTTTTGTTTTATTTTATATCCTTCCAGTTACTTACAATATCAAAATGCCTTTCCAAAGCTATCAAAAGTTTCCTTCTAAAACTAAAAATATATTGTTAAGTTTATCCTTGTTAATTTATCCAAGTCAATTTGTGTTTATAAAAAGGACAAATTTGATTTGTGTTATCGTATCACTAAATCTGATATTTGCAGTTTTAAAACAACAAAATTGATACTACAAAAACTCGAAACGGTTATATGAAATTGCCCCAATAAGTCTTTACCTTATTGTTTTATTAATTAATCTATACTGTTACATTTTGCAGATAACTTGGCGGCTAATTTCAGCAGGGAATTAGCAGACTATATTATTTACATAATCGATGTATCTGGTGGTGACAAAATTCCAAGAAAAGGTGGGCCCGGAATTACACAGGCTGATCTTCTTGTACGTAATAATATTTCTCCTTTTCTTTTTTTTGACCTAAATTCAAAATGTTTACTGTATGGAAAGTAAAACTGGTTTAATTTCACCTTGTTTTAGCCTCAGTTAGCACATAATTGCCGCTCGCTCATAGCTCCTTGAATTGAATCTACATTCATTATGCAATCTGTCTATTAAACTAAATAATTTTCTTGATTTGATTTGATAATAGGTAATTAATAAGACGGACCTTGCCCAAGCTGTAGGTGCCGATTTGAAAGTAATGGAAAGAGATGCTCTAAAGATGAGGGAAGACGGCCCATTCGTTTTTGCTCAAGTAACAAACAATTTTCTTCTTTTCTATTCTATTCTATTCTATTCTATTTTCGTAGTTATTTGATTATCTTTTATTTTGTTTTGCAGGTGAAGCATGGAGTTGGAGTGGAGGAAATTGTGAACCACGTATTGCACTCGTGGGAGGCTACGACAGGAAATAAACGTCATTGATTCTGTATCTATTTTTGGCTTTTCAAATTCAGTCACTACGACATGTCAGTGTTGTTCTTTTAATAAACCAAAAGTTGGAGCTATTCTCAAACTTTTTTTTACGGACCGAGAGATTTTAAGTGATGTTTATGTTATTTCCTGCATTGTAAACTGAATTTTGCTTTTATTGAAATTCAGAGACATGATATGTCAGTATTGTAACTTGAATATTTAATGTGGTTATCAATTTGGCCTGAAAAGATATTTTGTTTTTATTTGAAGTAATTTGTTAAAGAAAAGATAAAAACCATCTCAACAGCGATAAAACAGGAAGTCTTTTAGAGTTCTAAAATACCTAATAACTCTATTACATCCAAGAGTTTATATGATTCAGTTCTGCAGTAAAGAAAGAATAGAAATTAACTAAAAGAAATAAACAAGAAATCAGCATGTTAGATTGAGAGAATAGAGATAGAGAAAAAGAGAAAAGTTGGTTAATTATGTTGATTAGATTGAATTGAATGAATAGTTATAAGAATAGAAAAAAGATTTGGTACTCCCATCATATATGTCTCCCATTGTCTTCCACACTATGAGAGCCCAATTTATGGAGTACGGACTTATTTGAAACTACTTTTTAAGTACCTCCTAATGGCTCCAATTCAAATCAGCTCAAATATTCAATAAACCCAAATTATTGACTCCCACCCGACTCCCATCCATATCATCTCGCAATATTTTGATTTCGCATGATATGTTCAAATTGGTATGTGTTTTGTTTAGACATGTATGGATTTATACCATACTGGTATATGTTTGGTTTAAACTGGTATTAGTTTGTTAACATTTGATATATAATGACTAGTATGTCTTTTGTTTTAATTGGTATGTGTTTGTCAAAATTTGATATATAATGGCTAGTATGTGTTTGTTGAATTCTGGTATGGACTTATATTCATCTGATATGTGATTTGCTTAGAGTTTGTATGTGTGTAATAAATAACTTATTTGTATGTGTTTTGCTTTCACTGGTATGGACATCAATTCATCTGTTTGTATGTGTTTGTTTAGACTTTGTATGTGTTTATACCTTACTGGTATGTGTTTTGCTTATACTGGTATGGACATATATTCATCTAAAATATTTTTATTTAGATTTTGTATGTATTTATAACTTACTGGTATGTCTTTTCCTTCAACTAGTATGCGTTTGTCACAATTTTTGAAATGTAAAGACTAGTATGTGTTTGTTGAAATATGATTTCTAGGAATATCCGGTATCCAATACTCAAGATTTAGGAGTAAGTGAATTAGTTTTGCTTATACTGGTATGGACATATGTTCATCTAAAATATTTTTATTTAGATTTTGTATGTATT
This sequence comes from Juncus inflexus, assembly GCA_024447665.1. Lineage (NCBI taxonomy): Eukaryota > Viridiplantae > Streptophyta > Magnoliopsida > Poales > Juncaceae > Juncus > Juncus inflexus. Next base: position 5,439,728 of record JAJHPC010000018.1, read on the forward strand.
TATAACTTACTAGTATGTCTTTTACTTCAACTAGTATGCGTTTGTCACAATTTTTGAAATGTAAAGACTAGTATGTGTTTGTTGAAATATGGTTTCTAGGAATATCCGGTATCCAATACTCAAGATTTAGGAGTAAGTGAATTAGTTTCAATAACAAATATACCTGAAGCAGTAGTCACACTACCCTTCTTGATTTCAGCCTGATAGAGTCTGCAATTTCTCTTCCAGTGGCCAACCTTGTTGTAATGGAAACAAACTCCATCCTTGTCTTTCCTGATCTTAGGTTTAGGCAATACCTTGCTTTTACCCTTGCTCTTGTTCCCGGTCTTCTTACTCTTCTTTTTGTGAACCATTAGGATGTCATTGACAACATTTGTTTTCATGTCCTCCTGTGCGTTCTTAAGCATCCCATGCAACTCAGTAATGGATTTCTCCATCTGATGCATATTATAGTTCATGATGAATTGCTTAAAACTAGGAGGCAACAACCCGAGAATTATGTCAACAACCAATTCTCTAGGCATAGCTGAACCAAGCCTCTCCAGTTGATCAAGATAGCTCTTCATCTTGAGTACATGAGCACTCATGAACCTTCAGCCATGTTCCTATCAGTTAGAGAGACGGTTTCTTTGTAGCTCTCGACTCTAGCCTGCACTTGGAACATTTACTTGAGAGTTACGATCATATCGTGAGCACCCATGTCCTCCAGTTGCTTCTGAAGCTCGGAGGTCATGGTCGCTAGCATGAGACAAGCTACCTCTGTGTCATCTTTGACATATTTAGCATATGCGTCACGGACATCCCTTGTGGCTCCCTGTTCTGGTTCGTCTGGTTAAGTCTCTTCAATGACTAAGAGTTTATTGTCAGGATTGAGAATAATTCTCAAGTTTCTAAACCAGTCAAGGAAGTTAGTCTCATTGAGCTTATCCTTCTCAAGTATAGATCGCAAATTCAACCCAATTGAATTTTCATTGTTTGCCATTATTCTACAAGTTAAAATGTAAAGTGCCATTATTATTTATTATTTGCGGTTGTTTTGTTTTTGATGTTTCTTATATTGTACTCCCACTATTTTTCTTCAAATCAACCACCTTCTGTAGTATTGATTCAGAAACTTCAATTAAATGAGATTTCATAGTGAGTCAAGATCCGTATTTCATTGAGTATTAAGTGCGCTTTGACGTAACCCTCAATACACAACTATTTAGGTAGGAACACTTCCAATTATATCATATACAACTCTTTCCTTTTATGGAATGGGCATCATATGCCCGGTGTATTATCCCACTTTGTGTTCTGAGCCCAAGTCCGACTTGCTTGCTCAGTTAAGTTTAACCATATATGATTATCGGCGAAATAGAGTCCAGCACACTTAGGTTTGGCATGACCCATGCTGGACGCCATTTCTCGGATACCCTCCTTTACAAAGACAATCCTTCATATGCTCGGCTTTTACATGACCCACATGGAAGACTGTCTAAGTATCGAGAGCCTCAGTGACATGGAGGCACTTCCTTACTTAACATTCTGAAGTATTTTGTTTTAGATTTATAAATATAAACATCACAGAAACAAGATAAATATAGTATGAGCCTAATACTCACGAGCGATCATGAGGTTCCTAATCCTAGATCTATCTCTAGATTGTAGGTGAATCTTCAACGAACCCTTCGTTGTGTGTGTGCGAAGATCCAATGCCATCTTCCGAAGATTACACCAAGATCCTCATCTTGTCTTGATATAATATCTTTCCTAACTATCCTATTGCTAAAAAAGGTAGTTTACAATTTTGGACAACTCACTGGCCATAATTATAACTTTATTCATTCACACACAAGATTACATCACAGACCAATCACAGATCTAAGGCTCATACCATATTTATATAAATTAAATTCCTTGTATAACAAAAATTAGAGTTTCTCGCAAAATCAGCCTTATTCCGTTGGGAACGGAACTATTCCGTTCTTAACGGAATAACGCTGAATAATTCTGGCGAAATTTCAGCACACTCTATTCTGAACGGAACTATTCAGTTCGGAATGGAATTAACGCAGAGTTATCAGTTTCCTTTAATTTTAATTCTCTTTCCATAACTGATTCCGAAAAATTATTTTTCGAAACTCTAGAAAATCATAATATCCAATATTATATTCCTAGAAACTATTTCTGCGATGTTTTAAAATAATATTTTCAAAACCCTAAAAATTATTATACTAGAATTTACTAAATTTTAAATATATAATCGACGATTATTTCCTTAACGAATGCTCTGATGCCAGTGTTGGGGAATCCATATCCTTGTACGTTACATGTGCAGCGGAACTTATGGATTCAACCCGCCATATGATCATCATTAAGGGAATAAAAATACAAGACTAGCTATTAAAATTTATACCTCGGATCTTCCTGATCCGCGAGATAAAGAACGGATGTAGGTCTGAACTATTCTGACTTGCAACCTTCTCCTTCCTGAAGATCGACTCCATGAACCTTCTTTCTTCTCCTAGGGATTAGTGCAAGTTCTCAAGTTAGAGAACCTCCACTCATATCCACGCGAACTTCAGACACACGAAATAACCGGACTAGGCTAGAAGAGTCCGGAAATACTTTCTGAAAATAACTCAAAACTCTCTCTCTCTCTCTCTCTCTCTCTCTCTATTTCTATGTATGACGGCTTCTAAACCTTGAGAATTTTATATCTAATAGAGAGGCACAACCCTTCTATTTATACTAGAGAGAGAGGTGAACGATTGCTCAGTTGCCATAACTAAAACCCCTAATCTACGCCTATTCCATTGCCAATGAAACTATTCATTGCCAACGGAATAGGTATTTCCTTAATATAATACTTGGCAGCTAAGGTTATTACAGTTTCCATATCTATTTCGTTGAGAACGGAACTATTCCATTGCCAACGGAATGATGTTGTTTTGTTCAATCAATTATCCATCATATGTATATGTACGATTAGTGTCCTAGACCAAATGTATTTGTACTAGGAAATGGATTATGTGTTAAGACATTTTTATTTAATTAATAAAGGTTGTTTCTTATAAATATGTGTGTATGGATTGTGAATGTAAATCTTATATCAACCAAGAATGACACTTTGGGTTCACGTCATCAGAATACGTGATTCTGATAGTAGAACTGTGAACCAACGAATGACATTCTAAACCATCCCTAGTGATATGTAGGATGTTTATAGAGATAAACATACTTCAGGTAAGAAGTTACATATCCACACTAGTATATTCACAGGCTGGATGATCATGTTCTGCTGGTCATGAACATAGAGATGTCAAGCCTGGAATATAGGTACGTGTTAGAGAACACGTACTGGACTGACCACACTATGAGAATATGCATGGTATATGTCATTAGTGTTTCTCATATGAATAGTGTGCTTGTTCCTACGACCTGAGGTCACCATGGATTCCTGTATGTGAAACTACATACTTTAATATGATCCTACGTCATCCGTAATGAGGTGATTATTAAGGTCATCATTAGGTATGAACTAAATCATGACGAGGAATGTGAGTGACGAAGAAGGGATTTGTTCCTCTCGACAAGAGGGAGATATCTCTGGGCCCCCTGATGAACTAGGACTGAAGGAAATGCATGGCCATGCTCAAAACGGATTAGCATGTGTTGTTTATATCATTTTGTATTTACTCAGTCTAATTCTCGATTAGAAAAGAGACTTTGATCAAACTCAATGATGACATATTACCGTGCCTTGTGATCAAGATGTATATCATAGAACAAAAGGAATAAGCAAATGTCTATTCAGATAGGTTTATGATCGCTGATCATTTCATTTAACATGGGTAGTCATGACATCAGTCTAGAGGTTACTCATGACTTACGATCTTTAGAAGATCGTTGCCAGTGTTAAATGGAAACTACACGGTCATAAAAAGAACTCCATTTGTACGGGATGAATATGCCTAAAAAATAGTTATACATATGATGTATAAATTGGTGAACGAAATAATCAGTTATTGGATAATTGATTGAACAAAACAGTGTCATTCCGTTGACAACGGAATAGTTCCGTTCCCAACGGAATATATATGGAAACTGTAATAACCTTAGCTGCCAAGTATTCCGTTATGAAAATACCTATTCCGTTGGCAACGGAATCGTTCCGTTGGCAACGGAATAGGCGCAGATTAGGGTTTTAGTTATGGTAACTGAGCAATCGTTCGTCTCTCTCTCTAGTATAAATAGAAAGCCAGAGTCTCTCTATTCAATACACAACTCAGAAGCCTTGGAGGTCGTCTATTACACAGAAAAGAGAGAGAAAGTTTTGAGAGGTATTCGGAAACTATTTCCGGACTTGTCTAGCCAAGTCCGGTTATTCGGTATGTCTGCGAGTCAAGCTTCAGGAAGGAGAAGGTTGCAAGTCAGAAAAGTTCAGACCTACATCCGTTCTTCGTCTCGCGGATCAGGAAGATCCGAGGTATAAATTTTAATAGTTAATCTCGTACTTTTATTCCCTTAACGTAGATCCTAGGGCGGGTTAAATCCATAGGTTCTGCTGCACATGTAACGTATATGGCTACGGATTTCCCAACAGTATAACTGTTTTTGAGGTATTTTCATCCCGTTCGAATGGAGGTCATTGTGTGACCGTGTAGGTACGCTGGCAATGATCTTCTAAAGATCGTAAGTCATGAGTAACCTCTAGACTGGTGTCATGACTACCCATGTTAAATCACATGATTAGTGATCATAAACCTATCTGAATAGATATTTGCTTATTCCTTTTGTTCTATTATATATGTCTTGATCATATGGCACGGTAATATGTCATCCTAGAGTTTGATCAAAGTCTCTTTCCTGATCGAGAATTAGACCGAATAAATACAAAATGATATTAACAACACATGGTAATCTATTTTGAGCATGGTCATGCATTTCCTTCAGTCCTAATTCATCAGGGGCCCAGAGATATCTCCCTCTTGTCGAGAGGAACAAATCCCATCTTGGTTACTCACAATCCTCATCATGATTCAGTGCATACCTAATGTTGAACCTAATGATCATCCCATTACGGATGACGTAGGATCATATTAGAGTATGCAGTTCCACATACATGAATCCATTGTGACCTCAGGTCGTAGGAACAAGCACACTATTCATATGAGAATCACTAACGACATATACCATGCATATTCTCATAATGTGCTTAGGCTAGTATGTGTTCTCTAACACGTATCTATATTCCATACTTGACATCCCCATGTCCATGATCAGCAGAACATGATCATCCAGCCTGTGAATATACTAGTGTGGATATGTAACTTCTTACCTGAAGTATGTTTATCTCTATAAACATCCTACATATCACTAGGGACGGTTTAGAATGTCATTTGTTGGTTCACAGTTCTACTATCAGAATCACGTATTTTGATAACGTGAACCCGAAGTGTCCTTCATGATTGATATAAGATATATAAATGTTGGGGAACCGGTAGCCATGTACGTTACATGCGTAGAGGAACCTACGGGTTCAACCCGTCCTATGATCATCGTTAAGGAAATAAAGATACGAGATTATGCTATTAAAATTTATACCTCAGATCTTCCTGATCTGGGAGAGAGAAGCGGATGTAGGTCTGAACATACTTCCGTCTTGCTTCCTTCTTCTTCATGCTCCTAAAGCTCAACTCGAATGAACTCCTTGCTTCTCCTAGGGTAAAGAAACTGATCGCTCGCTAGTCTTCAAAGCAAAAGACCTCTACTCATGTAAGAATCATCGGAATAATCAGACTCGGCTAGACAAGTCTAAGAATACTTTCAGGAGGCTCTCTCTCTCTCTTTCTCTCTATATTACGGCAGCTGGAGGCTCTATTATGTGTATCTAATAGAGGGGGACTGCCCCTCTATTTATACTAGAGAGAGAGGCGAAGGATTGCTTAGTTACCATGACTGAAATTCTAACTCCAGCGCTTATTCCGGTCCCAACGGACGTATTCTGTTGCCAACGGAATAGGGTTTCCTAATCTGAAAACTTTGCTGCCAAGGAATTGGCTGAGTTCTGTTGCCAACGGAATTATTCCATTGCCAACGGAACTGTATTGATTTTTGCACAATCATTCATATCAATCATCCAATGATCGATTAGTTCATTTACCTATTTATACATCATATGTATAACTATTTAAGAGCATTTCCTTTCCAACTAGACATTCTTCTATATGTGACCATGTAGGTTCCATTTAATACTGGCAACGATCTTCTAAAGATAGTAAGTCATGATTAACCTCTAGACTGTTGTCATGACTACCCATGTTAAATGAAATGATCAGCGATCATAAACCTTTCTGAATAGATGTTTGCTTATTCCTTTTGTTCTACGATATATGTCTTGATCACAAGGCATGGAAGTATGTCATCCTTGAGTTTGATCAAAGTCTCTTCCGTGATCGAGAATTAGAATGAGTAAATACAAAATGATATTAACAACACATGTTAATCCATTTTGAGCATGGCCATGCATTTCCTTCAGTCTTTGTTCATCAGGGGGCCCAGAGATATCTCCCTCTTAACTAGAGGAACAAATCCCATCTTGGTCATTCACTTTTCTCGTCATGATTCAGTGCATACCTAGTGATTACCCTAATGATCATCCCGTTACGGATGACGTAAGATCATATTAAAGTATGAAGTTCCTCATACAAAAATCCATGGTGACTTCAGGTCGTAGGAACAAGCACACTATTCATATGAGAATAACTAATGACATATACCATGCATATTCTCATAGTGTGGTCAGTCCAGTACGTGTTCTCTAACACGTACTTATATTCCAGACTTGACATCACTATATCCATGATCAGAAGAACATGATCATCCAGTCTGCGAATATACTAGTGTAGATATGTAGCTGCTTACATAAAGTATGTTTATCTCTATAAATATCCCACATATCACTAGGGACGGTTTAGAATGTCATTCATTGGTTCACAGTTCTACTATCAGAATCACGTATTTTGATGACATGAACCTGAAGTGTCATTCATGGTCGATCTAATATATGTAAATATATTAGTCACCCATATACTCAATCATATAGGAACTAAATAAACGTGTTTCTCATAATCTAATCTCTAGTCCAACATTTTGGCCTAGGGCATAATCCCTTCAGTCTCCCACTTGCACTAGGCCAATGCTAAGCATCCAATGCTCAGTAGGCAACATGACCTTCATGTTCTACTAGTGAGAAATATATGCCTATTAGATGATAGAAATTTACATTAAAAACTTGTAATGTCTACTATTGATCTCTATGATTAGTCGAGAACTTCTGAAACAGGTACTTGTATCTTTGTTTCTCTATTCTGAATGATTCTTTGTTTACAACATAAAACATCAGGCTTTAAGAGCACTCAGGACTACTCCCAACTCCAAGATTAAGTTTTGATTTAAGCATACATGTTGTCCGATTCTAAAGCAACAATGTGATTTTGTTTCATTTATAGTGCTTTGTTTGGAACTCTTTCCAAATTACTATGTTCAAAATAAATGAATTGCGATAATGATCCATGTTAGAAAAGTGTAATCCCTTACCACTACCTAATTCCACATAGATCGGGATATCTTAGTCCTGTATAAGAACTTAGGTATTTATTTGCTCTCTTATGCTTCAAGCATATTGAACAGTACATTGTATGGCTTGAAGAATCTTATTCATCTCGTTATCAAGAACCGTTTCTTGCATATTGAACCTTTCAATAAATGGATGATACGCGCATATCTTCATTATATGAACGTCGTAGGCAATAATTCTTTCTTGTATATTGAACTCTTTCAATATTGTTGAAAGTATAGAATCAAATTCATGTGCCACAAACAAGAACTCTTTCTTGCAAATTGAATATTCAATATATGGTTGAGGTATAAAATCTAATTCTTATATTCTTTTATCGTTCATGTGAATGTCATAAGCAAGAACACTTTCTTGCATGTTGAACATTTCAACGTATGGCTGAAAGTATAAAATCTCATTCGTTTATCTCTTCATCATTCATTTGATCATCACGAGCAAGAACATTTCTTGCACATCGAATTCTTTCAATATTTTACCAATGTACTTTATCTTACAACCAGAAGTCTGTATAGACTTCAACTCCTGACTATTAGGATGTGTAAGTTGTTGTAATGAAGGAAAATTATTATACTCCCACTGAATTTCTTGAAATCAAGGTGGTCGTATCTATTTTGATTAAGTCAAATTCTTCAATTTACTTTGTCAAATAGATTCATCCTGAGATGCTTGCTTTAATCCATTCATGAATTCGAAGACTGTAACCTTTTAGAATTCTTGCGATCATTAAACTCTTGCCATGTATCAAAGCATCCATAGTAAGGTTCCTTTAAAGGAATATGAGTTTTATATCCTTGTTCCATCATTCACAATCGCATTGTGCTATGGAAGTTAAAATTCGTAATAGCAACAAGTGAGAAAGTCTTTTTACTATAGCCCATACTATAGCTACTTTCTTTGCTATTTTTAGGTTATCCATGTACTGTATGCAATGGTCATCAAGCTATTGGATACTCCAATCAAGTTCCAAAATTGACTGCTTGTATATGGATTGCATCTCAGTTCTCATGGTCCAACCATTTTGAGAACATTGTCTCTTCACAATCTCCTCGGTAGAAAATCGACTTATCTTCTATGAGCATCCTTTTATGAGATCATATCTCTCAGCCTAACGTCTACCATATCTGTGAGGAGGACCTATAGCCTTATCAACTACTTGATAGCCTCACTAATGGACCTCAAACCTTTCGAGATGTATTACACTCCCACTGCTTCTTTAGGAGATGAGATCTCTTTTAAAGAAATCTGAATTATGTGTAGCAAACAATTGGATGTAAAACAATATCGAGCTGATATCCAGAAAGATTGTTGTTTTGACACTGTCAAACATTTTGACACGAGTCGTACTTCAACCTGTAAAGAAAAATTGGGACTATCCCAAACCCATATCACATATGATCCCCTTTTGAACCTTATGATATTCAGTGTTTAGTATATTCAAGAGTATAAACCTATAAGAATCTCGGAGGCATAGACTGAATCTTATCCAATAAGTTTCATCTTCTTCTTTATATTCACATCGTGAGATGCTGCATATAGAATTAATTGTGAAACTCTTTTCACAATTTCTAAGATAATCATCAAGCTATTTGTCACCTCGATCCAATCAAAGTGCTCTTATTGTCAAGTTGATATCGAATTTCATTCTTAAATTCTTTGAATATTTCAAACATTTTGTGCTTCATTAAATAAGCACTTTAAGATGAAATACCAATATTCCTATTTCTAACAAACCACTCAACCTTTTGATAGTTGTCTATTCTTGTCATCTTGTCCGATAAATAAAATTCGCACGTCTAAATTGATCCTAGATCTAATGAGTCTACCATTCCACATAAGGTGGAGTTTAGAAATGCGATTCTCATTCCGTGACTTAGATGACATTGCTAGAAGTATGGAATAAATAGACTAATCATTTAGCATATAATGGTCATTTTCTAAGTGAACATTTCAAATAGACAAATCTAGAAAAAACTTATTATTCCAAATAATAAATTTTACAACCACTTTAACGCTAATATAGAAATAACATTTATTTCATTACAAATCCACAATGTCTAGGTCAATAAAATCCTAGAGCTAATGTAGCTACTCTTGCTTCATTCCCCACTGTAGGTTGACTTCTCCTCTAGATAATCTTCTACTTCTGAGTAATATCCTGCACTTTTAAAATGTGAGAATTACAATGGATATCCAATATCCAAGTAGAGATTTAGGAAGAGGAATACCTAAAATGACAGTCATTGATTCTTCTTCTTGACATCCTCCTCTCCAGTGATCACGCATAGAACATGCAATCACTTCTTCGGATTCCTCAGTTTTAGGCAATACTTTGCCCTCACTCTTGATCTAACTCTCCCATGTGGCTTGTCTTCTCGACTCTCTTTCCTTTTCAATCCTGAGGGCATCAATGATAACTTTTGCCTCTATGGCCTTCTCTACCTGTTTAAGCATCTTATGCAATTCGTGATCGTCGTCTCCATCCGACGCTTATGATATTCGGTAATGAACGAATCAAAGCTCGGAGGAAGCGATCCAAGAATCATGTCAACCGTAAATTCCCTTGGAATAGGCGACCCAAGTTCCTCTAAGTAATCAATGTGGCTTGTCATCTTGAACACATGAGTATCCACAGAGGAGCCCTGAGCCATCTTGCTCTTGATTAATAACTTGGTGACCTTGTAGCGTTGAATACTAGCCTGCTTTCGGAACATTTCCTTAAGCGCCTTGATCATATCATAGGCATCCATAAAACCTATCTGCTTCCGAAGCTTAGGTTTCATTCCTGCTAACATCATCCAGGTTACTTCATCAGAATCATCAATACACTTTTAATAGTATCTTGAACGACTCTAGAAGCGGTCGAAGGCGGTGGATTTGGGGTGGCTGTCTCAAGGACATACAACTTTTCTTCACTCTTGAGAATAATTCTCCGAGTCCTGAACCATTCAGGGAAGTTTGTGCCATCGAGCTTATCCTTCTCAAGGATAGATAGCAAGTCCGTAAATTTTGAACTCATTCTACAAGTTTAATATGCAATGTATAGTTTATTATTTAAAATTAGAATTATCCTAATTTTGGTTCATATATTGTACTCCCACTATTTTCTTCAAATCAACCACCTTCAATTAAATGAGGTTTCATAGTGAGTCAAGACCCGTATTTCATTGAGCAGTAAGTGCGCTCCGGCGCAACCCTTAATGCTCAACTATTTAGGTAGGAACACTTTCCAATTGCATCATATGCAACTCTTGCCTTTTATGAAATGAGTATCTTATACTCGGTGTATTATCCCATCTTGTGCCCTGAGCCCAAGTCCGACTTGCTTGCTCAGTTAAGTTTAACCATGTATGAGTATCGACAAAGCAGTTTCTAGCACACTCAGCTCACGCATGACCTGTACTCATTACTACTTCCGCGTGCCCCTTTCCAAAGACAATCCCCCACACACCCAGCTCCGGCATGACCCATGTGGAAAACTGTCTGAGTACTGAGGGTTACGGTGACATGGAAGGAACTTCATTACTTAATATTCTGAAGAATTTTGTTTCAGATTTATAAATATAAACATCACTAAAAGAAGATAAATATGGTATGAGCCTATTCCTCATGAGCGATCATGAGGTTTCTAATCCTAGAACTATCTCTAGATTGTAGGTGAATCTTCAACAAACCCTTTTTTGTGTGTGTGCGAAGATCCAATGCCATCTTCCAAAAATTGCGCCAAGATCCCCATCTCATCTTGATATAATATCTTTCGTAACTATCCTATTGCTAGAAAAATTTACAATTTATGACAACTCACGGGTTGCTATAGATATTAAATAAAATACAATCATTCACACACAAGATTACATCACAGAATAATCATAGATCTAAGGCTCATACCATATTTATATAAATTAAATTCCTTGTATAAAAAAAATTAGGGTTTCTCGCAAAATCAGCCTTATTTCATTGGGAACGAAACTATTCCGTTCTCAACGGAACCGCCCCTGAAAAATCATGAATTTTCTGTATTATTCTGTTCTCAACGGAACTATTCTGTTGGGAACGGAGACGTGTTGGAAATTCGTATTTCCCTTTTGTTTTAGTTCCGTTTCCAAAATTGATTTCGAAAAACTATTTTTCAAAACTCTAGGAAATCATAATATCCAATATTATATTCCCATAAATAATTTCCGTGATGTTTTGAAATAATATTTTCAAAACCCTAAAATTTATTATACTAGAATTTACTAAATTTTAAATATATATAATCGACGATTATTTCCTTAACGTACTCTCTGATGCCACTTTTGGGGAACCCATAGCCATGTACGTTACATGCGTAGCGAAACCTACGGGTTCAACCCGACCTAGGATCATCGTTAAGGAAATAAAGGTACAATATTATGCTATTAAAATTTATACCTTGGATCTTCCTGATTCGGGAGAGAGAAGCGGATGTAGGTCTGAACAAACTTTTGTCTTGGTTCCTTCTCCTTCGTGCTCCTAAAGCTCGACTCGAACGAACTTCTTGTTTCTCCTAGGGTAAAGAAATTGATCACTCGCTAGTCTTCAAAGCAGAAGACCTCTCTACTCGTACCACCAGACTCGGCTAGACGAGTTCGAAAATGCTTTCAGGAGGCTCTCTGTCTTTCTCTCTGTATTACGGCAGCCTATAAGCTCTATTATGTCTATCTAATAGAGGAGGACTGACCCTCTATTTATACTAGAAAGGGAGGCGAAGGATTACTTACTTACCATAACTAAAACCCTAATTCCCGTGCTTATTCCGTTCCTAACGGACCTATTCCGTTGCCAACGGAATAGGATTTCCTAATCTGAAAACTTTGCTACCAAGGAATTGCCTGAGTTCTATTGGCAACGGAACTGTTCTGTTGCCAACGGAACTGTGCTGATTTTTGCACAATCATTCATATCAATCATCCAATGATCGATTATTTCCTTTACCTATTTATACATCATATGTATAACCATTTAAGAGCATTTCCTTCCCGACTAGACGTTGTTCTATGTGTGACCATGTAGGTTCCTTTTAGTACTGGCAACGATCTTCTAAAGATTGTAAGTCATGAGTAAGCTCTAGACTGGTGTCATGACTACCCATGTTAAATGAAATGATCAGCGATCATAAACCTATCTGAATAGACGTTTGCTTATTCCTTTTGTTCTACGATATATGTCTTGATCACAAGGCGTGGAAGTATGTCATCCTTGAGTTTGATCAAAGTCTCTTTCCTGATCGAGAATTAGACTGAGTAAATACAAAATGATATTAACAACACATGTTAATCCATTTTGAGCATGGCCATGCATTTCCTTCAGTCCTAGTTCATCAGGGAGCCCAGAGATATCTCCCTCTTAACCAGAGGAACAAATCTCATCTTGGTCATTCACATTTCTCATCCTGATTCGGTGCATACCTAATGATGACCCTAATGATCATCACATTACGGATGACGTAGGATCATATTAAAGTATGCAGTTTCACATATAGGAATCCATGGTGACCTCGGGTCATAGGAACAAGCACACTATTCATATGAGAATCACTAATGACATATACCATGCATATTCTCATACTGTGGTCAGTCTAGTACATGTTCTCTAACACGTACCTATATTCCAGACTTGACATCCCTATGTCCATGATTAGCTGAACATGATCATCCAGTCTACGAATATACTTGTGGAGATATGTAACTTCTTAACTGAAGTATTTTATCTCTATAAACATCCTACATATCACTAGGGACGGTTTAGAATGTCATTCGTTAGTTCACAGTTCTACTATCAGAATCACGTATTTTTATGACGTAAATCCGAAGTGTCATTCATGGCCGATCTAATATATGTAAATATATTAGTCACCCATACACTCAATCATATATGAATTAAATAAATGTGTTTCTCATAATCTAATCTCTAGTCCAACACTTTGGCCTAGGGCATAATCCCTTCAAAGGGGTCCTCACTTGAGGGTGGAGACCCTTCAAGTGAGGATGTATGTAAAGTAGCAGTCTCATGTGAGGATGTAGAATGCTCTTTATAGGAGTTGGGTTTGGAGAAATGAGAGTGAAAGTGGTTTGAGTTGGAATTATCGTCATTTGTGAGATGAAGAGGAGTTTTCATGCATGAAAGGAAAGCATGTTTGGTTGAAGATTAGGTGGTGACTCGAGCAAATTTTGTTTGTTAGGAGTTGAAGACATTTGGACTCTTTTTGATTTGCCGCGTACCCCAAGAAATACCCAAGGTAAAGACCGAGGTTCTAACTTATACTAATTATATGGTCATGTGTATGGGAAACACAAACAACCAATGACTTGCATGAAATTATAGTCTAGTTCTTTGTGGAATAAGGTTTCAAATGGAAATTTTAGGATTTCTCGAGTAGAACATGTCATCCAAAAATCGTGGAAAGGGCTAGTTCAGTAATGGGTTGATGTTTCCTTTTGGCTATACCATTCTGTTCGGGTATATAAGAAGATGTAGTGGTGTGAGAGATGGTGAAAATTAGAGCTGGAAAAATCTGATCCGACCCGAAAAACCCGCCCGACCCGACCCGAACCCGAGTGATCTGAAACCCAAAACGACTCGAACCTGAAACGACCCGAAAATCGAACGACCCGAAACCTGAATGATCTGAAACCCGAATGACCCAAAACCTGAATGACCCGCCCGATTTGTCCCGAAAATAATTTTTTTTTGTTTTAATATTTAAAAAAAAATATCAAATTTGAGAATTTTATGGCCTGTTCTAATATAATTGACCTGATAATACTAACCAGAATAACTCAAATGACCTGAAATATCAATTCAGATGAATAGCGACCTCTAATCTAAGCGACTTTTGACCAGAATCTGACGTTGACCGTAAGTCAACTGAACCGCGACCCTAACCCGAATGACCCGAAACCCGAAATGACCCGAATTCAAACGACCCGAAACCCGAAAGACCTGCGATCCAAACGACCAGGAATTGACCCGAAACCCGAATTGACCCGAACCCGAATTGACCCGACCCGAACCACCCGACCCACCCGTTTGCCACCTCTAGTGAAAATGCGTGCAATATGCTTAAATTCGATTTCGCCATCAGTTTAAAGCATTTTTTTGGAGCTCGAGAGAAGATTTTTCTGCTTAAGCCTTAATAAGGCTAAACACTTGGACACCTGGTCTTTAGAGGAAACAAAATATGTCCATGTGTAGCACGAAAAATTGTCTATGAAGTGTACAAAATAGCGAGCCCCATAATTCGAGAGAACCGGAGCCGGTCCCGACACATCAGCGTGCAACACTTCAAATGGCAATGGGGATAAGGAAACATGTTTATTAAAAGACAATTTATGGGCCTCGCCCTCACAACATGCATTATAAAATAAGAATCGTTTATTAGAAAACAACAATTTATTTTGATTTATTAAACTTTCAACAGTAGCAAAAGAAGCATAAAAAAATCCACATATGTCACTTCAACTGATGCTTGTTCGCCGAGTAATGTGAAAGGTCGGTTTATTTGGGCCGGTCTTTTAAAGAGCCTGTAGAGACCGTGTTACACCCTGTCTCCAATTTTGATCCGAGGTATAACGGCCGTATACCCTTAAAGGTATACGACGCTAAAAATCATATTACACAACAAAAAATACAAGGAATATGTAAAATCAAGTATCTAATAGTTACTTTTACATTTATTATTATATTTATTTTAATCGATTTATGTTGACGCTCAATTCAATGCACCCGCCTAATAAATGAACCTGAAATATGTAGGAAGGGAAAAGGGGGGTGAGCACAAAACTCAGTAAGGGTATGCTTTGCATACTTTAAAAATAATATTAATTTTGACAAATAAATAATTAAATAAATTCGTAATAAAAATATATATCGATAATATAAAATTCTTTTAGTTCGGGATATCTCTTTCTTCACTTCCACTTCACACACACATTAGAACATGCTTCGTGGCATCGAATACGCGCACAGATACAAGTCTTTCCGAGCTCGTTATTGGGTGATTCAGCGGCCCTAGCTTCCACCTACTAAGTACGGCCTATCACCTTGATCATAATCAGCGGCCTTGGCTTCCACCTACCAAGTACGGCTGGATTGACCTTAACAATTTCACTTTTCTCAACATCACATCTTTATCCCATAAAATAATTATCTCTCAAAAATATATTATTATTAATGTAAAATATTTTATTTTCATAAATAATAAGATATTCGCTACGAGCAATGTAACCTCAAATAAAAATATAATTCATATTATTAATATTTATTAATAGCAAAATAATTTAAAAATCATAAATGTATTTAAGAGCAAAATCCCTTACTTCGAATGATAATGACAGCTTCAAACTATCCATCCCACCGACCCAAAATTTATGAAAGTTATTTTGTGTAAATTTTTTTTTATTGTTGTGATATGAAACAAGTCCGGCATGGTTGTAAAGAGATTTGTTTTTCTTTTCTGATTCACATCAAGTAGGGTACAATATACACGATAGGATACTTGACATCCAAGCATGCATAAAATAAATGCATTAAATTGAGAATAAAAACTCGGTTATAAAACTTTCATTAGAAAGGTAATTTAAAATCATTTAATTCTTCATTGGAATATAAAAGGTCCATGTGAAGCTTCACTCGGTCAAAGAAAAGTTACAATTTAGTCATTAAGAAATTGGAAAAGAGTTTGAAAACCGAAAGGTTAATCTTTGAGGACATGCATGAAAATTTATAAATGACAATTAGTATTGTTTTTCCAACCAAATAAATGCATATCTTTTTAAATTAAGACTCCTTACAAAAGAAAAAAAAATGAAAAAAAACATTTCGAATGGAAATACGATCTTTTTTTGTAAAATTACAAATAGACCCCACAAATTAAGATTAATTACAATTTTTATAATATAAGTTAAATTTAACTAATTTTCGTTTTGAAAAGATTTCTAAAATTTTTGGGTTATAACAGACTGTTGTCAAGAATCGCGCATAAATATTATTAGAAGCTTGATCTTTTATTACACAATCCAACGGTTGGAATTCGATACAAATATTATTTTTTCTCATTAGTTGTGTGATGCTTATGAGGTTTTCGGTTATTTTAAGCATATGAAATACATTTTTGATTACTAATGAACCGTTTGGAAGTTTAATGACCGTTTGATCATTGTTTTGATTCGGTATGTCTGCACCATTATCGATTTGTATAAGATCATTACATGATTAGAGGAGGTGAGAGGTGAGAGAGTTGAGATTTGCCGTCATATGATTAGATGCTCCCGTGTTGAGAAACCATACATTCAATGGGCCAGCAACTGGCTCGGTGACAAGAGCGGTTGGAAGATTACGATTGAAATGTTCATAACAACTGAGAGCATCATGACACGGAACCAAGCAAATTTGGCACTATACACCACGACCACCTTTTTCTCATTTTCCGCATCTGCAAAAATTATTTGACTTGACAAATTTGGCCGCAAAAGAAGTTCTGACTTCTTGACAAGTATAACGTGAAGCTAAGAGCTCAAACCTCTACCGGCGCCAGGGCGATCGGACAAATCTGAGCTGGTGTGACCCATAAAGAAAGTCAGCAGCTCGTCTAAGCCCATACTCTATATTGGTACTACTTCGTTAGTACTTTTTCAACGAAGCCTTCCATTTTTGACTCCTACTGATTGAAAGTGTCGGGAATGCCCACTTTTTTAGATCTCCCTCCAAAACATACATACGACTTTCATCGAATACAGCTTTTCACATAATTCTATATGTTTCTATAATATCAAGTATGGAATTCTATTTAGTCACTTGAAATTTAATAAGTAGCAGCATTGACCAATAACAAATTGCCTCCTAGAGAGGGAAACCACCCCCCCGGTGCTCCAACTTCGGGAATTTTATGGGGTTGCATTCCCTTTGGATAATGATATGGAATTCTATAATAAAGCATAGAAACAAAGAATCTATTTTTGCCATCTCATTGATTTTCTGAATCAGTCTATCTAATCTATAGCGAAGGAGGCAATACGATTGTTCAAACTTTCTGGCTGTTTTTAGTTTTAACCGAAGAAGAAGAAAAAAAATCAATAAAAATATTAATTAATAAGTAAATTTCCAAAAATTCGATTGTAATTATTTAATTAATAGAACATGAATAGAGTAATACTGAAGTAATGTATTCTTTCAATTCAATAATAAAAGATAATAATAAAGTAATATAATTTCGTTCTAACTATCAATTATTTATATTCTAAATCGTCATTTAAATATCCTCACTATGATCTCATGAACCTTGGCCAAAAGTGGATGTCTATTTGAATTGAATTTCTTTTTTTCAAAAATGAAATCTTGCTTTGAATTGACGTAATTTTCGATCAGCTCAATCCATTTTTTCTTTCTTTATTCTTCCTATCAATCCTAAACCTCAAGCTTAAAAAAAAAAGAGGCAAAATTTCGTCACATGAAATTTAATTTCTTCATCCCTTATCACAATAACTATAATTAAAAAAAGGGGATACTTATTGTAGAATTCTATATAATCATCCATATATAATGCAACCCCATAAAATTCTTAGTTACATTACTTCAAATAGATTGTTTCTTTTTGTACCAAATTAGATATAAGCTTCCTTTTTGAAAGGATCAGCTCTTCCTCCCTTTATTGAAATAAGGACAAATGAAATTATTAGGGATTTCATTTTTCTAAACAAAACTGTTTGAGAAAATTGTCTAGGCCAGGCCTAGGCCGAAAATTAAGCCCATTGAGAGTTGAGAGAATGAAGAAACTGTTGGCCCAAAATTGAGCCCAGTTTCTGAGCTGGTTTTTTAACGTGGCCCATCTGAAATCCCTACGGCCCACTTGCATTTTGCTGTACCAGATAAGAGGGGGTCAGAACTTGAAGGAAGGAGTAAAAATGGGGAGTGGAGAGAGAAGATATAATCCCGCTTATATTTCCTTTGGAAAAATCGCCTCCAGTGGAGCTCCTGGAAGCAATGAGAGCTAAGTAAGCTAGACTGCTCCATGGATGTCTGTTGTTTGAGTCTTTGTTCATGCCCTATAAGAAAACCATGGAGTTGTGATAGGGTAAGAGGCTCAGTTCGAGAAATAGTCGCGGTCACAAAACCATTATACTCCGATCCGAGACCTCCAAGAATGAGCAAGACGAGTAAAGTTTCATCAATCTTTTGACCAATGAGGGTTAATTGGTTTGAAAAGCTCTTCATTTGTCGAAAGTACTCACTGCGGGACTGAGCTTGCTTCTTCTTGGTACTCAATTTCAGAAACATTTCAAGTAATTTGCGATTGTTGTCGAGTTGAAGAGTTAGTCGAGGATTTTCCAGACCTCGGCTAAGGTTGTACAGTGAACTATTTGGCTAAGAACTATGTATGCCATGGTCGTTCGGAACCATCCGAGCACCATACAATCATGTTGACACGAACTGCTAAACCTAATATTCACTGTTGTTTGAGCTTGAGTATTTTCTTTGGTAGTTAGAATGATGATTTTGATTGGGGGAGGTTTGATTTGAGGATCAATGTGAGATGTAAGACCATGTCCAAAAAGGATCGGTTAATTGAGACTTCCGAGCTAGATAATTTGAACCATCGAGTTTAGTCAAGATTTGATTGATGAAGGTGATGATTTTGGGGGATGGATCAGTGGCCATTGGAGAAAGAAAAGAGAGGAATCAAGAAAGTAGTAGACAACCTGGTAATGATGAGTAGCACTGAACCAGGTAAGTGAATTCAATTTTCGATCTTCTTTTTCTTGCTTGTGATGAAATCAGCCACTTGATTGACTGCTTGAGTGATTTTTGAGGCTGAGGAACCCTGAATTCAGAACTGAGCTCCTTCAATTTCACTCCAGAATGAAACAGAGGCAAACCTGTTCTTGAAAGAAATGATCTTTAGTGTTGAATTCTTCTCCTATGAGCAGGACTGTTCTTGATCATATCTGATTTGAGCAAGAGGATCAGATCTGAGTTGAGAACTTTCACTTGATCACAACGAACCACGTCAAATTCTTCAATACTACTCAGCTTCACCGCTGATCTCCCTTTTGCTTCCTCAATGACACTCTTGAACCACCTCCAATCTTCTTTTGACTGAATCTCAACTGTTTTGAGTCAAAAATTGTTGAAAAGAGAATGTTCTTGACTGAATCATGAAAGATTCAGCAAAAAATCCTTTCAAGAAAAAAGTTCTTAGAATGTTAGAGGCACAATAATGCAACACTCTTGAATTAGAAAAGAATTGAAGAAAAGAGTTAATTGAAAAAAAATTATATGCGGAAGCAAGAAAAGAGAAAGCATGCTGTGATGTAAATAAAGTTAAAATACATGAACAAATCCGAACCAAAAGGAATCTGAGCATGCTGTGATGTAAATAAAGTTAAAATACATGAACAAATCCGAACCAAAAGGAATCTGAAATGCATCACCTATTTATTTGTCAACAGTATCGTCAGAGGTATCTAATAAAATTAGAAAACAGAATATACATACCAAAAGTTAGAATAAACATATAAAAAAATATATGATGCATAAATATAAGAATATACATTGTCAATAATATGAAAATTTATAATATTAAAAACGTATAATAGAAATATGCAAGATCATAATAGTTAAGCTGGTAGTGCGACTAAAAGGCATAGAAAGGGCCCGAAAACGGTCGGCGTTGGACTGAGTCTGGTCAAGAAGCCCCTGGCGCAGAAATTTCTCCAACTCTAGTGTATTGATCCTAAGACATCATAATTTTAACACTGAGCCAAAATTATTGTCATTAATGCTCCTAATCCATCCGAAATTAATCAAATTTCAGCATAATTTATAATTTTCAACCCTAATTAAGTGAAATAGAAGGCCACTGTAAAAGGAGGGGCGCGAAGCACGGAGGCTAAAGTAAAATATCATTTTCTTTTTTTTCTTTTTTTCTTTATTTCTCTATTATTTATTATTATTATTTTACTTATACTTTAGTTTCCATTTGTTTTTGTTCAATGTTAAACGTATAGTATTTTGGTATGAATACAAACATAAAAAACACTTGATAAGGATAATTAGTGCAAAAAATGTTTTTTGAATAGAATAATTATATTTACACCCACATGGCAATAAGAGAAAAAATGTAATCAATTTCGAAGTATTTTTTTCAGAAATTTCAAAGTTTTTTTTCAAAAATTTCAAATCTTTTTTCAAATAATTTAAAGCTTTGTTTTTAATTTCAAATGATAGTTATACGAAAAGAATGGAATAAATGGTAGGTGTGCTGAAATGTAAAATGGATAAAAAAACTAAATATATTTAAATGGGAAATGTGATATCACGACAGCACTGTAGCACGCCCAATTACGACGGATTGTATATACACCATTTTTTCTGCTTTTTAATATACTTTGTTGTTTTCTATATAATATTTTCATTGTTTTGGACATATATTTATTTTTATGTATTATTTATTTTTGGAATTTGTAGATACTATTTTGCCGCTTTTTAATATATATTTTTTTTGTTTTCTACATATTGTTTTCATTGTCTACGTATATACTATTACAAAAAATGAATTATATATACTGTTGTATACACAGTTTGTTAGCTATATATATTGTAGTCATGATTTCGACGTGCTATAATGTTTCATGACATATCAGATCCAAAGTTAAATAGTCATATACATAGATATGTTCTGTTAATTCTAAACATAGTAAATAGAGAGTTAAAGCAGGTCACCACGTCTCAATGTTGCACTAGAATTTGGTTAGATTTTTCTTCAAAAAGAGAATATTAGCTTTGACCTACTCCACAAATTGTCCAGCTGAATTATTTTTGTTCTTCTATGAGAAACGATTAGAAATCTCAACTATTCTATACAATAAATAAATCAAATTAACTCCATTTTTAATAGGTGTTTCTAAATTCAAAATGAGTTCTAATCTAACGTGTTCATCCTTGTGGCGTAAAAATCTCATTTCGTCAGAGGTTCAGTCAAATGGGGTTGCAGTTAGAAACGCTGAATACTGTGGTCGTCATAGAATCCATGTTTGGAGGTCACCTGTCAAATATATCCGCAGATTGGTTCACAATGTATATTACTATATTACTTATTAAATTGTATTTGATATTACTGATGTAAATTATTGTTTAAAACTTGCAATTATTGATCTTTTCTTTATTTATTATTGTAAGTGGAAGGCACAAGTAATGGGCCGAGAACCGTTGGAGCAACCACCAAATGGAATTGCACCTGGCCGTGTTCCGAGGCATCAGGCAAGTATTTTCTATATTAATTCAATTTTTTTTCTTAATTTTGAGTTCATGAATATTGCACGTGCCTATTTTCAAAATGAAATTCACAAGTAAAAGATGAGAACGGATTATAAACAATCAATTGCATCTTGTATGCATTTGGTTTACGCAAAAAATGTTCGTGAACAATTAATCAATTAAAATGTCATTTGGGGTTTACATCTAATTAATTAATTATCTTTCAAATGCATAGCACATATGTTAATACAAATACAATGAATAATATGAAGTAATGAAATTTTTATTTCCTCAAAAAAATAGTGAAATTTTGTATACTCAATTTTCTGTATTTTGAAAATAGATTTCACTTGAATGTGTTCATAATTAGCTTGTTAATATGCAGGGAAGACCGCGTTACGCAATGATGCCCTTAATACTTCATGACGCGGAAGTTCACAGATTGAGAAATGACAGAACAAGAGAATCAAAAGGAGCATACTCTTAAATTTTGTTGTTAGGCATTTTGTCATACCGAATTCTGAGCCGATTATCATGTAGCCCCATACAATACTTATTGTTCGGCTATAATTCCTCGTCAAGTACTCTTCTTCTCACAAAGTAATATTCCTGTGTAATATAAAGGCGCATCTTTTTTTTTTTTTTTGAAGTTTATTGAGTGAGGAATACTTGTAAATAAATAAAACGAGTATAATCCCCTCCGTTTGATGCACATTGAATTTGAATCCACAAGCTCTAGTATTCAATCAAAATACTCAATCATTAGCATATGAGACTATTTGCATATAAAGGTGCTTTATTACACATCTAAATAAGTATTTGTCAACTATATACTTTTGTTTATGTTAGTTTTTACTCACGTGCAATATCAGATTTATTATTATTCATGTTATATTGTATTCTTGTAAAATTTCAGATGTATTAATGGTTGTGTATATTTATACAAATTCAGATTTATTCATGATTGTATTAGTGTGTATATTGCTCATATTAGACTAGAGATTTTGTTCATATTGAGTATGTTAATTGTTCACTTCTTTTTTTTATTTTGTTAATTTTTCATGTTATGCTATATTCTCGCTAAATTCGGTGTACATTTTTTCATATAATAATATAATTTTTTTATAATGATCTATTTTTTATCACAAGATAGTGTATCCTTCTGTAATTTGACTGAATTATGGCTGAATATTGAAATATATTCCACTTGGAATGTTTCAGAATTAATAATAAAAAATGTAAAATTCTTATTGATACATAATAAATAAATTGCACGAAACCAAAAATAGAAACTTCCAAAAAGACAACACAATTAGGCTTTTTAAGAGTCAGAGAATTTATGTTAATACACAAGCACTAAAAAAACGTTCAAGTCTCAACCTTCCAAACAAAACCACATTTTGGACCATTGAAAGAATTTCAACTCAAATCTATATTTAATAGTTACAAATATTTAGATAGACCGCGATCAAATGCGTAGCAAGTCATCACACGTATCACGGCACAAGTAGTCATATACATGAAAAATTTAATTGTAAATAAAGTTAAAATAGTTGAAGGAATTCGAACCAAAAGGAATCTGGTATGCGTCACGTATTTATTTGTCATGAGCATCGTCGGTGGTATATAGCAAAATTACAAAAAAGTATATATATACAAAAAGTTAGAATAAACATATAAAAAAATATATATGATGCATAAATATAAGAATATACATTGTCATTAATATGAAATTTTATAATATTAAAAAAGTATAATAGAAATATGCAAATAATTAATAGTTATATAGAAAGGTCTAATGGACAACAAAAACGTTATGGGCGGTGTTTGGAGATGTTTAAGCTGGTAGTGCGACTAAAGGGCATAGAAAGCAACCGAAAACGGTCGGCGTTGGACTGAGTCTGGTCAAGAATCCGCTGGTGTAGAAATTTCTCGAACTCTACTGTCGACTGGTCCTAAGAGATCACAATTTTAACACTGATTCAACATTATTAAGTCCTTAATGGCCCTAATCCATAATTTTTGAACTCTAATTAAATGAAGAAAAATATTTGGACCTCCCATCATATGTAGCTCCTATTATCTCCTACTTTTTGCGAACCCATTTAGGGAGCCGGCCCATACTCCAAAAATTGTTTTCCTTACCTCCTAATGGCTCCAATACATTTTAGCCCAAATATTCAATAATCCCAAATTGGTTCCCCCCGCCTCCCATCCATCTCATCTCGCGATTTTTTGAATTTTTCACGATATTTTTAATTTCCCGTGACACAGACAATACGGGTCAGATGTATAAAAATATTCAAGAGCCAATCGATATTCTCTCTCTCTCTGCTCCTCTCTCTCTCTCTCTCAGCTAAACAATGATTTTTAGGTGCTTCAGATATTTTTATCCATTTTTTGGCCAATTCAGACAGATTTCTTCATCTTCGAGCTTTATCTAAGCCGATCTTGATGTGTCAGACGTCGATTGTCCGATTAGAGGTGAAATTCTGAGCTTTTTTCGTCTAATTTTGCTTCGCAACAGATTGAAAATTTCTTTTTACTGATTTTCATGTGCCATATTGTTTCGTTGATTAAAGTTAGTTCTATTCTTACACTTTTGTTGAGTGAGTAATAGCCAAATGGGGGAATCTGACTCAATTGTTTAGCTTGGCTGGAGATAAATTCTATTCTCTGTGTGATAAACAATGGGTAATTATAGTAGTATCAGTAACAATGGAGATATGGGTGAAGGAGAAAATCGTGGTTTGAACTCCATTGATTTGATAAGAGATAGTGAGGGTTTTGTGGAGCAAAAAATTCAAACAAATCACTCATTCTTCGCCTTTGGCTTTTTACTTCTCAGGTTAATTAAATTTATTTTCTCAGTATAATTAGATTCCTTGTAAAGGTATATTATCAATAATAATAAAAAATATAACCTACTGAGCACTTTGTTAGCCTAATTCTTGTTGTAATTGTGTTATTTTATTTGGTGATTCCATGTTTTAATTAGTCAATTGTATTTATTCATCTGTATTTGTATGAATTTGTTCTCATTTGATCTTCATTTGAGTGAAAAAAACTCATGATTAATGAATAACATTAATGTTGAATGTTTTTTAAAATCATGATTATGTGATATATATCTTTTATTATTGATAATATTCCTTCTATAATTTGTAATTTATCTTTTCTATTTGATCTTTTTTAGCTGTAGATTCTATTAAGCAACGATCTTTGAAGCAATAAGGTATATAGAGACTTTTGTTGCAAGGAATGAATGAAACATGTCATTATTCTTTCATGTTTTGCAACAATATCAACCATTCTGGTCAGTAATATTTTTCTCTCACTTTTGTACTCCCTTTTTTACATGTCTATATAATGTTTTAAGGTTGAACCTGTTTAATTACTTTTAACAATTAAAATTTTGATACCCTTCTATAGCAATAGTACTTTTATTATTAAAAATACATCTTTAGAAGTAATTATATACCTTTTTACAT
Organism: Juncus inflexus; assembly: GCA_024447665.1. Lineage (NCBI taxonomy): Eukaryota > Viridiplantae > Streptophyta > Magnoliopsida > Poales > Juncaceae > Juncus > Juncus inflexus. The sequence goes on from JAJHPC010000018.1 coordinate 5,465,114, forward strand.
CCTTTTTATATGGCCTACTGATTATCTGATATTTTTTTAATAACTTTGTTACATTCAATACTATTTATGATAATATATATATTTATTTTGAAATACTGATGGATCTTGTTGAATATAATTCTACGATATGCCATCAGTCATCTTGCTCTACCTCGGAAAGCTCCATTATCTAGGAACTGCACAATTTTATGATACAAATTCTGGTGTAAGTGCGTATGTCTTAATATGATATGTGTTTATATTAAACTGGGTATGTGTTTGTGATAAACTCGTATGTGTTTGTTTCGAACTAGTATGTATTTTGTGTTAAAAACATGTATGAGTTTGCATTAAACTTTTATGTGTTGGACGTAAAATGTATGTGTTTGAGATAAACTGGTATGTATTTGTTTCAAACTGATACGTGTTTGTTTCAAAAGATACCGTATCTCACTAGATATGCAACTTCGTTATTTGAACTTGTTTTGCATGTGTTTTTTATGTGTTTGAATAGACTGAATTCCATATGTTCTTTTGTATTAGATGGCATGTTGTTGTAATCATTTTGCGACATACGGGGTATGCATTTTTGTGTTAACTTTGTGGTACATCTTTTGCGATATATTTGGTGCTGTAAACTAATTGGTATGTGTTTCTATTAAACTGGCATGTGTTTATGTTAGACTTCTATATGTTTGTGTTAAACTATTATGTATTTTGGCCTAAATTAGTTATGTGTTTATGTTTGCGATAAAGTAGCATGTGTTTGTTTAAAACTGGTATGTATTTTGTATTAAAACATGTATATATTTGCGCTAAATTGTTATGTGTTTGTTATAAATTGGTATGTGTTTCTTTCTCAATAATTCTATATGTTTTCTATTCATTTTGAGTTTGGAACAGATGAAGTTTGTATTGTTCTGTTAACCTGGTGTTGTGTCTTTTGTCTACATTTTGTTTGATGTTTTGAACTATTTGATATGTGTTTCTACTAAACTTGTATGTATTTTTTGTAGAAAGCTATGTGTTTGTTTAAAATTTATATGTTCATACTGATTTGTATTTTGTTTAGACTTGTATGGAATTATACCTTACTAGTATGTGTTTTTTTTAGACTGATATGGTTTGTCAAAATTTGATATATAATGACTAGTATGTATTTGTTGAATTCTGTTATGAACTTCAAATCATCCAATATGTGTTTTGTTTGTATGAGTTTATATGTTACTGGTATGTGTTTTGTTTAGACTGATATGAATTTATCAAAATTTGATATATAATGACTAGTATATATTTGTTGAAATATGGTATTGACTTTTATTCATCTGATATGTATTTTGTTTAGACTTGTATGTGTTTATACTTTACTGGTATGCGTTTTGCTTCGACTGGTATGAGTTTGTCAAAATTTGATATGTAATGACTAGTATGTGTTTGTTGAAATCTGGTATGGGCTTCTATTCATCTGATATGTATTTATTTAGGTATAAACCCATAAATTCAAAAAAAATGCGCTGAAAAAATCCAAAAAATTCTACTAAAAACGCACTGAAAAAAATCTAAAAATTCTATTAAAAATGCACTTAAAAATTCGCGTGCAGGTGGATAAATGTCCTTGAGCACAACTAACGTCAAAAAAAGTGCCGAAAAAAATAAAAAAATTCTATTAAAAACACGCCGAAAAAATAAAAAATTCTAATAAAAACGTGCTGAAAAAATAAAAAAATGCTACTAAAAACACTCCGAAAAAATCAAAAATTCTAATAAAAACGCGCCGAAAAGGTCACGTGCAACGCTTGCGACCTTGCGCGAAGTTGGACATCTGTCTAGGTGAGCGCAAGAACCTCAAAAAAAACGCGCCGAAAAAATAAAAAATTCAAATAAAAACGAGCCAAAAAGTAAAATTCTACTAAAAACGCACCGAAAAAATTTTAATTTCTACTACAAACGCGCTGAAAAAGACGCGCGCAACCCAGCTTCACACAGGGAACGTCAAAAAAACGTGCCGAAAAAATATAAAATTCTAATAAAAACGAGCCGAAAAATTAAAATTCTACTAAAAATACGCTGAAAAAGTCACGCCCAACCCTGCGCGAACCTAGACAGATGCCTACGACATCTATCCAGCTGAGTAGAGGGGACGTCAAAAAAACGTGCCGAAAATATCAAAAATCCTAATAAAAATGAGCCGGAAAAATCTAATTCTACTTAAAACGGGCCGAAAAAGTCGCACACGACCCTGCGCGAATCTGGAGAGATGTCCGTCGGACATTTGTCCCACTGAGCGTAGGTAATGTCAAAATTACATGCTGAGAAAATAAAAAATTCTACTAAAAATGAGACGAGAAAATAAAATTCTACTAAAAACGCGCCGAAAAAATTAAAATTTCTACTAAAAACGCTCCGAAAAAGTCTTGCGCGACCCTGAGCGAAGGACATCTGTCCAACTGAGCACAAGAAACATAAAATAAACACGAGAAATTGAAAATATCGCGAGAAATTAAGAAAATGAGAAATTGAATGGGAGTCTTGGAGGTACGAGAAAAAACATATTTACTAGATTTTATGGGAGGTACTAATTATTTCACAAATATGGCAGATGTTAGAAGTCAACAAAATGGAAGCCATAATGATTTTCAAAATACCTCACATTTAAGCGCCAAGTGGAGCGCTCTGGTTAGTCGGGAGGTAGGGAATCAGTAACTACGGGAGATTATTAGCCGTTCCCTTAAATGAAATAGAAGGCCGTTGAAAAAGGAAGGGTACAAAGCACGGAGGCTAAAGTGAAATATCAATTTTTTATTTCTTTTTTTTCTTTATTTCTCTATTATTTATTTATTTATTTATTATATTTTACTTATACTTTAGTTTCCATTTGTTTTTGTTCAATGTTAAATATATATTATTTTGGTATGAATACAAACATAAAAGACACTTGATAAGTGTTGGGTTTCAGACGTGCATAACGCAGCGGAAAAACAAAAATTTCGTCCAAAACCAATCCGAGGATCCGTGCGTATCGGTTAAATCAAAGAAATAAATCTTAAAGATACCTTTCGGATTACGCTTAATCCGTAACGCTCATACCATGCGTGTTGTCCATGCGCCTCTAAACCGGTTACCGTCCTAACCGATTTTACTTCCGTCTAGGCCGTCTAGGTCGGATCGTGCGGAAGTCATCTACCGCACACACAATCGGTCTCCACCAAAACTCTCAACAAACCGTTCTCATCTTCTTAGGCCAAATAGATCACAAGCGCCGAAAGTACGAACGGCTCTACCGGTGTCCACACGAACAAACTTCTTAAAACGGGAAGAAGAACAATATATATGCTAGTGGCTTGTTCTCCTCTTGCATAAGAAAACTCTTCTTATTTTATCCCACAAAAGATGTATATAATTCCTCTCATATAATCGCACCCTTTCATTTTATCATACAAAAGAAGGCACCCTTTCGTAGTTATACAAAAAGGAAAGCACCCTTTCGTAATTTTGTCACACAAATGAGAAAGGATATTTTTCTCTCTTTTGTCTCACAAAATAGAATGAGAAATAATGAGAGAAAGAATGATTTGGTCTATTGAATTTGGAGCCCTCTATGTCCTTATATAGAGGTGAAGAGTCATGTCTCCTCACACTAAAAGATGTGTATGACATCACTCATCATTATCCATATGCCATCATCTAGACTCTTCTAGATTACATGATCTTTTGTGCTCATAGTCTTTATATACATATATATCACATCTTATCACATAAGATGACAATATATTTTGTGACATTCTTATGCTACTCATCATATAAGTCGCTAGGATTTTCTGCGCCCGTTTCAGTTTGTTATTTGTGTGTGACCCTGTAGGTTCACTTAATGTTGGCAATAGACTTGACAGTCTATAAATCATGTGCGGACTCTAGCAAGCCATCATGACTACCCAATTTAAGTGAATATCGGTGATCCGATTTACCTAATCAACAATCACGTATTTAGTCCTTCTGTCGTGCGATATCTATATCGATCATAAGGCATGTAATACGCCATCCTTATATTAATCGATTAATATTTCTTGATCCCAAATTAAACTGAACAAGAACAAATGACATTAATAACTCATATTAATTCATTTGAGTATGGCCATACATTTCTTCAGTTCAATTCATCAAGAGGCCTAAAGATATCTCTCTTATTTATGAGAGGAACAAATCCCGTCTTGATTGCACTCATCCCTCTACACGATTCATTGTATACCTAATCATAACCGTTATGACCACCCGGTTAAAGGCAGTGTTAGATTATATTAAAGTATAAAATTACTCATGTTGGGAACCGAGACAATCTCAGGTCAAAGGACTATAAATACTTTATGTTACAAGAATCGCTAATGACGTAAAACATGTTGCATTCTTATGGCGGGTCAGTCCAATATATGGTCTCTAACATATACCTATGTTAATGACTTGATAACTATTTATCCATGATCAGTAAAACATAATCATCAGTCAACTAATATACTGGTGTACATTTATAGCTTGTATATAAATATATATTTATATGTATCCGCAAGTATATTTGCCTCCACAAATATCCTATAAATGACCAGGGACGATTTAGAATTGCATTCATAACACTTTATAGTTTTACTATCAAAGTCACGCACTTTGATGACATAAAGCTGAATTGCATATTCATGGTCTATTTTAATTATTTTAAAATAACCTATACGCACATATTATATGAAATATCTTAGAATAAATATTACGTTTGTTATTACAATCCATCATCTAGGTCACAAACATTTTGGCCTAGGGCATAACACCATCAATCTCCCACTTGCACTAGGCCAAATCAACCAAGTATCTCATACTCATTGATCTATGTGGTATCGCATACCAGTTGACCTTACATGATCACCATCATTTAAGGGATTGGGTTCTTAAATGGATTATCAAATATTGTCATATGCACTTTCACTAAGATTAAACTTATGTGTGGTTGTTACACTTAATTCACATCATATGTAATTATGCTCCCACTGAATTTCTTGTCAATATAAGATTTATCTTTAATTTTTGATAAAACCAAACTGTTTGGTTACTTCATCAAATAATAAATATTCACCTAGAGATGTTTGCTTTAATTCATAAATATATGTATGCAACTTGCAAACTCTTTTCAAAATTTTTTAGGATAGAGAAACTCTCAAGTTGTATCATATACATACTTTCATATGTTTCTATTAAGAAACAACGTCTTGACAGCCACTTGGCATCTTTTATAGTCAAACTATGAATATATGCCCAAAAAAATTCTAAAATACATAAGCATGATGACTTGGAAAAATATTATCATAGTCTATACTATGAGTTTAACATAACAACAAATCATGCATTATATGTTTGCACATTATCCATGTCAGTCTTTCTTTTAAAACCGTATTTCCATCTGATGGATCAATCAAATTCAAAATTTGATTGTCTAACATGGATTACATCTCAACTTTCAAAGTCTCTAATTATTAGAGTCTTGACTCATTATAGTCTATTAGTAGAATGTGGACTCATCATCTATGAGTAGGAATTTTTTTTTTTCATTAGACAATCTACATGAATACATTTATGTTATATACTCAGACTTTTCAACATCTTGAGAGTCTAGTTGATTAATTGCAGACTCAATCACAAGTCGAAATTTGAATTAATTTCCATCCGAGCATTACTGTCAGTATGTGGAATTTGAACTTTTCAAATTTACTCCCACTAATTCTTTTGGAAACACTTCTTCCAAAGAGATATAATTTTCGAGTAACAAACACTTTGTTCTCATATTAATTATAGAAGTAATATCCTTTACTTTTCTTAGGATATTCCACGATAAGCACTAATCCGATTAGATGCATGATGCTTCAATTAAGTATCATATCCTCAAATCTTGATAAAGATAATCTGATATACCTACCAGTCCATATCGCATATGGAGTATTTTACAACTGCTTAGATGGAATTATATTCAGCATAAATGAAAAAAGAGCGTAACCCCAAAAGAAATAGAAGATATATTTGACTCATCATAATCGAACTATATCTAATAAAGTTCGATATCATTATCATGATCATCAAACACTTGGTTCTCGACTTCTCGATCTCATCAAAGAAATTTGATTTTTCAAAGCCAAGTTTATTGTCTACTTCATTATTTGAAAGTTTTGAACTTTTCAAAATATTCAAATTTATTGGTTCAATAAAGTGATGAAGTAGTTTTCTCTAGCACCTTCACTCAATGATGAACATACATTACTATGTATGAGAGCCAACAAGTAACTTGCTTTCATCTTACTTTGTGAAAGACGTTTATGTCATCTTGTCTAATAAATAAGTTACACATGTCTCAAATGATTCAAAATCAAATGAATTTGAAAATCCATCTTAATGGATTTAATAAATGTTCATGTTATTTAAGTAGACCAAGCAACAATGCTAGATTTAAATTCCTAATATTAATGTTATAGATAGACTTATAATTATCTTGTTCGATATAACACAAAAGGTAATTTTTCTATTGGAGCATTTCCAAAGAAAATTGACATTTGTGAATGGTGAAATTATTATTCTCAATAATAAATTAATAACCATTCATAGATAAACTCGAACTATAGATAATACAAAATTTTTATTGTCGACATTAAATAACAAATATTAATGTCGGCGATAAGTCCAAAAAGACAATGTAAATAAATGAGTTACTTGAGAAAATGCAACAACTTTTGCTACATTTGTCACTCATATGTTAACTTCATATTTACTCAATAGTCTACAACTTTGTCAGCACATTTTCATAAATGTGTGATTCACATCGTGTATCTAATACACATGATGTGAAATAAACAATTTAATTTCTATAACAAAAATACTTGAAGCGGTAGTCACACTATCCTTTCATTCACTTTTTCATATCTTCTTGATAAATTATGATTTCTTTATATGAACCGATTCGCCGCAAAAGATACTAATTTCTTACCTAAGGTCGAAGACAACACCTTACCCTTATCTTTGGGATTACTCTTTACGATTTTTTTAAGCACGAGAACATTATTGACAACACTTGTCCATGTTCATTTTAACGATTATAAGCATCTTATGCTATATGTCCTTCTCAAGGACCTATTGTGAGACATAAATAGATATATTATTCGAATTAAATAATATGTAAAGACTATTATTCTTTAAATATTTCATATAATGGCTCCCACTATTTTTTTAATCAAATCAATAACCCTCAATCGCATTGATTCGAAAACTTTCAATCCATGAAGTTTCATAGTGAGACAAGATAAATAAGTAAAAAGAGATAAATCTTCATGCATTATATTAAATTGGAGAAATTATTAATAATAATAATAATTTAGACTTTAAAATAACATATCTGGTTATTCTGCACCATCATGAAATTATTTGTTAATTTAAAGATATTAATAAGTTAATTTAAAAAATAGATTTAAAATAAATTTTATGCACCAGTAATAGGGACAGAACTGGGGGATGAATAGGAATATAAAAGTTTTGACTGAACCACATGGCGAACCTTGATTGAGAGATGAGAAATGAGTGTCTTACGTGGCGCCTTCTGGATGGTCCACGTGTTCCTGCTTTGTTGGACTAATAGGGACAAGGAGACAAGGAAGAAAGAGATGACCAATGAGGAAGAAACGTATGGCGTTCCTTTTCTTTGTGTGTTGGCGCCTCGGAATCCGTGCGACAGAAAAAGACAAGAAAGAGGGAGGGGAATTGTTGGCTGGTGAAAAAGAAGGGGGAAGCGAGAAGGCCCTTTATATATGGATTATTATTATTAGGGTTTTACAAGATCTTATATGGCACTGATCCGTGCGGAATTTCGTGTCCGAACAAAGAAAAATAGGAAATGTTTGTAGGATTTTGGATTGAGAAATAAAATAAAAAAATAAATTTCGTATTTACTACAGAATATTCTAGAGTTATTTGGGAAGGTATACGACTGAATTTGGAGGAAATAATATCTACTATTATTTTCACTGATGCATATTTCATTAGATATTCGAATTAAAGTCGTATCGCTATAGATTTTGGTATGAAACTCCGATTTAAATGAAATCAGTTTCTAAATTCATATAAAAATAAATAATTTAATGAATTAAAATAAATTTTATTAAAGCCTAGAATTTATTGAAATGACCAAAATGCCCTTAATGCAATAAATGCTAAAATAACAGATCATTTTTTTAGTGCTTGTGTATTAACACCGGACTCTTAAAAAGCCTAATTGTGTTGTCTTTATGGAAGTTTCTCTTTTTTGTTTTGTACAATTTATTTGTTATGTATAAGTATTGTACATTTTTTTATTTTAATTCTGAAACATTCCAACTTGAATATATTTCTATATCCAGCCATAATTCAGTGAAAATTCAGAAAGATACACTAAGATGTGAACAAAAATACATTATAATAAAAGAATTATATTATTATATGAAAAAAATGTACATCGAATTTAGCAAGAATATAGCATGAACAATTAACATAACAATGATAATACTCGAGCTTCTCTGCGAATATTTCAATTTTTTATCTATTTCATTCAATAATGTATAAATTATAATTATGAAAATCCAAAATAAAATTTTCAAATGAATCATAGTACATAAATAACATATAATATTTCTTTATTTCTCTATTATTTATTTATTATTATTTTACTTATACTTTATTTCCCATTTGTTTTTGTTTAATATAAAACATAAATTACTTATTTATTATTTTGGTATGAAAATAAAAGATACTTAATAAAGATAATTTGTGGAAAAAATGTTTTTTGGATAGAACAATTAAATTTACTCCCACATGTGAATAAGAGAAAAAAATGTAATCAAGTTCAAATGTTTTTATCCAAAAAAATCAAAGTTTTTTTTTTGTCAAAAAATTCAACAAAAAAATTCAAAAATTTCAAACTTTTTTTTTTTCAAAAATTTCAAATTTTTTTCTTGTTTGTATTGAGTCAGGTATATAATAGTAACAATGTTCTAAAAATCACGCCTAGGCACCGCTTAGGCGCTAGTCGGTTGTCTGCCGCTTAATTATGGGCAAAACATTCAATTAAATCAGTTTTTTCGCTTAGAGTGAAGATTTGGGCGCCTAATTAGCGATTTATCCGCCTAGTTCCGATTTTCTCCCTATTTCCTCTTTTTTTGTATATTTCTGAATTTTATGCCTAAATCCCAGTTATTTCGAGATCCAGGATTTGATATCTAGTATTAATTGAAGTCTCCGCCTTTAGAGTTGTTGTATCAAGTATCTTATATTTTGAATTAGAATCAGATTTAGATATTAGCCTTCTGATTATTTTGTTGTATTTGAACTTTAGACTTGGTATGAAATTTGCTATATTTTGACTTAGAATCAGGTTAACATATTATGGTGATTATTTTGTTATATTTGAACTTTATTATGTAAATTAAAATATTTTGGATTATTTTGGTATATTATTTAATTTACATGTAAATTAATAGTTATGGTTTGTAGTTTTTTGTTTAACACAATAATGTGTGAATTAATAGCTAATTTATTGTGAATTTTTTTATAATATAATGTAAAATAATATGAATTTTAAGGTATTACATGCCAACAAATTACATACTAACATGGCAAAAGTCCAAATTATAATACACTTGATGGTAGAAATAAAGCAAAAGTGTAATACGCCAAGGTGCTCTAGGCGCTAGTCCCTACCCGACCGACTAGCGACCGTCTAGCGTCTTCTTGAACATTGAATAATAATAAGAAAACAATATAATAAATGATAGGTGTGATGATGCTTAAAATGATAAAATTCTAAATTTAGTTAAATGGGAAATGTGATTTCACGACGGCACTGTAGTACGCCCAATTACAAGGGACTATATATACACTAATTTTTCTTCTTTTCAATATACTTTTTTTGTTTTCTATATAATGTTTTCATTTTTTTTGGATATACATTTATTTTGTATGTATTATTTATTTTTGAAATTTGTATATACTATTTTGCCGCTTTTTAATACATATTTTTTTTTGTTTTCTATATATTGTTTTCCCTGTTTATGTATATACTATTAAAAAAATGAATTATATATAATGTTGTATATTTTGTTTATTAGCTGGATATACTATCGTCATGATTTCGATATGCTACAGTGTTTAAAAAGCCTAATTGTGTTGCCTTTATGAAAGTTTCTCTTTTTCGTTTTGTACAATTTAGATGTTATGTATCAGTAATTATTGTACATTTTTTATTTAATTCTGAAACATTCCAAGTTGAACATATTTCAATATTCAGCCATAATTCAGTCAAATTTCAGAAGGATACACTATCTCGTGAACAAAAATACATCATTATAAAAAAATTATATTATTATATGAACAAAATGTACACCGAATTTAGCGAGAATATAGCATAACATGAAAAATTAACATAATTAAAAAAATGGAACAATTAATATACTCAATGTTGAACAAAATCTGTAGTCTAATAAGAGCAATATACACACTAACACAATCATTAATAAATCTGAATTGTGGGTACAACTTGGAGAGACTATTCAGAATTTCAGAATAAAAAAAGAAGAACTGGGAACTAAAATCTAGGAAAACAGAAACTGAATTTCGTGTCAGAAAAACTGGGATTTGGGCTACTGGTCCGGATCTGTCCAGATCCGGAATTTAGAAATCTGGGATTTGAATTTCCAAACTTTGTTTCATTGATATCTCATAAACCGTACTTCTGTTTCCAGAAAATAAATAGTCGATTTTAATCGTCTCGACGCAAGGAATCTTATTATGTCATCTATGTCAGCAGTTGGATTATTTTTTTTTAAAGTGCATGTACATTCATACGCATTTAGATTGTTTGTTTGGTTGTGTGTTTATTATCGTGTGAAATTGGATTATAATCGAGGCTATTTGTAAATTATAGCCTTCGGCACCTTAGAAGACGAATCTGAGGAAGGGGCATCTACTGACGAGGAAGTGGGAGTAGAAGTTGTAGGTACGCAAGATTGAGAATCGGCTTTAATTGCTTGCTCTTTCTGGTTAGGGAATTTTGATTTGGACCTCCTTTGGTTCCGTTATTAGTATGCTCTGTGATTGCTTGATATATTTTGTTTCTCTATTGATATATATATAATTTTTCCCTTGATATATTATGTTACTTGTATGATATAAATTTGTGGGTGTTAAATAGATAATGATGGAGGGTTAAATAAGATAAATAATTGGTATATGTCATAATTATACATATAGGGACTAAGTAGCCCGCAATATTATATATTATGTTAGAACATCAAACGAAAGAAATAAAAGGAGATAATAATGATAAAATATGGTAAGACAAAAGAAGTAATATAATTATTACAAGATAAAATGAAAAAAAAGATAAAATAATAGAACAAATAATAAAAGAAGTAAAGAGAAGAACAAGAAGAGAAGAGAAGAAGTCAGATCTGGCGGAAAGAGCCCGGTTCCTAAGTAGCAATCTTGGGCAAGGATTCGCAACAACGTTAGGGGTTTCTAAGTAGCAATCTTGGGCAACCTGACGGATAGTGGGATCTCCTGTGTAGCAAGCTCAGGCATCTCACTCAATAATTGAAAAGTAGAAAAATTAAGTAAATTAGAAAAGACTATTTTCGGCGATGATAAACATATCAATTAATAAGAAAATAAATAAATAAATTAAATAAGGAAAAATAATCAACGAAGTTAAGAATTATAAATTAGGAAGTAATAAATATATGTATATATATACACATATAAGTATAATTATAAGGAGATAATTACGATAATAGCTTATATAAAAGTTAATCTGAAGGAGGATGGGCTTCGTTTATTTTGCTTTTATCCTAACTGAGTGCGTCCGTACTCACCCTCTCTTTATTGTTTCGTTGTTGGCCTAGGTTAGCAGATTTATGGGAAGCCTTGGGATATCTTGAGCGGCAAAAATATTTATCGTTATTTATTATTATGTTGTAGCGTACTTTATCATCTATTTTAGTAAGACATTGAATTAATTTGAATAAATGATGTCATTGGACTATTTACGTATTTTGAATAAATTAAGACGTTTATCGTATCTGTGTGAATAAGTGTGATGATGTCTTGTAGTTATGACTACGGCAGTTGTCCCGCTTCAAGTCCTATATTTAGGTTTTGGAGCGTGACAAAAATGTTCAAGTGTCAACGTTCCAAACAAAACCATACATTGGCCCTTTGAAATAATTTTAAGAGAAAAGTTTATTTTTGGCCCTTCAACTATTCAATTGGTTTCTTTTTGACCTCTCAATTTTTTATTGGTTTCTTTTTTACCCCTCAACTATTGAATTAGTCTATTTTTGACCATTTTATCCATTAAATGGTTATGTGTCCGTTAACTTGACACGTAAGCGATGATTTGACATATAATTATGATGTGGCAATTGTGACATTGCAATTATTTTGTAAAAAAAAAAAAATTAATCTCTCCCTCATATTCTCTCTATTTGATATTTTTCTAAAAAGTTGTCCCCTTAAGTTTGATTCGATACAGGTTTTCTTTATTAATTAATTTTTTTGAGAAAAATATAAGATAGAAAAAATACGAGTAAAAAGAGGGATTGAGATTTTTTTTTTTTTTCAAATAATTATCATGTCACAGTTGCCACGTCATAGCTAGTTGCATACCAAATGATCATTTACATGTCAAGTTAATAGACATGTAAGCATTTAATGGATGTAAGGGTCAAAAAAGAACTAATTCAATAGTTGATGGGTCAAAAAAAGACCAATAAAAAGTTGAGGGGCCAAAAAGAGACTAATTAATAGTTGAGTGGCCAAAAATAAACTTTTCTCTAATTTTAATTCAAATGTACTTTTAATAATCATCAGTATTTAGATAGACCACTGTCAAATGCATAACGATTAACGAATCATCGCACGTAAATCACCGCACAAGTAGTCATATACATGAAAAATTCCGAACCAAAAGGATCTGACATGCATCACATATTTATTTGTCACCAGCATCATTGGAGGTATATAGCATATAAAGTTAGAATAAACATATAAAGGAATATATGATGCATAAATATAAAAATATACCATTTTAGATTGAGAGAATTGAGATAGAAGAAGAGAGATAAGTTGGTTAATTATGTTTGATTAGATTGAATTGAATGAATAGTTGCAAGAGTTACATTCTATATATAGGGTTATATAGGGTTCGCCCTAGGTAACTTATACATTATATACAATTCAATTTCTTCCTAAAATACACTCCACAATACTATACGATATGTACAACTACCCTTCTACTCTACTACTCTTAACACGGCATCATTGCCTCTTGGAAAAAAAATTGTATAGTTGAAGTCGAATTTCCATCATAATAATTTTATCTATTAATCAATCCCTCATTACTACAATGCAATCAGGGTGGAGAATATTCATCCCCAGTAGATACCCGATTCGAATGGGGCGGTGAATATTCGACTTGCATATTTTCATGTTTAGCCAAATACAAACTATTCGACTCCATTTATTATCTTTTGTCAGCAATCATCTATTTTCTTACCATTTAATTAACGCCTAATTTTTTTTTTACCTTTTAATGAACCATCTATAATTTTCATGTATAGGTAAGCCAAAAAAAACTCAATTTGTATGCATGACAACTTTTTATGAATTTGGATATTTATATTAAATGCTTCATGAATTTGACTATTTGTGAAAGTAGAATTATTCAAAAAAAAAATTTAATTGAAGAATTATTCAATTGTTTAAGAAAAGAGAAAAATCCAATTTTACCCCCTCAACTATTGAATTAGTTCATTTTTAGTCCCTCAACTTTTTATGATGCAATTTTAGTCCATCAACTATTTAATAAGTGGATTTTTGGTCCTTCAATCCGTTAAGTGTTTAAGTGTCCGTTAAATATGACACGTAATCAATGATGTGGCATATATTCTTAACACATACACAATAACGTGTTAATTTTTATTTAACAAATAAACATGCATAAAAAATATATATTTTTTAATAAAAATAATATTTTAAGAAAAGAAGGGAATTAATAATTTTTTTATTTTTTTCAAACATTTGTCACGTTACTAATGCCACGTCATTGCTTACGTGTCAAATTTAACGGATACATATACACTTAACGGATGGAAGGACCAAAAATACACTTATTGAATAATTGAGGGGACTAAAATTTGACCAATAAAAAGTTGAGAGATCAAAAATGAACTAGTTCGATAGTTAAGGGGCAAAAATAGACTTTTCTCTTAAGAAAAAAAAGAATTATTTAAGATATTTTTATTTGCGGGTATGGTTTTCCCCACGGAAATGTTTATATCCATGTGTAGTCAAAATTCGGATATCATTATGGATATACCTGATTATAAACGGCATGGATAAGAAGAGAAAACTACGTCCGTCCCGGATCCCTACGCATCATTAGATTAAAATGTACATTGAATTTGGGGTTAAGGATTAATTAACTATAACCGGCCTATAAAATAAAAGCCCAACGCTATCATTAGATTAACCCACGGCCTTTATAAAGCTGAAAAGCTCGGCCTTTTTACAAATTTAGCTTTTATGGTCTCTATAGGCGCTTTGCAAATTTACCATTTTCCAAGGTACTTCCTGTAATTTTTCTCTCCGGAGGAACAGAAATGGCTGGAGAAGAAGAGAAGAAGCGAAAGAGAGAAGACCGAACGGAATCACTAGGATGGCTGACGGAATCCTCCATCATGCCGAGGAAGCACCGGGCGATCGAGGGCGTCGGCGCCGGCTCCATCCTCGAGCTCAAGGCGCAGCTGTACAAGACGCAGCAACAGGCCAAGGACGATTCGTCGTCGACTCACGATCGAAGGCGAGATGGTTCCACGGATTTGTTTTCCAAGAGGAATTCTGGCGTGGGGACCCGGGCTAAAAAGTACTGTTGTTTTTCTCTGTTTAAATTGCTTTCTTTTTTTGGTTTATTAGTTTATTGGTAATATTTTAGTTTGTTCTAGTGGGATGGCAGTTGATGCTTGAATAATTTAGTGATTTTTTCTCTTAATATTTTAGTCTGTTTGAGATTTTCCTGTTGGCCTATTAGTTTCTCATCGAATTTGGGGATTTTAATTTCAAGTCCCTAAATTTAGTGGTCTTTTTTTATTCAATTAGTTTGGCGAGATGTAGAAAGAACAGTTTGCGACCATAGAATTACAAAAAATGGAAGTTTAATGGTTTATATTACAGAATTCGAATTTGTACATATCTGAGCTTAAAATTAAGCATCTAAACTGAAATTACAAAAAAGAAATTATTATGATTACACATTTTTGGATGTTTTATAACCAGAAAATTGTACAATTTACAGAGATAAGCTAGAGATGAAAGCAATAAAAGATGGGGCGGTAAGCTACGCTGCATTAGAAAAAAAGGCAGAATTATACGAAAAACTATCGAAAGGCGAACTTTCAGATGAAGAAGAAAAGGAGAAGTATTGCGTGGATTTCTTCCACAAGACTCTAGAACAAAACCCGAATCAATCTCAGCCATCCAATTCACATGATCATGATAAAAATGTAGATGAGCAGGATGGTGAGGACGTGGCATTTGTGAGAGTACCGGGACTTGGACGGACTCGGTCCACGGTAGACCGTGATGAACACAAACGATTTGTGAGGTATTGCTTTTGCATTATTAATTTATTATCATGGGGTTTTGCAAAAAATCCTCTTCATTTATGCCTATATTGCAAAAAACCCTACATTATTGAAAATTGCAAAAATGCCCCTACATTATTGCCAAAATTGCAAAAATGTAGGTTTTTTTTTGCAATTTTCAGTAATGCAGGGGTCTATTTTGAAACTTCGGCATAACTTAGTGACTGTTTTGCAAATTTGCCTGTTAATTATCTTCACTTTCTTTTGTTTATTATAAATATGCGGAATTGTGTTTGAATTGCAGGGAAATTCATGAGGAGGCGAGGGAGGAGAGAGAGAAGGCAACTAGCCTTAAAATGCGAAGGCAAGAGCAAGAGGCGGCAAGGAGAGAGAAACTGAGACAAACTTATCTTAAAAAACAACTCAATAAATTGTTATTACAAAAACAAGATGGTGGTACAAATGATAATAAATAGTTTATCAGCTAGTTGAGAGAGTTTCTCTCTCTCTTACCAATTGGATTATTTTTTCAGGCTTTTTGCAGATATATTGGGTTGTCTTTGGTAGTGCCGTAAGATATTTTTTAATGGACTTATCTGTTTATATGCGTAGGATTTTGCATTTGTGTCTTGGAATTGGAATAGATTAGATTGCTTCTTTTTTATAGAAGGATAAAGTGGGGGATACAATAACTTTATATTTTTGTTTTTATGATCTGATATGCTATTTTTTTTAATTTTTGCATACTTTTTAATAACTTAAATCTTTTATGACATCTATACTGTTTTTTATAGTTTATAGAGATTGTTTTGGACCTCATATACATAGTCTTGTGCCACTTATATATACTGTTATGATGTTTTCATAAACTATTTTCAAAAAATATATATATTATGTTACTAATACTCTATGTTGTCCGGACACGGATACGGGTGTCGTGTCTGACATGACACGGACACGGGACATGGCAAATCTCAAAATTCATCAGGACACGACACGTTTTATATATATATTATTATATTATTTTTATGAATAAAATATATAATTTAATTATTGTATATATTATTAATGTCAATTTTATTTTATTTTAAAGAATAATATTTTTACCATATAATTAGAAAGTTGTACGTAATATTGTATAATTGTTACAATATATATAACATTTGAAGTTGTACTTTTCTACGTGCATACAAGATATTTGACGTTTTACATATTTGTGTATGGAAACTTGAAACTAAATAATCAAAATTCACTTCAAATGTGTAGTCCCACAATTACTGGAATAGAAAAGTGAGATGAATTAGTATCTAAAATACGAGGATGATTAAATAGTGCAATAATTGCGCTAACAAGTCCAATGTACGTGTCTGAGAATTGTCCTAACAAGTGTCCGAGAAGTGTCCTGAGAAATGTCCTTACGATTTTTAATAATAAAATATTTGACACGCTACGTGGTGTGTCCGAGGAGTGTCGTGTCCGACACGGACACGGCCGGGTTTTTAAAGTGTCCGCGCAACTGAGCTAATACCTATACTAAAAAAAATAACCGGTAGCCTACGGGCTTTAAATCAAAAAGAAAAAAAAGTAACCGGTAGTACAGATGTTTATTTGAAACTCAATGGATGGTAAAATGAAGTACTCTTTTTTGTGAATATTCATGCTAAAAGAAACCATAAGAAGGTATAAGAGGTGTAAGCTAATAACTGATTGAGGTGAGATAAGATTATGTACACTTTATGCCTAACCAATATTCCGAAAATACTCCTTTAACAACTCTAACCTTTTTTTAGATTTTAAATATTTCTATTATAATTTATTATCTCCAAAAACAAATTGGATAAATAGCTCTGTTATATAAATCTCTTTCATTTGAGATCTCAATTGAGCTACTTTCGATTTAATGTGTATTAATCTAAACATACATGCATTATTTTAATTAGATATTATTTTGTACGATATTAATTTATTTTAGTGTGTGTTATGTTAATATATATTTTTATTTTTTACTTTATAATATTTTTTTTGATGTACTTATACATGATTGTTTATGTTTAGTTAATTAAATATAGCATTTTAACATTTATATAAAAACAAGGGGGGTTTGGTCATTTTGGAGAAAATATATTTTAAAATCAACACTATCCTAATATTTACACCTATCATCTAACCAAATACCATTCAAGAATAGAGGAATAAGGAGACATAAGTTCTTGCGCCTAGATTTAATTACAGCTCTCTTATCCCACATCCAAACGGAGCCTTTGAATGCAAAGCTCAATTTGAAGTTTGTTAATCAAGTGCAAGCAGACATCCAAACAGATTGTGGAAAAAAAATCATTTCAGAATTCCAAACAGACATCCAAAACTAGCAATAGAGTGTGCTTACTAAAATGTTTAACAAAAGAAAAAAGATTGTCTAAAATCGCTAATTACGCGATAGATCTAACTTGCTTATTGACCAATCTAAAAACAAGCTTCAAGGTTCAAAGTTTGCTCTTTAACAATTTCGAATCAAATATCGATCACTATATTTCCACTACTCAAAATCACACTCGAGCAGAGCATGACCCAAAATTAGGGTTTGCTTAATTGGGGAGAAGGTAGTGCGGTAGAAGAATAAAGCGACCTTAATTGTTGATTAATTAACTTGCTGTGATTCAATGCCACCTATTGATACAAAAAATAACAAATTTGAAACTATTAATGGAAATACAGAAAATCAAAACAGTACAAAAACAACAAGAATTAGACTAAAGTCATGATCATTGTTTTTTTGTGTGGTTAGAATCAGAAAATTAATTTTCTTGATTAACTGGTGCCATATTTTAGTAACATTCCAGTCTAACATAGAGTCCACCCTGACTATTCTATAGATATTTTGAACTTACACTAAAGTAGTCAAAAGTCAAAACCCTAAATGTTCAGTAGATACTTGACCAATTTATACTAAAGTGAACCTAAACCCTAACTTTGCTCAAGCATTTCGAATAGTTGGTCGGTTATACTATTTTCATTGTTTCTACTTTCATTCTGTTTTTTTTTCCATCAATTAAAAAAAGAGAGAAAAGTTACCTGCAACTCAGCATCATCAGCCCACCACTGCTCAAGCCCATGAGCTTCCAGAAACTTCTGTGGCCCTTTCGACATCACAAATATCCTACTCAGCGTCGTACCAACACTCTCCACTTTTCCCGTGCCAACACTCCCTTCTTTTCCCGTACCAACACTCTTCTCTTTCGCCGTACCATCCACATCATTATAATAACAACAAATATAATCGCAATTATTAACATACAAATACGGCATCCACTTCAAACCGGCCGCCTCCATTTCCCTCACCTCATCACTCACCATCCCACTCCCTCTATACCTAGCCCGTACTTTTTCCCAAAGAGACCCCGCTCTTTCCCCAAAACTGATCAAGCTCCTCGCGACAGAAACAGAGGGCGGATTGAACAAATGACACTCGACAAATATTCCGAGTTTGGCCAGCGCTTTTCCAACCTGAAATGCGAAACCGGCTCCCAAACTGTGCCCGCCTATACAGACGTTGGTACTGCCGAATTGAGATACTAAAGCATTTAATGCATTTAATGTGCCGTTGAAACGGACCGAGCCTTTTAAGCTCTCCCAAGCTAAAAATCGCAAATCGTCCTGTAAATCTCGCCGAATTGTCGGGCTTTTTAGCAAAGTTCCTCTTAGGGCTAGAACGGCACGTGGGGCCCCACTTGGCCGGACCAATACCTGTTCAAAAAAATACAATATTTAAAAGAAGAATGGAGTTATTTAGAAGAGAGAGAATTAAAGAGAGAAAAACTAAACTGAAATACTCATTTGATTATTATTATTATTATTATTATTATTATTATTATTATTATTATTATTATTATTATAACACATAAACTATTTCCTGTTGAAATCAATTGTAAAAGGAAATAAATAATCTCACTTCCTGATAGAATTAATCACAAAAGATAATATAGAAACTAACATAATAGAAAACTTATTATAATAATAAAATAATATAATAATAATTATTATTATTATTAAATTACCAGATCTGACATGGCGGCATAACGGTCCCACTCGAAAACCGCACCGTAAATCGAGCCGTCTCTCTGGTCAATTAGGGTTTGGGTCAGTCTGTACTTGAAGGGTTTATACCATTTTGAAGCGAGGCCGTTATTTTCGTCTTTTTGCTCTTGCCTGTCGAGCTCTAAAAGGTAAACGGCCTGGATGAAACACGCTATTACCATTCGGCGGTAATTAGGTTCCTTCCTGTAAATTTTCAAAATGAATTTAAAATTTTAAATAATCATTTATTTTTATGAAGAAAGATGAAGTATGTAATTTGGTTATAAAATGCAAGTGAGGTATTAGATTAAGGGAATCTGTTTCTTGAATGTGCGATTAAACTCCAATAAATCATCAATTGACGTTCATTATTTGGTTAAATCTCTGTAATTGAATCGCAACAGGATTAATTAGACATCAATTGTACAATTAGTCTCAATTTAACCCAATTAGACTCACTTTACACTCAATTGTAATTAAGAATCGATTCAATCAATTTGATCTCAAATGTGCAGTGAAATGCCTAAAGTTTGAAGAATGGAGTGTTTTTTATTTGCAATTCTAATAATGCATGGGATTTTTTGCAATTTAGGCATAATGAAGGGTTCTTTTGCAAATTTTCGTAGTATATACATGACAGTCTAATTGATATTTTAATGGTACAGAATTGCTTAAAAATAATTTGATAGAAACTCATTAGACATTACCAATCAAGCATTTGCATGTGTAGCAAGAGGTCATGGATTCAATTCCCAAAAAACACAATTTAGCACATATTTAGCAAAGTCTCTCAACCAATGGGTTGAACATAAAAAAAAAATTCAAGAACCAAGTGCACCAGTCAATCAAAGAATTAAAGTTTTCCCTCGTACAATTTTATTTATTCAGTTAATCAAAAATGCTTTTTTTTCCCTCTCTCATACACTTTAATTGACAGACCAAATATAATTCTTCAATCAACTGATCAAAAATTATTCTGTCATGTGACAATCTCAAAAGACAATTTGGAACGAAAAATTAATTTTTTGTTTATTTTCTGAAAAGAAATTCCGTCCTAATATTTTTTTATTTAAAATTGAGTAAAGAACTAAAGATCACAAGCTAACAAATAAGTTAATTGGTTGCTAAGTTGCTTAAGGCATCCAAAAAGTCAGGACTTGGCCTGAATTCAAATCTGCCCTTTCACACTTTACCCCCTTATTTATTAAAATTTTCAAAAAACAATAAAATAAATTCAAATCCGTCCTGTTCACACTTTTTTGAACCATTTCAAATAAAACTTAAAAAAAAAATCCTTTAAGGCCATTCGTGGTAAGAATCAAGAAAGTGAGATAACGCCATTTGTGGTAAGAATAAAGAAAAATACACGATCTTTCCCAGCTAGTAACCAAATAAAGAAACCCAAATCTCCAAACAAAGAAAAATACGGATTATTTCCAAACTAAATCAAGAATAAGAACCAAGAAGATCTCAAAAAGGGAAGCTGGAAAAAGCAGCAGAAGACCTTGAACCATTTTAGGGATGATATACAAAGGTAAACCGAGAAAGGGAAACATCTTTTCAACTAAAACAAAAGACCCACGAAAACCCAAAAAGGGAAACCGAGAAAGGAATGGAGAAATCAAAAAAAGGGAAGGAAAGGACGAACCAGCTGGAGCGGATGAGATCTCGCCAGTTGGGAGTGGAGAGGTTACGAGGGCCGGAGACGTGGAAATCGAACGGGTGAGGCGACACATCAGATCCGTTGCTAATCTTGGCTGCTTGTTGTGGTGTTAGGCTGGTTTCTACTGGTGGGGATTTCGCCATTGAAATCGAACTGAGACTGAGAGAAGAATTGATCTGACTGTGGAAAGAACGAATTGTATTCTCCTCTTTCGGTCAGTTTGAGATAGAGAGAGAGAAGCAAAAAAGGGAGAAGAAGGGAGAGGGTAACGGTCGAGTGGGGGGAATTTTGCAAGTGGGAGAAGAATAGATTAAAAAGTGGGGAAGGAATAAAAATAGCTTACGATTGCAATTTTTTCCAACTTAAATGTATTGAAAAACATTTTTTTTTAAGCTTGCTTGGAATATTATGTTGAATATTTTATAAGAAAATTACTATGATACTCTTTTATTTCATTAAATGAAGATGTTTTTTCGTCATACTTTATTTTTCCTATCAATAAATTTTAAATATTGTATTTTGCAATCAATTATTAAAATTTTTCCTATCAATAAATTTTAAATATTATATTTTACAATCAACTATTAGACTATGAGCTCGTTGACTAAAATTTTTTATACTTTAATTGTTTGTAAATAATTATGGAAAGTACAATTTAAATAATAGTTATAATTATGAAAAGAGAAATTAGAAAAATACTATTTTCTTCAAAGTTGATAATTATTATATCACAACAAAAAGATTCAAATTCCATCAAAACTAGCGAGGGATATTTTCAATATTAAAAAAAAACTTATTCCTCCAAGCAGATGAAGTCCCTACATTATTAGCCGCCAGTGTTATCTGTGGGCGGCTACACATACAGTCAGAATCATGGTCTTTAATTTGATGGACCCAACATCTTATCAATAAACATCAATGACCATCAATGACCATTATTTAGACGGCACGTGTAGCATGCCACAAAGAGGAATTGTACTCCTGCATTATATGCTTAAACTACAAAGCAGTTTTCTCGTTATTAGAAACAAAAATACTATGTAACATGATGAAAAATTCCGACAGCATCCTGATAGAGTTTATTTTATAAATATTGTTTCTATATTTAACTGTAATATTTGTAAAATAAATAGTATCGGGATATTCTGTCATATTGTGTAGCATTATTGTATTATAAATTACAAAAAATATCTATTATTTACAAAATTACAAAAAGATTCTTATCGTTTGTTAAGAAAATAACACCCTTTGTTAACTCATCTTGCCATTTTATTTAATATTGTTACAAAATGAATTTTATATACACTCTTCTTCTTCCTTATAATAGATGTGGTACTTCTTTTGAAAGATAAAAATATAACATCATATTAAAATATAAAAATTCTCGATTTAGTATGAATTTTAGAAACAAATATTTTTTTCAGAATGTGTAGAAAAAACTCGTCCATCTTATTAAAAATGATTTTCTATTATATTTTGTTTTTTTTATAAAATTCATGAAAATTGAATAAGAAATATTTTATTAGTGAATATTTTCGGTGTGGTATATATATATTTTTTTATCTTTCAGAAAAAAAAGTTATTAAGTGATCGCTTACATTTTAAAATTAATGGACACGTATGTATTTTTAAATAATGGAAAGAGAAGAAATAAGCTAACTTAATAGTTGAGGGGTTAAAAAAAGGAACTTGATATATCATGATGAGATTTTTTCTTGTGCAACACGACGACAATATATATAAGTAATAAATAGTGCATAAAATTGAAAACACAATATTTATAATTCATTTTTTTAAATAGTACATAATAAACAATGAAAATAATATATTAAAAGACGGAAAAACAATATATAAAAATTCTAAAGAGTAAATAATGCATAAAAAATAAAAATATGTATAAAACAATGACAACAAGTATATAGAAAAAATAGTATATTGAAAAACGGAAAAATAATATATAAAAAATCAGTCTTAATTTGGGCTTGTTTCATGACATCGTGATTTCACATTTCCCTTAAAAAAATGAGAAATTATGAGTGAAAGATCTAACCAATTTAATGATTGAGGGGTTAAAAATGAATAAAAAATAATTTTATAGACCTAAAAATGCACTAATTCAATAGTTAAAGATGTCAAATTCAGATCTCCTTCTAAAAAATGTCAAAAAAAAAAATGTTTTAATTTTACATCACCCAAATTGTTTGTGAAGTTTTTCCAATGCAAATGACAGGGAAACTTATAGATGTTTTGTTTTATTTTAGATATTTCTTTATTTCTTTTCTCTCATAGAAAAGCGAAATAACAGAGATGAAATACGAAATGACATTAATAAAGCAGATGAGGTCTCATTCACCTCGCATATTCTCTAGTTATCAATCATATATTTTTTTCAACGGAGTTAATAACAAAAGCATTTCAGATTTTATTGAAATCAATAAAATTATATTACGCGCTGACGACTTCACTGGGGATCGAACCCAGAATCTCTGGTTCCGTAGACCAGCGCCTTATCCATTGGGCCATGAAGTCCTCACACATTAATCAAAATATTTAATTTATTAGAATGCCTTATTTATTGCTTGTTTCTTTCTCTCGCTTTTTTCTCCTTCAACATCAACAAACCCTCACAAAAACCCTCTCTTTTACTCCAAAAAGAATTCCTTCAGAGATGAAAACACGATCAAAATCAGCAGCAGCAGAAGACTCTATCACAAACAAGGATAAACAACCACTTGCAGTCATCTCAAAGCAGAATACGAAGAAGAAGAAGGTTCAGAAGCAAGCTTTGAGGGATGATAACTTCGACCCTCGCAAACCCAAGAAGCCCCCCACTGCTTTCTTCTTCTACTTGTAATTTCGCCTCTCTCTCTAATCTGGATTTCGTTTGCATTTGACATACAGTATT
This sequence comes from Juncus inflexus, assembly GCA_024447665.1. Taxonomy (NCBI): domain Eukaryota; kingdom Viridiplantae; phylum Streptophyta; class Magnoliopsida; order Poales; family Juncaceae; genus Juncus; species Juncus inflexus. Next base: position 5,489,421 of record JAJHPC010000018.1, read on the forward strand.
GTACTGTATTGGCACAATAATACTAGCTCTCTTTTGTGATGTTACTGTAAGAGTTTCTTTTTGTTTTTACTATAGAATTGTTGGTACATTGGAACAAGGATTAGCATTTGGGGTGCAAATATTTGAGTGGCTGATGTGGAATTTATGCTAGTTGGTGGATTAAGCCCTTAATTAAGTCATCTTCACTTGAGCCTGAATTAATCACATTTCATAGGAGTTAATCCTTTGTTGTGCAATTATGCTTCAATTAAGATTCAGTCGAGCTTCAATTTGGCTATACCCTTTAAGTGTACAATAAAGTAAAAAAATGCTAAAATAAAAAGGGAGAAAACAAGTAATCATAAATTTACGCCTAATTTTTTTTTGAGAAAAAAATGTAAACATTTAGGCCTAATTGAGGCGAAATTATGAAACTGGGTTAATTGATGCAAAGTTGTATTGAATTGGGGTTGATTGCACATCTGAAGCTTAATTATTGCTTGATTAAGGATAATTTGTAGAAACATATGGAAACTGATGCAAAGTAAATTAGATGTTTCTGCTTTGATTCATTATAATCTAAGTTTCTTAAAGATAATATTTGGATTCAGTATTTGCATGGCGGAATTTCACAAAAAGACTAAAATATCTCGAATTAAAGAGGACATTATATATGAACAACTGTTTTATAAATAACCTTATTGGCTCAACCAAAAGACAAAGGAAATTTTTTTAAAATATATTATATAAGAGTACTCTTTGTTTTGACAGGATTTTTTAATGCAATTGATGAAAAATTGAGACTTTCTTGCAAATAAACCTCATTTGGATTGATGCACGGTTCTGTTTTAGGAATTTTTATTTGAGATAAAAATTTGGAAAATTTTATCTGGAGAAAAAGACCAAAAAAGCTGTCATATTTTCTCAATATTTGAATCACATATTTTTCTTTAGAAAGATTATAGAATTTATTCTTGTTTTTTTACGGGGCAATTTCATGTATCGACCAGAAAAAAAATGAAAATTATCTAACATACCCACACGAAATTAAAATTTTTACATATAACCCTATAATACATCAAAGTTGTACTTAATATAGATGCCCCATTTCTATGATCACTAAATCTCTCTACATATTAAATGATGGTGAAATGACGGTAAAATTGGGTGAAAGACATTGAGCAACGAGATATTTTTTTCTTTTATAGGAATATACATGATATTTTGAGGTTTTGTGGGGACCTCTATGTAAATGTTCATTTGAGTAAGTTGAAAAATGAGAACTAATATGTGTAATTTAATTACTTTGTGAAGGGAAGATTTTCGCAAGGCTTTCCAGCTAGAAAACCCTAAGGTCAAATCCATGAGAGAGGTATGTTTAATTCACATTTTAAAATTTGAATTCCTCAAAAAAATTGTAAACTCAAGTTGACTTTGTGAACCTTTTACTGTTTCGCCCTCTTTTTTTGACTCAGCGAGTTTTCTACTGCTTCACCCTCTTTTTTGATTCAATGAGTGTTTTATTGTTTACCCTCTTTTTTGACTCAGTGAGTTTTTTTTTTTTTTTTTGGCTGTTTCACCTTCTTTTTGACACAGTGAGTTTTTTTACTGTTTCTTTCACCTTTTTTCTCACTGTGTTTTTTCACTGTTTCACCCAATTTTTTTGACTCGGCGAGTTTTCTATTGTTTCACCCTCTTTTTAGATTGGAAAGGCATGTGGCGATAAATGGAAATCACTTCCCTTTCAGGTTTGTAAATCTCTGATTCTCTCTGTCTCTCTCTAAAAGCAAAATATAATAATTAGTACATGTTTGCAGTTTCTTTATAATAGAGGGACATAATTGCAAACTTACATTGCTTCTTATTGTTAATATGCTTGTAGGAAAAAGTTGCATATTATGACATCGCAACTGAAAAACGAGCTGAGTTTGAGAAATCTATGGCAGATTACATAAAGAAAAAGGTACTATTATTTGATATTGTTTTAAGGGAAATTTACAAAAAAACCCCTATCTTTTCTGAATATTACAAATAATCCCCTGTATTTTCGTTTATTACAAATAACCCGCTGTCAGAAATATTTTCTTTACAAATAACCCCCTCCATCCATTTTTCCATCCATTTAAAGTTTAATATTTTAAAAATGACCAAAATACCCTCACCTAAAAGAAATTAAATAAAAATAAAATAAATATAAAATAAATAAAAATATGACAAAATAATTATTTTAAAAATAAAATTAATTAAAATTAATTAAAATAAATGAAATTTAAAGAATAAAAATAAATAAATAAAGTTAAAAAATAATTAAATAAAAATAAAAAAGTATTAAAAAGTATTCAATACAAATTAATTAAAATAATAAATTAAACAAAATAAAATAATTAAAAGCTAGAAATAATAAAATAAAAATACAAATAATTAAATAGAAACTAAAAAATAAATAATATTTAAATAATAATTATTATTATTGACACATGAAACTGTTATTATCGGTGGTGAAACTTTATAAAAACCGGGGGTGCATGTGGCATGCCCCCCCCCCCCCAAGATTTTGACAGAACGGTATATATCAATAGTGCAAAAAAAAATTTGGGGGGGGGGTGCTGCATGCATCCTCGGTTTCTATAAACTTCCACCACCGATAATGAGGATTTCATGTGTCAATAATAATAATAATTATTTAATATTATTTAATTTTTTTATTTTCTACTTTCTATTTAATTATTTGTATTTTTATTTAATTATTTCTAGCTTTTTAATTATTTTATTTTGTTTAATTTATTATTTTAATTAATTTTTATTGAATATTTTTTTATTTTGTTTAATTATTTTTGTTTTTAAACTTTTTCTATTTATTTTGTTTTATTTTTATTTATTTTATTTTTATTTAATTTCTTTTAGGTTAGGGTATTTTGGTCATTTTTAAAAAATTAAACTTTAAATGGATGGAGGGGGTTATTTGTAAAGAAAATATTTCTGACAGGGATTTGTAATAAACGAAAATACAGGGGGTTATTTGTAATATTCAGAAAAGATAGGGGTTTTTTTGTAAATTTCCCTTGTTTTAAATAACTAACCCTTAATTGTGCAATTATGTGTTAATTAAAAAGTTCATAATTCAAATTTGGTTTTTATCTTTCTCCTTGTAGGAAAGTGGGGAGCTTTCAGATGAATCTGAAGAAGAATATATGTGAACATTGTGTGATGTTTCATTCGTAACCTTAGTAGCTAATTTAATGTATATTGTTGTAGTAATGATTGATGAACCCTCAGTAGAATCATTAATAGGCAATGGAATTTTCATCTTTTTCAGATGAATCTGAAGAAGAATATATGTGAACATTGTGTGATGTTTCATTCGTAACCTTAGTAGCTAATTTAATGTATATTGTTGTAGTAATGATTGATGAACCCTCAGTAGAATCATTAATAGGCAATGGAATTTTCATCTTTAATTTCATGTTCATTATTTGATTTAGATTTTGTTTGCCTTAACTAAAATCCATCTTTAATTTAATGTTCATTATTTGATGTGGATTTTGTTTTGCCTTATCTGAATGAGAATTGCCTCTAATTTCAGTTTTTATAGAATTTTTTGGGACTATTTTATGTGTTTTGAGTTATCATGCTATAGTTCTTCTGTCAGAAAGCTCCAAACCAACCACAAATGAAACACAGAATAAGAATAAATATAAAAATGACTGAAATAACCACTATTGTGAAATGAAATCCATTATAATCATGGTTTAAATTCCAAAATATACAATTGAACAGATTCAAATTCCAACTGAGCAAGTAAAAAGATGAATCCCAATCATTACAATATAATACGATCAAATTTCCACCCAAACTAATATATCCTACAAACTCTCTTATTCAAAGTAAAATGCAATCGCCAATGCATCATACAAAAATTTGTCTTAATAATCCTACCAAAAATATAGAGATTCATTTCAGCATATCAACCTTGAATCATGCGTAACCTTTACCTAGGCAGTTGAGACAAGCCTGTGTTCTGAAAAAAGAAAATTTATTAAATTCACAAGTTATAATTAATAAAAGACCAATAAAAAAAAAGAATTCATAGCAAGAACTATTTATCCTTATTAAGGGAATTTCATATATACCTCCTAAAAATTCAAAATATCAAATTTATCCTTAGTGTTAAAATTAACGCATTATACAAAATAAAAATGCAGTTTTGGGTAGGTAAATTTGATAGTTTGAGTTTTCGTAAGGTTTCATCTTAAATTAATTTCCTCACGATCTATACACATTGACCAGTTCTACGGAATGACCAAACATTGGAGACCTACCCTAAATACAGAGTTTTATGAGGACATATGTGCAAAAATTACGAACCTGTTTCCTTCACAAGTGGGGCATAAACACGGATTGATCAAAATCGGATCATAAAGTGGCGACCATTCTATGGTAGAATTCCCTTTGCACAATTTACACTCGTAAAATCCCTTTCCTTTGCAAGCTTTGCAAGGCAGCGCTAATTTTCTCTGTTACCTCTCAAAAGAAGCAATAATTAGATTCATAAATAGTAATAATGTTGAAAGAAAAAGAGGTTTTTAACTTTTCATTACCCGTTTTGCTTCAGAGAAATATTGTAAGGATCGAATGGTTACAGATGAAACTGCTGAAAGGGAAAATAAGCCTCCAAAAATGAATAAAACTGTGCGGCCTATTATGCTTATTGGTTCTGGAATTTTTTTGCCTCCTCCTTTCATTGTGTTAACAAGTTTCTAGAAAATAAATGAACAAAAATTTTGTTAATCACAGAAAAATAAAACAACTTTATTTTAGAATTTTCAAAATGAAGTTATGAAAATAGATGAGTTTTTTAAGTTTTGACATTATGTTGCAGTTCTTACAGTTAGACATGAATAAGGAAAAAAAAAGAATTTATTTGCAAATGGAAGGAGATTTAAGTTAATTAGGAAGAACAAAAGATATTTTTATAATAGATATGGACAATTTATTATTTGCTCACCAAGAAACACCAAAATACAAATAATAATAATTGAATTAAGTAATTTCACGTAGTAAATACGGAAGTTAAAAAAATAGACCCTAAATCATGACTAAAGTGCATAAAAGCCCTTGAATTATTGAAAATAGCAAAAAATAAAATAAAATGAAATGACCATCCATGTTACTCATTCTACGATGGAGTTAGGTTAATCAATTAATTTTTACTTTGATAGTGTTAAGACAACTTCATGCTCTTTAAAACATGAAACCCTCTTTTTAATTCTGGAAAAAAAAAGAGATGGAACCTCAACTTTTCCTTCTCAATTCATATCTTTTGCTATTATAGCACTCAAAAATTCAAACTTCTTGATTCTTACTTTCCAACTCAAGCAAATTTCATAAGAACACCCAAATTGAGGCAAATTTCAGTTGAAAAATCAATTAAGTAAATGCAAGTTAAAAAATAAACATAAGTAGCCCTTTTTAATTTGAAGTCACTATAACATTTATATTTTTATCTAGTTCTAACTACATAGCAATCAAACTCAATTAAAGAGCACGCAACGGCGAGAAACATTTCTTCATACAGGGGTGTATGTTCGCGATTTAAATCTAACTCAGGGGCCTTCAAGCAAATTTCCCAAATTAAAATTTGCATTGAAGCGCTCATAGCATTTTGTTTTGTTTTCGATCAATTACACAAAAAAAACATGCAAATAGATTCTTCAGAAGAAAAAAAAATGCAAATACTACAAATCGAGAGAGAGAGAGAGAGAGAGACCTAGTGGAGCTGCTCTATCATTAATCATTAATCAGGGAGTTTGGTTGAGGCCCGCCTGAGCTCTTCGGGGTGAAGGGAAGAAACGAAGTGGTGAAGAAAGATAGGAATTATTGTTTGGGCTCATTAGTAGATAAGATGCATATTATGAAAGGAATCCTGGGTTGGGCTTGTTATTAAATTAAGGAATAATGGGTTGGGCTTCATATATTTCCTATATATTATTTTACGTGCATTATATATTGTTTCATAACACATATATACCGTGTTAATATTGTTTTCATGTATTTATATACTGTTTCAATTCAGACGGGTCAGGTTAAATTTCCCAAATATTTTAAATGCATGTTCTGCTTTTGGAGCGAACATATATTTATACCAGGTTACTAGATTTTTTTTTTATTATTATTATTTTTTTTTTATTCTATGGTGTACTAGATTTATTTGTTTTCTAACTTAATTGAAATAATATCTCTTGCCCCCCAAAAAATAAAAATAAAATACAACTCAGCATGCAGCTTCTGATAGTAACAAACATGCAAAAAGAAACAATAATCTAGAGTGAATACATTGTTCTATGCTTAACCTAAAAAGAGCAAAAGAACGAGAGCAAACTAAAATAAAGTACAATCTATATTACAAAAATAAAATAAAAATAGTAGAATCAATTGGTAACAGATCTAGTGAGGTGAGATAAATCTCTAGCTTGAATCCCCAATGCTTCAGAGATGCTCTTAACCTCTGCAATCATCGCGACCACATCATTCAACCTATTTATCGCCGATCCAACACCCTACAATAATAAAAAATTACATTATCTTTTATATTCCACCTAATTAAAATATGTTAAAATCCCTGTCAAAGGGATAAATGCATTGTTAGCCCCTGCAATTTAGTCAGATTGCAAATTAGTCCCTCTACAATTAATTTGACATGGTTGGTCCCTGTACTTTATGAAAACATGCATGATTAGTCCCATAGTCAAGGACTAACTCTCACAATTCTTTAAAGTACAGGAACCAAACATGTCAAATTAATAGTACAGAGACTAAATTGCAATTTGACTAAAGTACATTGACTAATGGTGCATTTATCTGAATTTTGAAAATAAGAAAAAAGAGAACTATAGAATATTAAAAAGTTAATATTACACGTACCACACCAGCAGCACCAGCACTGATGGCCATTGGAGCAGTGACTGAGCTCAGACCGGACGAACACATCACCGGAATTTTGACCGCTTTTGAAATCGAATATGCAGATGCCAATGTTGGTGAGGCCTGCAAAACAAAACAATTCCGTTATTCTTAAAAGTTTTATTATTTAATGGGGCGATATATAGTATTTAATGAAATAATATACCTTCTCAATTAAGCCAAGAATGCCGGATTTTGTGGGGTTTGAATATTTCCCACCTTCGGTTTGGATTATGTCGGCGCCTTCTTGTTCAAGTTGCTCTGCCAGCCTCACCTTTTGCAAATTAATAAAAGAACGTACAAAATGAAATATCAAGCATTTTAATGCAAACATTTATCTTCAAAAAGAGGGTTTAAATGTAATTGATGCTAAAATAAATAAAATACCAACCTGATCTGGAAGAGCAAGTGTATGTGGTACAGTGACAGATAGTGTGACGTAGGGGAGCATTTTCTTTGTTTCCTTTGTCAACTTTAATATCTGAAATAAATAAATAAATCTTATAAATTAATAAATAAAATAACCAGTAATGAATACAATAATAAGAGTACTTTGTTACTAGTTGATACATCACAAAAATTTTGGTAAGTATTTCCATAATAATTACGTATGGACATTATTTTCCCATACTTTTTGTCTGCTTCTGTTGAAATATTTTCAGCAATTCTTTAAAAAAAAAATTTGTAACTCCTTTCTGCACTCTATACAATTTATCGAAGTGAAATGGAAACCATCAAGAAATGAAACAAAATTGACATTTTATTCAATAAAGTAACAATTCCGCATACCTGTTCAGAGGAGAACTCAATGCCCATTTCGTAAAATGAATCATAATTTCCAATCTCAACCTGCAATAATATGCCATTTGAGAAATTAAATCCATGAAAATATAAATTAAATCATGAAATTACAAATGAGAGAGAGAGAGAGTTATGACCATTTGAGCACCAGCTTCTATAGCTGGAAGAAACTTTGAAGGATCCACAGATGAGACACATATCTATCAAAAAAGAATTTTATAATTCATTAATATATAAACGTTAAAATTGCAATTTAAATTTATTTTTACTTTATTGATACAAGCAACATATGAAAAGATACTAGTTTCATATCAGGCAAATTAGCCAAATTAAGCCTCAATTGAAGCTTCAAATGTGTAATTAGGCTTCAATTTAGGTAAAATGATCCCAATTGAGCATTAAATTTGCAAGTGAGTTAACACTAAATTAAACATTGATTACAAATTGTGAAATAAAGATTTAAAAAGCCAATAATAAAAACAGAAAAAGGAAATTAATGAAAAAAATCTGGTACAAGACCCAACCAAAATAATACTGAAACTGGCAGTGCAATATTTTGTAGGGTCAAAAATATATTATAATAGCAACTCTTAACTAAAGCATTTAAAGGGAAAAATGTTTAATATATATGACATCCATAGTTTTTTTGCCAAACTTATTAAGCTCAAACAGAAAAAATAAAGAATATCTTTACATACATATATAAATGAATATTTTATTTATCGTTTCAAAAAGATATAATAATTTACCGGTAGTGAAGTTAGGCCGATCGCAAGTTTAACTAGTTCTTCATCACATGCTATATCAACATGGGTTGCGCCACCCTTTAATTCAAACAAAATTTATAAACTTTCTATCAAGTTAAGAAGGAGAAAACTGAAACACTAAATTTACATTATAAGTACCAATAATTACCAAAATAGAGGTCAACGTAAAATGTAAAAAAAATGTTTATAGAATCTAATTAGAAACCTCAAAGCATCACAATAAAATAATAACTGAAAGAAAACAGGACACTATCTACTGAAATGCTCTTTATTTTTAATTTTCCATAGAGGTTATCTCAAAATTTAACATCTATTGAGTAGTTCCTCTTTTTTTCATTTTATGGAAACAGGGCTTTGCATTACATCTTTTTTGATAGTCATGCAAACTATTTCTTCACGTGAGAATTGAATTAACATATTTGACACATTGAGTTTCTTTTACTCCAATTCATTTCAAACAATACTTGCGAAAAAGAACATCACACCTTATCTGCAGCAATAACAACGGATGCAACTCTGTCCTTGTCAAAATTCTGAAGGCCTGAAATGATCTGTGTTTCAAAACAAAAATGTCAAAATTCTGAAGGTCTGAAATGATCTGAGTCTCAAAACAAAATTGACTAAAGTATCATAACTAAAGAAAAGATACATATAGTGACTAGTAAAAGTTTATTACACAGATATTCACATTAACAGAAATATATTGACAATAATAAAAAAAAATCTGCGCCATTGGCAGTACTAAAATTGGACCAAATATTCTGATGAAATTAACTTCGATTCAATAAAATGCTCAAATTATATAAATAAATTGGCCCATATGGCTTCTGGTGTGTGAATCCCACTCTAGTCAACAAATTAGATAACTGAACATCTCTCTGTTTTAAGTCAATAAAATTGAATTTATGCAATATTATCCCTCAAAAATTTCTGCAATATTAGTCTATTATTTTCCAACTTTGATACTTTAATTACGGAAAAAGACCATTTTTAGTCCTAGGCTTCTTTTTTTCATTTTTGTTAGGCGGTTCAAATATAATAAACTAGACATTTTTTGTTTCATTTTCTGTACAAATCAGTGGAAAACTACCACTGAATTAAAAATATTACAACCGACAGTGAAAGGCAAAGATAAGTATTGAGATTGAAGCATGCAAAATTCAGAAGTAGAGAGACCTTTAGGGCTTTCTTCTCGTTGAAATCCTTCAGCACGAGCTCCTTTGAGCTGGAGGCCGAAGCTCTAATGGATAAGAGAGCTCGGGCTCTTCCTCTTAAAGTTGAATGAAATGGAGAGGCGGAGGTCACTGGAAGCATTCCCGCCATTAAAGCTTGCGCCATCTCTCTCTACTCGTACAGTGTAGTTGCTAGAGTGTACTAGTGTTGTTGCGAGAAATAGATAAGATTCCGAAGAGGGAGAGAGTTATTATTTAGGGGCTGTTTGGCATGCAGTATGCAGTAAATAAGGCATTTTGCAAATGAAAATGTTGTAGTTGAGTAACTTTTCATTGTTTGGACTCTTGTAAGTTCTCAAACTGCTACATTTTTAGATTCCTAATGTACTTTTATGATTTTATGCTGTAAATCAATATTCAGCCAGATTTACGAACTTCCGAAATGCAGAAGCTCTAATTTATGGCGGGAGAAATAGATCTACTCCCGCCTCAGCTAACCAAACAGCCCCTTAGAAGGAAAGATTCCACTGTGAACTAAATATTTTTCAAAAATTATCGAAACGACCCACCGTCCAAAATATCTCCCAAACTAACCTAAGACTAGAGACCAGGGATGAAAACGGATAAAGATAATATCCCACTGATCCGTATTAGTAGTCGTAAAATATTTGTATTCGAAAAAAATTATTCGTATTTGAATGGATACAAATATGAATATGGTAATGAGTTTAGCATATAATATCCGAACAGATATGGATAATATCCATATCCGGATAATTATAATCCGAATAATATCCGTTTTCGGATATTTCACTATATATTGAATATAAATATACATATATATATAATGATATTTTTTAAAATATTTTAGCATTTTTATCATTTTTTTTAATATGAATAAGGATATTTATTCAAATCCATCAATTTAGTTATTACTATTTTGAAACTTGTTATGATTTTATTATTATTTTATCATTTTTTTTGTTGTTAATAGTGAAATATGTATTTGAAAAAAGACACAATCCATCAAAATATGGATATCCGATAAATATCTGTATTCATATTCGTATCCGGTAATATCCGAACCGGATCCGTATTCGCATCCGCATTCATATTCGGATCCGAAAAAATAATATGGATACGGATATGATAAGACCCCGATTCGAACCGTTTTCATCGCTACCTAAGACGCTAGACACTTGAGATGCCTCTATTTTTAAATGAACTAATTAACAAAAAACAGAATCGGTTCATCTCATTCGACACATGAATAAAAAAATTTGAAGGCATTAGAGACATTTGAAACATCTCCAAAATTTTGGAGGCATTTGAATGCCTCCAAAATTCATTCATTTTGCTTTTGCTGATAATCATTTAAGTTTTAAATTCTTACTTATTTTTAAGAATTATCAATCAATGAAATGTTCAAGATCTCTTTATATTTTTTTTTCTTCTTTGATATCATGCAAAGAATTGGTAAGCCGTCGACTGGCCATCCAGTCAACAAGGATATATCACGTAGTGCCATAGTCATTTCTTTGTAATCGAAATTATTTGTTTCAGCTCACCATCTTGCAAATAATTTTCTAATGAATGAATGGTTACAAGTGACATATGAATATTTCATCGCTAGTAGCAGAAGGTGGGTCTAAAAAATGGAGACATTTGAAATGCCTCTAAATGTTTCAAGGCATTTCAAACGCCATCAAAATTTTTGAAGGATTTCAAACGCCTCCAAATTTTTTATTTTTTATTCATGTGTCATATTAGATGAACTGATTTCAATTTTGTACTTTAGTTTATTAAAAAATGGAGGTATTTCAAATGCCTTAAGCTAGTTTGGGAAATAGTTTGGACGTTGCATCATTTTGATAATTTTGAAACATTTTTAGGCCACTGTCGGAATCTTTCTTTTTTAAAAAGGGATTTTTTTTTATTTGCAAAAAGTACGTTTTTTTATTTTAAAAACTAGTGTTTTTTCTCCTTTTAGCTATTTTATTTGCTTTAGCCTACAGATCGCTTGCTGACGTCCAAAAAAATAACGTTTTTGCCACCATCTTCATTTGCAGTAAGTCGGTATCTCTTCTAATTTTATCAGTGGCAATCTTTTTTTTGTTTTGACAATTAAAAACTATAGGTACCATTCATTTAAAATAAAACTCTAGTTCACACAAGCATCACTCATACATCATTACACTCAGAAATCATGCAACGCTATAGACGATGAAACAGAGAATACAACCCAAGAAAAGATAAAAAGCAATCTATAGCTAACACTAGCATACCAAAATTTTATGAGTATAGTCAAAAGGTTTAGGAGCCAAATCACATCCACTCCTCAGGTAGGGGAAATATGTTTCCCTCAATTGAAACCCTGGAACCCTTTGAGAATTTTGCGAGTGAGCCGGATAGCTTGTTTTTGACTCGAATAACGTGAGCCATCTCAAAACCCTTATTATTTTGTACCAACGACCAACACTTCCAAACGGTTCTAGCCGCCCTCCAATCTGGCGGCCAAGATATCTTCAAAAGTGCATATGCATCCGGACCGGGGTAGATGGGTAGGTTTAAAATATTTTAATAAATAAATCCTCATGAACAACTTGAAGTCTTGAGCTATCTTGAGCGAATCTTGATTGCGTTAGAACTTACTTTATTTCTTCGAAATTATCTAAGTTGATCGTGTTGCATCCTTTCTTTATCGTTCGCGATTATGTCTTCTTATTTATTTTCTTGAAATCATCGCATACATCAAAGACTCAAACATAATTAGTCCTTCTGAAATATTTTAAATATTATCAAACAGTGAACAACAAACTTCCTCTTTGATGATTTTCAAAATATTTCAAAAAATAAGTAGTATTTTATATCTTCTCACTCTTTTTGAGAAACATACAAAAGGAACATCAAACGAGAGAAAAACTACCCATTAACATATGCCTCCCCTAAATTCAGTAATCCGTTAAAATAAATAATTCACATAATACAAATAACACATGATATTATAGAGTATTAGAAATAGTAGCATAACATAGAGATTACAATAAAAATAGAGTTCAAACAACACAAAGCAAATTGTCTTGACTTAATTCAAAAGAAAAACAAACACACAAAAGCAAATAAATCGTAAACGTCTCCAATAAATGGCAAAAGAGAGAGACGGATGCAAGAAGACCGTTTATGCGTCCGGATCAAGGTAGGTGGGTAGGTTTGGATTGGCGGAAGAAGAGGATTGAAATAGGTGACTCGGGTCCATACGCAAAGACTGGAACTGAGTTTCGAAATGTCCTTACATTAATTGCACCTGAGTGTGGATGTACCTAGGCATAGCATCGAGATGGTTACACATGTCGTTGACTTCTATGTGTAGTTCATTCTGACTATGGAAAATGGTCTGAAAAAGTCGGCTTAGCTCTGATAATAAGCCCGCACGGCCTTGGAATCGGTGCCATCCATGAAGTCGTACTTTACGTATCATCGTAATCCATCTCATCGATTTGTACTGCGGGTTCCACAGAACGATCCGAAGATCCCGCGATATTTGTCATGTCAATCATAACAACATCATCATCACCCACAACCCGATTCTCATTTGCATCCAACAATGAAAATCGGTATATTTTTTTTACCGGGACAATTAAGTATTTGTTCTTTACTATTTAATTCACATTAGAAATTGAATCATCAAGATAACATATACCTTTGGTACAATATTCCTTGATATACATGGACCATCTCAGTTGAAAAAGTATCACTCGAAGTCTTGTCAAATTCATTCTTGAAGAATATTTATCATATTTTAATTACATGTTTTGAATGAAGATTTACTTATTATAGTAATATCTGATTATTATTATCTTTATCAGTAATTTAAATACATGGGTCTCAAGATGTTTCGAACGGAACATATGAATGTTGTAAGAAATGGGTGTGGTATATAAATGGAACTCACCATCATTTAGCCGATATAATTTTTCATTTTGTAGGATAGTTGTTGCCATTGAGAGTTTTCGATATAAGAGTTGTACCGGATTATTAAAATGATGCATGAAATATGGGCTTGATTGATCAATGTTGTATTATGGACTTCCGTTCGCATTATTTTTAGTACTGATTTTGGCGGTCCAGTTTGGATGTGTGGCAATGGTAATAAAATGAAAAAAAAGTTGGGCAATTAGAAGTGAGATAAAAATAATTATGGTACAATTTACTCTGATACCACAACAAGAATGAGATAAGAGAAAATAGATTTTATTGTAGAATGATTTTATTATGGTACATTTTAAATACATTATATTATGCAATAATTATCGCATGATAGTTCAATACAAGCTCAATTGTCCACGTACTTACTATCGCTACAAAATAGAATACTCTTATATCCTTAGTTTTTATAATGTTTATAATTCTACTAAGAACATCTAATTCAGCAACATATTATCAGCAAAAGCGAGCTCATCCAATTCTACAGAGAATGTAAAGATCTTAGATAGCTCATTGTTTCTTAAACATGCACCCAAGCCTATTTTTTCTTTCTTCCAAGAGGCATCCGTGTTGACTACACATAATTTGTTATAACTAGTGGTATGTGGGAAATGAAGTTTCATGAAAACAAACTCTGGATCTTCTTCATTAAGTTCTTTGAAAGAACCACCCTTTGTAAGAATTTTGTGGTTCTCATGTGCAAAATTATTTTATGTCCCCTCATATTCCAATCCACAGGTTTTGCAAAAATACATGGCGGTGTCCAACATAGTTCATCTAGATTATTCTCAAATATATTGGTTTCCAAATTAAAATTTGGGTTAGGGATAAATGGATCATTTTGTTGGCCCAAACCATTGTCAAAGTTACTAGTTCGAATATCCTGAACAGAATTCACATTGGTAGCCCGTCATTAAATGGGCTCGAGTTATGCATCAGGCTATTAATATCTTTTGTTGGAGAGGGGCGTTTTTCGCTCAACATCCTACACAAAACCTATCATATCACATACTATGTTTGTTACTTTTTATATTGTCTAATTGCAGACTAAAAATACATAAGAAAATATTTTTTTAACTATTTAATTCACATTAGAAATTATATCACCAAGATGATATATACTTTTGGCACAGTATTGATTGACATACATGAACGCTCTCAGTTGAAAAAGTATCACTCGAGGTCTTATCAAATTCATTCTTAAAGTAACATTTATCATATTTGAAGTACATGTTTTGAATGAATAAGATTTTCTTATTATAGTAATATCTGATTATTATTGTCTCCCTCGGTAATTTAAATTCATGATTCTCAAGATATTTTGAATGGAACATATGAAACTTATAAGAAACGGGTGTGGACAATAATTGGACCTCACCATCATTTTAGTCAATATAATTTTTCTTTTTATAGGATAGTTATTATCAGTGAGTGGTTTTGATACAAGGGTTGTACCAGGCTATTAAAATGATGCATGAAATATAGGTTTGATTGATCAATATTATGTTATTGAGTTATGTTCGCATTGTTTTTTATACTAATTTCGGCGGTCGAGTTTGGATGTGTGGCAATGATAATAAAATGAAAAAGCTTGGAGCATTTAGAAATAGGATAAAAAGAGTTACGGTACAATTTGCTCTGATACCATGACAAAAATGAGATAAGAGAAAATAGATTTTATTATAGAATAATTTTATTATGGTATATTTTAAATCCATTATAGTATGCAATAATTATCGCATGATAGTTCGATACAAGCTCAATTGTCCACATACTTATTATCGCTACAGAATAGACTGCTCTTATATCCTTAGTTTTTACAATGTTTTATAATTCTACTAAGAACATCTACTTCAGCAACATTATTATCAGCAAAAGTGAGCTCATTCAATTCTGAAGAGAATGTAAAGATCTTAGATAGATCATTGTCTCTTAAACATGCACCCAAGTCTATTCTTTCTTTCTTCCAAGAGGCGTCCGTATTGACTATATATAATTTGTTATAACTGGTGAGATATGGGAAATCAAGTTTGAAATAATCATCCTTTGTAAGAATTTTGTGGCTCTCATGTACAAAAAAAAATTCCAATCCACGGGTTTTGCGCAAATATAAGGCTGTGTCCAAAAGAGTTCATCTATATTATTCTCGAATAGATTGGTATTCGAGTTAAATTTTGAGTTAGGGATAAATGAATCATTTTGTTGGCCGGAACCATTGTCAAAGTTACGGTTCAAACATCCTAAATAGAATTCACACTAGTAACCCGTATCTAAAACGGGCTCGAGCTACGCATTATGCTATCAATATCTTTTTTTGGAGAAGAGTGTTCTTAGCTCGACATCTTGCACAAAATGTATCATATAACATACTGTTGGGGAATCCATAGTCATTTACGTTACATGCGCAGCAGAACCTATGGATTCAACCCGCCCTAGGATCATCATTAAGGGAATAAACGTACGAGATTAATTATTAAAATTTATAACTCGGATCTTCCTGATCCACGAGACGAAGAACGAATGTAGGTCTGAACGATCCTGACTAGCAACCTTCTCCTTCCTGATGCTCGACTCCACGAACCTCCTTGCTCTTCCTAGGGATGAAGAACTTGATCGCTCGCTTATCTCCAAAGTAGGAGATCTCTACTCGTATCCACGCAAACTTCAGACACACGAAATTACCGGACTTGGCTAAAGGAGTCCGTAAATACTTTCCGAAATTATCTCTAAACTCTCTCTCTCTCTCTCTCTATATATATATATATATATATTAGATGACCTCTAAGGCTTGAGAATTATTTGTCTTAAATAGAGAGGGGCTGCCTCCTATTTATACAAGAGAGGAAGGCGAACGATTGCTCAGTTATCATAACTAATTATCTAATTTTCAGCGCGTATTCCGTTCAGAATGGACCCTTCCGTTCAGAACGGAATATAGTTTCCAAAACTGTGAAAACCTTGCTGCCAAGAAATTGACACATTCCGTTCAGAACGGAATCCTTCAGTTCAGAATGGAAGTATGTTGTTTTGCATAATCAATCATCTAATGATTGATTATTTTGTTCACAGATTTATACATTTCATGAATAACTGTTTTAAGGTATTTTCATCCCATAGGAATGGAGTTCATTGTGTGACCGTGTAGGTTCCATTTAATGCTGGCAACGATCTTCTAAAGACTGTAAGTCATGAGCAACCTCTAGACTGATGTCATGACTACCCATGTTAATTAAAATGATCAACGATCATAAACGTAACTGAATAGACGTTTGCTTATTCCTTTTGTTCTACGATATATTAGACAAGGCATGGAAGTATGTCATACTTAAGTTTGATCAAAGTCTCCATCCTGATCGAGAATTAGATTGAGTAAATACAAAATAATATTAACAACACATGTTAATCCATTTTGAGCATGGCCATGCATTTCCTTCAGTCCTAGTTCATCAGGGGGCCTAGAGATATCTTTAGGCCTCTTGATGATTTGATTGAAGAAACACACGGCCGTGCTCGAGTGAATTAATAAGGAGTTATTAATGTCATTTCATGTTTAATCAAATTCAGTGTCAAGAAATATTTATCAACCAACGTAAGGTTGACACATACCATGCCTTATGGACGATATAGATATCGTGTAACAAAGTGATACAATGCATGAACATAAATTAGGTTTGATCGAATCATCTATACTTGCTTAATTTGGGTAATCATGATGTCTTGCTAGAGGCCGCTCATGATTTATAATCCGTTGTGATTATTGCCAACATTATGTAAACTTACAGGGTCACACACAAAGAACAACTATTGAGACGTACAGAGAAAAATCATAACTTATGTGATAAGTTGTATAAAGAGCTACATAGTCAATTGACACATCCAATCCTACATCTTATATAATAAGATGTGTTGCATGTATGGTTACATAGTTATCATGCACATAGGATATGAAACTTATGGACTATATAGGCACATGAGACACCCCAAAAATAAATAAAGAAAAAAGATATATTTTTCGTCCAATTTTGTGAGACAAAAAGAGAGAAAAATCTGAAAAACCTTCTCTTGTTATTTCTGTGAGAAAAATAAAGAATGAATACTAGCATATATCGTTCTCTATCCATTCAAAGGGGTTGTTCGTGTGGATACCGGTAGAGGACGAAGCGAAGTGCGGCGTCTTTGTGATTCAGGTTGAAACCGTGATTTTGTTTGGAGAATCGGTTCGTTTGGAGATCGGTTTGTTAGACCGGTTAGGCGAAACATTCAAAGGATCGGTTTGGAAACCGGTTTGGAATCGGGCAAAGAAAAGCGTCAACCAAATTCTCTTTCGATCATCACGGATTAAGTATAATCCGAAGGTACAAAGTTATGAACTTTTCTTTGATTTAATTGTAATTCACGGATCCTTCTTTTGGGTTTCGAATTCGATTTTGTTTTTCCACTGCGTTATGAACAGTAGAAATCCAACAAATGGAATAAATAGGTAGAAGAGTGGAATTTCCTAATTTCACGCCGGAGGGGGGGAGGGTGAAAGATACCCTCCTAATTTCACGAAATAAGTCAAATTTTAGGATGAAAATACCCTCCTTTTTTTCACCATAAGCTGATGAGGCAAGAACATTAATTATTGTATTTATTATTTTTGGTAAGACTCTTTCTCTCCCTCTCTCTCTTTCCCTCTTTCTTCTCCTGGCAAAAGAATGGTGTGAAACCTTCTCCCAACTTCTTTTCTCCAGCCTATCTCTGATGATCCGTTTATTCATTCTTTAAATCGAAGTGCAAACAACTCTACTCGTTTTTCTCTCTCCAAAGAGATCCGACTACCCCCAACTCCTCTATTTTTCACTTCGTCTTCTTCATCTCTCTCTCTCTCTCTACGAAGTGTTACAAAGAGATACAAAAGAATAGTTTAAGGTAAAATATGCTTGATTTGATTAAATAGTTTGTTTATTTTGATGTGATTTTGCTTATAATTTTAGGATACAAATTGATGGTTGTAAGTCAGGTTTTACTTTTATATCTATTCTATTTAAAAATGTTCTAGTTTTCATCCTCCAAATTGAAAAAATCTTTAAGTTTTTATCATACAAATTGATGATCGTACGTCAATATAAAACTAAAATATATTGCTCTTGACTGGCCAAATTTCTCTTCACTGCATAATAATAAAATATGGTCTTAAGTCATCCTAGAAGAAATAGACATGTCTTTCAAAATTTCTCTACAAATTTTAATTATTGAAATAATTATTGATGACTAATTATAAAAATATCCATGATTTATTTTTCAAAATGAAGGATGTCTATCTCACAGCTTGCATGAATCACTCAACAGACTTGAGTCCAAACTTGTATGAATACACAACTTGCATTTGCACTTCTGATATATTTTTTTTTTTATGAAGTGCTCTTCGGATATTTGAGTCCGAACTTGCTGTAATTGAACATTTTGATTTTTAATTTTCACATTACTACTTTTTCATTATTTTTCTGTTCAATCATGTCATGACTTTAACAAATTTCAAAGGATAACCACATGGATTCCAATATGAGAACATTAAGTGCAAGGGGTGGAGCCAAGGATAAGATTTAGGGTAGTGGCAAAGATGTGAACACCCAATTTGATGCGAACATTGAGAAGCAAAAGTCACCAAGAAACACTAACTTCGCTCCTAAAGTGACTACGTTGCTTATCACTTTAGTAGGGGAAATGTTAAATATTAGGAATGCCAAAATTCAAGGCAACCTTAATCCTACCCCCGAAGAGTGGAAAGGCATTGAGAGCCAATTCAATTTTAATCGACTAGAGGCAACCGTGACAAGCAAATCTTACAAAATAGATGGAAGACATTGCGATCTGAGTATTCTTTCTTCAAGGACCTAGCAAGCCGAAGTGGACATGGGTGGAATGAAGAAGAGGGCATCCTTGATGTGACACCTGAAGCTTGGGAAGAGTATATTAAGGTATGAAGTATATTGTAACATATTTCGTATTTGAATTTAGTAATTTTTTTTTACAAATTTATAACAAAAATTCTCTCATTTATTTTCAGATAGATGAGAAAAGGTACAAATCTTATCGGCGCAAGAAGTTTCCTTGGTTCAGAGCCATGGAAGAGATTTGTGGGAGTAACATAGCGACTGGTAAAATGCAACATACTTCAAATCCATCAATATCGATCATACATACCTTTAACTCGGATAGCTCAGACAACAATCATACTGAGGGTTTAGATGATATTAATGAGACCAATGATTTTTTCCATCAGTTTCAATAAACTGTTCAGACTGATAATGTTGCTAGTCAGATGCCGTTTGCAAATAGTCCCATTAGTCCAGTATCTGTCGGTACATAATCTGTACGTATCGGTTCTACTGTAGAGAAACGTAAGAAAGATAACATTGAGGGTAGAAATAGTAGGAAAACCCAAAAAATTAGCAAAAATGAGATTGCTCAAATGTTTCTTAGCCAACAACAATCAAGAAATGAAACACTTGAAAAGGTAGCAGAAAGAGTGCCGAAAAAGCCTTACTATGGAGCACAAGAGGTACTTGACAGATTGAATTCTGTACTAGATCCCAATTCACCAACATATGACATGGATCTCTTTGAAATGCAAGATATTTTGAAGGATGAATGGGATAGAGATTGTTTCATGCGTCAAGCAGATCATATATTAAGTCGATATGCGACTTTTATTCTCGGTCATAATCACGCAAAATCACTTGATGGCAATCAAGTTGGTACTTCTAACCATTCTCCTCCTCCCTTTGCCACTTGACACCCCAACCTGTGTGCTCCTACCATTGACTATTACAATCCATGGAGGGGCAATTAAGTAATATTTTATTAAAAATATTTATCTTATTTATGCATATTTAATGTTTTGTTATGGTATGCATATTTAATATTTTGCGATACTATTAGCTCATATTGTTGTGTTGAACTTAATTATGTTATTTTTGATACGTTTGAAGTTTCTATAATTTCTGTTTATGTTAGTTCATATATTGTTGTGTTAAACTTAATTATGTTACTATTGATATTTTTGATACTTTCGAAGTTTATATAATCTATGTTTATGTGAGTGAAGCTTTATATTTTTATCATATTGTGTAGGTAATATGGATATGTTGACTGCTCAAGAAATTATGGATTTATTCAATGATGGTGATGAGTCATGGTTCTTTGAAAACCATCTTTTAGAAGATGTCGAGTCTTCTGGTCAAATGACCACAGATGAACAAATTGACAATACTCCCAATTACCTCTACTCCGGTGATGAGTACATTATGAGTATATTAAATGATAATACGCAAAACAGTACAATTATTTTCAGATGAATAAAACTAAGTTCATAGCCCTTTGTCAAGAAATAATGACAAAAGAAATTGTTAATACTGAACAAGTTACAATAGAGGAACAAGTTGGCATGTTCTTACACATTCTTGGACATGCGTAAAATTTGAGAACGATTGGTACTAATTTCAAACGTTTAATTAATACTGTGCATAGAACATTTAACGATGTTCTATGAAGTGTGATTGAAATGAGAGCTGACGACATTAATTTGCCTGGTGCTGATGCACCAAGGCATGCATCTGTTGCCGAAGACTAAATGTTTTCTCAATTTAAGGTATATTTTATGCAATTATTTTTTATTGATTCTTTATATTTTATTGTTGTAATGTTATTTTTTGGTAATCATTGGATAACTCTTGAATATTATGCTTTGGGAGTAATTGATGGTACACATATCCCTGCTGTAGTAAAAAATGAATAAAAGCAAATGATTCATATCAATAGGAAGGGTTTTGTCTCTCAAAATGTTATGGCCGCTGTTGATTTTGATATGAAGTTTTTTTGTCTCAGCTGGTTGGGAAGGATTAGCTGAAGATATGAAAGTTCTGCGAGCAGCAATAGAAAGTGGTGGTTTTACCGTCCCTCCTAGAAGATATTATCTTGTTGATACAGGATATGTTAATACTGGCCATTTTTTTTGTCCGTATCATGGACATATGTACCATTTAGCACAATTTGCCAAAACGCTACCAACCCGGGGAGGATTTATTCAACCACTGTGATGCCCAACTAAGAAATGTTGTCGAGAGGACTTTTGGTGTGTTGACGTTTCAATATTCTCAGGATCATGCACCCATAAAAATATAAAAAACAAACTTTAAATGTTTTAGCATGCTGTGTTTTACATAATTTTATCAAAATACAAAATGAGATCCAAAGTGAACGTGATATGTTTTTTGATAAAAATGGGGAGGTGGATGAAGAAGATGGCAATGAAGATGACGAAGACTATGTAGAAGAAGCCAATGCAGTAGACTTGCATGTGGAAGAAATGCTACGAACAACTATTAAAAATGCATTGTGGGAAGAAATGTATCAACATAGTTATAACCAAAGAGGATCTAGGAATTAGATTGTTGAGATGAGTCTACAATTTTAATTAGATTTTAATTTTTATTCTGTGTTATTTAATTGAATTTCTAATTTAAGGTATTAGCTACTCTATTCAAATAAAAAAAATTCATATTTTTTATAATTCTTTAATTGCACGAAAAATGATTAAACAAAATTTGTTAAACCAACAAATATAAGGAAAGGTATTTCGGTCAATAGAGTTTATCTGTATTTTTTAAGCCAATTTCTTATTCTATCATACTTGCCGAACGCTAATAGAATAAAATGGAATAAGCACTCTTCCGCCTTTTGCCGAACGGACCCTAAAAGAAAGTGACCGAACTTTAAACCTGCGAACCCTTCCAAAAACAAAAATAATAAATATGTGAAACTTTATTTTAAAACCATAAAAAAAATAATTTACATATCCACAATATAGAATTTTTTTTGTACGTGCAAAGCACAGCTTGTCTTTTCATAACTTGAGCGCATCTCATACTAAATTTTACTTGTTTCTAAAAGAGAAAGTCAAGTTTAATTAAAACTTTAGGGACATTTTTCAATTACTAGGGGGGTGGGGAAGTATAAAAACAAGATTATGTCATGCTTTTAGAAAAAAGGTTTATATTTGATGGATTAGAGAATTTTAAATGAATTTGGATTTCAAATTATTAATGCACATTCATCACATTCGTTGTATTATAATAATCAAATACTAATATATAACTTTCATGATAACAACTAAAATTTCTTTTCAAAATCCTTTAAACTGATCCTAAAAACCCTAAAAATCTATTTAATTTATGCCCGACGAAAAGCTTGGTTTAAGTGTGGTGGAATTTATAATGTGTGTTTTTACATATTTTTAGAGTTTTTTTTATTATTGTCAGTAGTATGTCCTAGACCAATATATTTGAGACCTAGATATATGGATAGTGTTAAACAAACACTGTATTGATTTAGAGATATTTTGTATAATAAGTGTATCTTGGTTATTTTATTCTTATTACCAAAAAGGAACTATAAATAAGCAATTCAAATTTATGTCATCAAAGTATGTGACTTTGATATTAAAACTATGAAATGTTATGAATACTATTCTAAATCGTCCATGATCATTCATAAGATATTTTTGAGACAAACATACTTTTAGATAAGCTATGAATATATATCAGTATATTAGTTGACTAATGATCGTATTTTACTGATCATGAATAAGACTTATTAAGTAATTAACGTAAGTATATGTTAAAGAATACTACATGGTTCATGTCATTAGTTATACTAAATAAATGAAAGTATTTGTAGTCCTTGGACTTGAGATTTTCTCAGTTTCCTACACGAGAATTTTTATCTTTTAATATAATTTAACATCACCTTTAACCGGGTGGTCATAAAGAAAATGATTAGGTATATAATAATCATGCGGAGGAAAGAGTTTAATCAAGATATGATTTGTTGAGAGAGATATCTTTCGGCCTCTTGATGAATTTGATTGAAGAAATACACGGCCTTGTTCAAGTGAATTAATAAGGAGTTATTAATGTCATTTCATGTTCAATCAAATTTGGTATCAAGAAATGTTGGTCAACCAACATAAGATTGACACGTACCATGACTTATGGTTGATACAGTTATCGTGTAACAAAGGGATACAATACGTGAATATAAATTAGGTTTAATCGAATCATCAAAAATTAAGTAAATATACATGCTCACACACAAAGAAGACCTATTGAAACATACACAGAAAATTATAACATATATGATAAGTTATATAAAAAAACTATATAGTAAAGTATCATAGATAATCCTACATCTTATATGATAAGGTGTTCTGCACATATGATTACATAATTACCACGCGCATATGATATAAGAATTGATGGAAACTCTTGGAGAGATGAGACTATATAAGCACAAGAGAGACACAAACTTCGGTTAGACCATTCATTATTATTCTTCCATTTTTGTGAGACAAAAGAAAAGAGAGAAAAATAGAAATCTGAAATTTCTTCTCTTGAAATTTTTGTATGAGATAAAAGCGGAGAACAGATAATAGCATATATCATCATTCATCCATTTAAAGGGTTATTTGTATGTATACCGGTAGAGTATGAAGTAGTCTGCGGCGTCTTGTGATTCGGCATTGAAATCTTAAGTCGGTTTGAGAATCTGGTTGTTTGGAGATTGGTTTGTAAAATTAATTTGGAATCTGTTAAGAGAAGCGCTTAACTGTATTCGTTCTTGCGACACAAATTAAGAATAATCCGAAGGTATAAGTTTATACATTTTTTTATTTAATTGTAATTCATGGATCTTTCTTTTGGATTCCAGATTTGAATTTTTTATTTTTCTGATGCGTCACGAATGCGCGAAACCCAACAATTATAAGAAATCACCCCTGATTCACATAAAATATATAAAAATATATAAAACACATGGAATTCATTTTAAAATATCTTAATATATTTTTATGTGATTTTTTAGGTGAAAGGCAATAAAAAGAAGAATTGAAGGACTCATTGAAAAATTCAACTTCAAAAGAAGAACCAAACTGCAAATATTGGATCAAAGATAGCCACATTTTCATAAACCCTCACAAAAATCATTCACACATCTTCTCAACGTACAACAACATTTTACAAATCAAGAAACTAAGTAAAAACTTAAAATTCCCACAAAAAGACAAAATAAACCAAACCCAAAACCCTTATAATCACTTTTTGACCAAAAAGTCAACTTTCTCCGATTGAGACAAGTTATATGGATTTGAAGATCTCGAAGAGAGGAACCAACAATACAATCCATTTTATTAAACCTCATAAATAATCAGAAATTGTAAGTCAAATCATGGTTAAACCCAGAAGCAAAGTCAACACAGTCAACTTCTCCTTCTCCAAAAGGCAGATTTTTCAAAGTGTTCAAAATTGAACAAACTGACCTCTATTCGACCCATATTGATGACCCAAACACAACCATAAGATTCACAGAGGCTGAAACGCCGGCATTTACCGAAAAACATGAAAAACCTCAAATTAGACCCGGACTTAAATCATTCTCGAGCTTCTTTCTTCTTCCACAGACTCCATTTTTCGTGAAACCTACACCAATCCCTTCTTCTTTCTCTTTCCTTTCTAACCATATAAAGTACTTTCAGAATGATGGAGAATTTAGTGAGAAAAATGAATTTGAAACAATGACAGCAAAGTGCTCGGCGAAGTTCAGTCAATTTCCAAATCTGGATTGTGGCGCCAAGTCTAGAACTCGCCATTAGTGATGAGACATGAGAAAGCTTGTAAAGGAGATCTTGAGGTGTTAATGAGTGGTTGGAGGTGACGTAGTAGCGTGAATTTCAAACTACATTCGACCCTTTTCTCCAACGATCAAATTCTTGGACATGAAATAGAAACTAGTTATAATTCGATGGAAATTCGTCAAATTTTTTCAAATAAGGAGGTTGTTTTTCAATTCAGGAAGGTTGGGAGAGAGAGTGGCTTAAACTTTGGAGTGTTTGGATGTAGAAACCAGAAACAACTTTAATAGGGGTTTTGATTCACGATTTTGCCATTTTTGCCGAGCTTTAGGCCTGGTTCGAAAATGGAGGTTGTTTGATGGGTTAGAAGAAGAATCAAGGCCTGAAACTCTGTGAAAGTTTCGTACGCCGTTGGCTGGAGATGGATTTTGAGATGAAAAACTAATCAATGGCCAAACTTCGAGCTAAAGTTATTTAAAGAGGAAGAACTTGAGTGTTTCTTATTGTTTTCACCTTTCATGTTCTGAGAGTTTCGTACATGCGATTTTTTAGGTTTAATCTGGCTTATTTTAATTTGTACAGAAAAAACCTTGTAAAGAAAACGTTAGAAAAAGGTAGAACAATATATATTTGGAACAGTGATAACAAAAGCCTGTCCAAATTTTCTCAAAAATATAATAAATAAAAATAAAAAACAACCCCATTTAAAAAATTCGGGAAGAAACTTGATCATCTAAAAAAATCCACTTAAACCTCCTTGGCCCCTTTCTTTTTTTTCCTTCTTTTTTTAATTTTCTATTTCTGAAAATCTTTTGTACATACGATGTTTTTTATTAATATATTGAAAGTATGACTTAAAACCTACTCCTTTTTCATCAATGAAAACAAATATAATGCCAACTATGGACTAATTGACTAAAATTTGAAAGATCATCTAAGTTCAATGATTGATTGATATTTTTTTTTTCTTTTATTCACCAAGGCCAAATTCCTTCTCGTAACTTTCATGCAAATAAAAACTGTCCACATTTCAATATAATTAAAGTTAACTCAGGCAGGCAAGACTTGGGTCTATTTCTTCAAAAATAAATAAATAGATAAATAACAGATACTCTTTTCAATTTTAAATTATCAACATGTATGACTTCTCTTCTTTTTCATATTAGAAGTATAGATTAAGAATTTCCGTTCCGAAACATTTTTTCTCTCAGAAACAATTTTGGTGCCAAATCCAGTACATAAAAAATAATCCTGGCTTTTCATTCTAAATTGGTAGCAGTCGGGCACAAACGGTGATTATATTCAATGAAAAAGAAGATTTAAATAGCTGATAAAATTCAATTTCAATCCTCCATCAGAAAATAACTGGATTATGATCTACTTTATCTATTGAAAATTTGAAATATTGGAGCTCAACCAATTTATTGCAATTAATTTCTGATCATAATTATAATACAATTAGTAGGATTCATTTCAGTTTTGAAACCCCAACAAAAAGAGAAGAATGGTATCTGAAAAACTTTTTCTTTACTCAATAACAATACATTTACAGGAGCTGAAAAAAACAGGAAAAAAGTCATAAATGGTACAATTACAAATTACATGAATCATAATGCACATCCACAGCAACAGAAGAAGCAGGAGAGCGTGAAAACAAGTACCACAGCCTCCAACACAGATATTATGCGAAACAGGAAATCCTCCAAAAATGAAAATTTGAAACTCAAATTCAAATTCAGCCGCCGGAACTTCAAAGCACCTGATGAAGGAAAGGAGAATGAGAATTTCGATCTAGAATTAGATTTCGGTTGTTGGTCTTTATCTTCCTTCTTCAAATTGAGGGGCTCTTGGCTTTCCTTCTTTGAATTGAGCTTCTTGAACCATGAACCCATTTTTTCCAATTAGAGATAAGTGCAGGGGGGGTGGAAATGCTAATTAGATACAAGTTCTTTGAATTGGATTTCCTTCTTTTCAATTGAGCTACTTTGAATGGAGTTTGCAAAGGGGTTTTGGTTTTGGGTTGAAATGAGAAGAAGAAGAAGAAGAAGAAGACGAAGAACAAAGGTTATGACTTGTGAGGAGGTAGGAAGGAATTAGGGGGTTTTAATGAAAGGAAAAGGAACAACGATGGTTCGACTTTGTTAGGAGTTGTTGTCTCATTTAGTGCATGGACCTAGCGTGAACTTCACTGGAATTGTATGTAGTCGTTGATTGTGCGTTAAGTAATCGAGTATTGCTTAAAAATATTATAATTTTTTATTGTGTAATTGCGAACTGTGGGCTGATAAATAATAGATAACGAGTATTGCTTACAAAAGTAGTTATATTTTTTTAGATAATAAGTATAATTTTGTAATCTAAAAAATGTTTAATTTTAATTGTCATCCATCGTTACGATAACAGTTAAAGATAATTATATGTTTTTTCTAAGATAATATTACTTAAATACATATGTGGTTCTAATTTAACTAGAAAAAAAAATTATGAGGCAAGAATTATATTATATAATATAGAATTTATATGTTTCATGTCTCTTTATATAGTTATCATAATGTCTTTTCTCAAAATGAAGACCATACTTTAGAGTGACATTTAAAAATAGATTCTTATTTCAAAAGAAAAAAAATACAATTTACTTTTATCTCAATATCAAGTCTTCACTAGAAAAGCCACAATGTGTGAATTGGCAATTTACTGGTCCATTCATTAAACTATAGACCAAACCCAGGCAGCAAGTGATCTAGAAGAATATTAAGCTTCAGAAACTTCTAAACTACGCGCTTTAGCTGGATTCACCTGGCCTAGTCAGGAAACATCCACAGACCAGGTGTTGTGAACCAATGTATTAAGCTTATATTCCCGTTACAACACGCATGTTTAGACAAGGCGTGGGTGAAAGTTGAGGAACTAAAGTCAATAGGGATTGTTGCGTTCAACAGATATAGTTGCTTGAGGAAAAAGATTGGATCGTTTTGAGTCGTAGTCAAATTTGAGGTGCATGGTACACCCGGTCTTTATTTGGTAATTGCATATAAATAATTATAAGCAAATTTTGGGACTCTTTTTCAGAAGATTTTGAAAATTCTGATGTTGATGATTATTCTTTTTTTGTAGCACTCATAAAAGTAAATTATTTTTGTACTTGTAATAGTTAATCTAATTTGTTTAGTTTTGAATGAAAATATCTCCCAGATTTTTTAATATTTCTTTCCATTAAAGTTTTTCTTTTTCATCAATGATGTAACTAATTGAGAAAGATTAAGAAATTATTACATGAGAATTACTGATTGGTTGCTATAAAAATAATAGACAAAATAACTCATTTTTCTTGCTAATGAAGTGTCTAATGTTTTATTATAAAACTCATATATACAGCATATTTCTTGTTAATGAAATGTAATGCATAAACAGTATGAAATTTGAATTCATTTAAAATAACAAATAATATATTGAGGCTTGAAAACTGAGTTTGCACCGGGTCTTTAGGGTTTAGTCAAACGCTATAAGTTATTCATTTTGAGACTTGATTATTTGACCAAGTCACATAACGTTAGTACACTAATTATTTTTGTAGTATTGAACATTTCTCACATTAATTCCTAGAATTAAGTCTCTTAAACTAGCCGTTAGACACAATTATTATCACAGGCAATTATGGTAGATGAAAATTCAACTGACAAGTTATAAGGCCAGCTAATTATTTTTTATATTTATTATTTTTAGCAGTTTTTTATATTATTGATATAGCTAATGATCCTTGACACGCATGTAATGATGACAATCATGTCAATAATTATGTCCAATCCTACAATTTAAAGAACTGTCATGGCAGCCCATAAATCATGCATAAAAATTCTTCAACCATAGCTTAGCTACCCAAATGCAATGTAGATTCTCTAATTGTGTGGAGGTCATTTTCAAATTTAGCTAAAAGAATTCCATTCAAAATGTTCAAAATAGAAAAACCTCCTTCCGAAGAATTTACTTTCCAGTTGTTGAAGTGTCAACATTTATTCCTCTTTTTATCTTTTCTCTGTGCTCTCTCTTTCTAATTGCTTTTGACAACATAAACTGCTGTTGGCATCTACTTTTGACTTGCAAAGAAAAAATAAATGGAATTAATGTATACAATACACACACCAATTAAAACATCAAAATAATATATAGCCTTGCAAAAAAGTTTAAATAAGAAGTATAAATGATATTTCGTTTGATGGCTATACTTTTTTTTAATTATAAACAAACAAGTACATCAACAAAACATGAGAAATATCATTTATAATCTATTTCGACTGTTAGAGTAATGGGGAGAACATTGATGTAGAGAAATAAAATTCTTGAGAGAGAAATAATTAGAGAAGAAGAGAGAAATCGTATAATAAATTAAAAGACTATATTGTAAGAATTGTTATACAATTACAATAGTTTTAGTTATCTTTATATAGTACAGATTCATGACTAATTACCAAAATAATTTTTCTAAATTAAAGATACAATTACCTAATATATAATGCAAGTATGAAAATAATTCACCTCCTATCATTGCCTAAATATTTATTTTCATAGTCTAAATATTTTGTAAACAACAATACCAAAATGAAAATAGATTATTGAGAAATTTAGAGTCATACATAATAATCTCCACCTTGACTCAAAATCTAACCCTTGATACAGAGTCATAATAATAATATATCCAAATCGAGCTCCTCCTCAACAACAGCTATCAACTTTACCGTTTCACATGTGACTACCGCCTCCTTGCGGATCGAGAACTCGCCAAACTCTTATTCATTGGCCATTGCCTAACAAAACACAAAATTGTAGTATCCATATCTCATAGGAGATCCAACATGATCCCTTACCAAAGCACCTTTCTGACTCTCCTTAACCGATTCACCATCCAATATGATCCCTTAACAAAGCATCTTCCCGACTCTCCTTAACCGATTCACCATCACCAAAATAAGAGCCAACACAATGCTCCAAGTTAAATCGAGTAACTTCACCTTGTTGATCGAGAAGAATAAACTCCACCTTCTTCGTGACCATCTTAACCTTCTCTAAACGAGAACTTGCACCCGCGCCCGTAACATAACTGACTCAAAAGTCACGTCTCTCAAAACAACGAGTTCCAAAACTGCACACCGCAAATGATACGCCTTCACTCCTGAAGCATATTCAAGAAGAATACATTTCTTCACCCCATACTCGAGCTTTTATTTAATGACTTGTACATAAACGGGATATACCTGCAACACCGAGTAAAATTCACATATTTACCTGACCAAACATTTGTTAGTGTCTAGCACCAAATTGCTGTATTCGGAGAACGGTTGACCAACCACCAAGTAGTATTAATGGCTTCTACCCAGAACTCCTCGCCTGAGCCTGTCCCAAAAAATAAAACGCATCAAGCCTTCTCGAGTAGTTTCCAATCAGTCACGCCATTATGTTGTCGAGAGCGAACAACCATGCAAACTGAATAATCCTTATAAAAGGATCACAAAGTTGTCCCCACAAATCCAAATAGATATTGTCCAAAATTTCATTCGTGCGATGAACAACTGTACTAAAGCTGAGTCTCCTCCGTTTGCCACAAACATAATCTTCACAAAACACATGCTTTCCAGTATTATGGCCACACAGTAGACCCCTCGTACTGAAAACTGTCACCCCACATCCAATCGTAAACCCTGACCTTCTAAATGAGGCAGAGAAGGCGATGACAACCAAGCCCAAAATTGCTCCAACTTCCCGAAATATTTTGGTACTTTGGACTTCCAAAAAATATAATGCACCGGTCATTCGAACCTTCGTCAATTCAAGAGTCCCTTTAGATACCCTGATGGACTTCACCTTCACTCCGAAACTTGCAACCGATATCTTCGAGAACGTCTAATGAGACCAAATGGACAACTCCATCCTACATCTTGATCCCAACCGTGTCAACACCGGGAACGCATAATGAGATCAAATGGACAACTCCATCCTACATCTTGATCCTAACCATGTCAACACCGGCAATGCCTAACGAGATCAAATGGACAACCTGATCCTACATCTTGATCCCAACCGTGTCAACACTGGCAACACAACAGAGATGATCATCTCCCAAAAGAATATTTCCACTAGACGCCTCACATGTGGTGAACCACTCTCGATTCGGGGTATTCTTATTTGAATTATCCGAACCTATAACCCCAATTCTTCTCCACTCTCTCATTCCCATTCGCCACCTCAACCTTACTAGATTCAACTACATTATCTTCTTCCGAAAGAACACCCTTATATGTCTTCTGTTCCTTTTGGAGCTTGTAATAATCGACCTTAATGTGCCTCGTCTCCTTGTAATATTTGCACGCTAGGTTCTTGTACTTGAATTATGAACGAGTCTTCTCTGAACTTGCATTTCTCTCCTTACGTCTCCCCCTCTCCACAAACAATTCAACATCTTGATACCTACTCTCAACCATGGACAAGTCTTAACTAGTAAGTTGCTCTTGACACCCTTAGCGGTAAGTGATTCTCTCGTATGAAGCATAGACAGTGTGCACAGCAACACCACAACTTTATCCTCTCCGTCCAACATATGACCAGTGATCTCCATATCATTAAAGAAACTAATATATCCCAAAATATGGACCTTAACAGACATACCTCCTGTCAAATGGAATCGTCGCTTCAAACATAACCGGTTGGTAACCAATTTCTCCATGTAAATGCCTTCTAACTTCTTCCACGCGCCAACTGATGTAGCTTCCATGAAAATTTCTTCAAGAGTCGAGTTATTTAAATAAAACTGAATTGTCGAAAGGGCTCTATCATCCACCATCTCCCCAACATCGCCCTTCATCTCCTTCGATCGCCCAAAAATGACGGCTTTCACATCTTGACTCGATAATATAGCCTTCATCAGTACTTGCCATAATACAAAATTTGTCATGCTATCATATTTCTCAGTATCATATTTGGTCGACATAATCTCACTTGAATTCAGAATAGAACAAAGCGGTATACTTGACTTACGGAAGCACAAAGATTGTCGTAACATAGCTCTGGTACCAATTTGTTAGGGTAACGGGGAGAACATTGATGCAGAGAAAGAGAATTCTTGAGAAAAATAACTAGAGAAGAAGAGAGAAATCGTATAATCAATTGAGAGACTCCATTATAAGAGTTTAGATAGAGTTACTATTGGGTTTTGGACATGCATATAATAGAGTGGAAAGTAAAAATTTCGTCCAAAAATTATTCCGAGAATCCGTGCGTATCGGTTAAATCAAAGATCTAATACTTAAAAGGTACTTTTCGGATTACGCTTAATCCATGACGCTCAAATTATGTATGTTGTCCAAGCGCCTCTAAACCGATTAACCGGTCGTCAAGACCGTCTATGTTAGATTCCGCTAAAGCCTTCTACTGCACAAGCAACCGATTTCTCCGCCATAACCTTTATCAACTCGTTATCAACTTCTTAGGCCGAATAGATCACAAGTGCCGTAAGTACGAATGTCTCTACCAGTATCCACACGAATGTTCTTAAAATAGGAAGAAGAACAATATATATACTAATAGCTTGTTCTCCTCTTGCATAAGAAAATTATTTTTCTTCTTCTTATTTTGTCTCATAAAAGATGTATAATTTCTCTCATATAATCGCACTCTTTCATTTTTGTCATACAAAAGAAAAGCACCCTTTCATAATTTTGTCATACAAATTAGAAATGATATTATATTTTCTCTCTTTTGTCTCATAAAAGAGAATGTGAAATAGTGAGAGAGAGAGAGAGAATGATGTGTTGTACATAATTTTGAAGTCCTCTATATCCTTATACAGAGATGATGAGTTATGACTCTTCACATCAAGAGATGTGTATGACATCACTCATCATTATCCATATGCCATCATCTAGACTCTTCTAGATAGTTAATATTGCAAGCTTTCACATTATATATGTTGCATGAGTACGATTTTGATCTATTGTGCCCATAGGTTTTATATAAATATATATCGCATCTTATCACATAAGATGATAATGCCTTTTGTGATCATAGTCTTTATATATATATATATATATATATATATATATATATATATATATATATATATATATATGTATATATATATATATATGTATCACATCTTATCATATAAGATGACAATATCATTTGTGACATTCCCATGCAACTCATTATATAAGTCGCTAGGATTTTCTGCGTTGTTTCAATTTGTTCTTTGTATGTGACCCTGTAGGTTCATTTAATGTTGGCAATAGACTTGACAGTCTATAAATCATGAGCAGACTCTAGCAAGTCATCATGACTATCCAATTAAAGTGAATATCGGTGATCCGATTTACCTAATCAACAATCATGTATTTAGTCCATTTGTCACATGATATCTATATCGATCATAAGACATGTAATACATCATCCTTATATTAATCGAATTAATATTTCTTGATCCCTAATTAAACTGAACAAAATAAATGACATTAACAACTCTTATTAATTATTCGAGCATGACCACGCATTTCTTCAGTTCGATTCATCAAGAGGCCTAAAGATATCTCTCTCATTTAATGAGAGTAACAAATTCCGTTTTGATTGCACTCAACCCTCTACATGATTCATTATATACCTAATCATAATCATTATGACCACCCTGTTAAAGACAGTGTTAGATTATGTTAAAGTATAAAATTACTCATGTTGGGAACCGAGATAATCTTGGTTAAAGGACTATAAACATTTTTTGTTACAAGAATCTCTAATAACGTAAAATATGTAGCATTTTTATGGTGGATCAGTCCAGTATATGAACTCTAACATATACCTATGTTAATGACTTAATAACTATTTATCCATGATCAACCAACTAACATACTGGTGTATATTTATACCTTGTCTAAATATATATTTATTTGTCTCCGTAAGTATATTTATTTCCACAAATATCTTATAAATGACCATGGACGATTTAGAATAGCCTTCATAATATTTTATAGTTTTACTATCAAAGTCACGTACTTTGATGATATTAAGCTGAATTGCTTATTCATGGTCTATTTTAATTATATTAAAATAATCTATACACACATATTATATGAAACATCTTAGAATAAATATTATGTTTGCTATTTCAATCCATTATCTAGGTCACAAACACTTTGGTATAGGGCATTACACTATCAATTACTATAGTTTTAGGCCTCTTTATATAGTAGAGAGTCCATGACAAATTACCAAAATAAGTTGTCTAAATTAAATATACAATTATCTAATATATAATGCAATGATGGAAGCAATTACCTCCTTCTATTGCCTAAATATTTATTTTCATAGCCGAAATATTTCCTAAACAACAATACCAAAATGGAAATAGATTAGTGAGAGATTTAGATTCATACATAACATCGAAAATAGATATTTATGGATTCAATTTAAGTCTATTCGGGTATTATTCAAATTCAATTCCAAAAAAACAGACTTACAGTATTTGTTAACTACAATTTCTACAATAACTAACTAATAACAAATGAAAATTGAAAGTCACGACGAGTCTGGTAACGACTCACGCGCGGCACGTCATATTGCGCGATGTGTTTGTGGGCTGTCAGCGTCTTCTATATTTTCTTCCCGTCACTCCTTTCTTCTCTGATACGACATCGATATATATTGTTATCTTATACACACACACATAATATAGTAATGTTATCTTGCATGTACATGTAATAGACCATTTTACATGTAAGTTCTGAACCAATAAACCCGCTTCAAGATCCGTGCATTTTAATTAATAGAGAGCATCCTAAGAAACTCCATTATCTCTCTTCTCATCTCTGTTACCTCTCCTTCTCATCTGTTTCCTCTCTTCTTTTCCATGTCACACACGCAGAACATGATAGACTCATTCTCGAGTGAGGTTTCTCAGTGGCCGGCTGCTATCACAGCCATACAAGAGGTGGGCCCCACACATCATCTAGAGTGATGTGTGGCTATGATTTGCTGGCTGCTAGCAGCCGGCCACAGAGAAACCCCACTCCCCATTCTCATCTCCCACTCCACTCGTCTTTCACTCCACCTCTCTTCCTCTTATCAAGTTGGGTGGGCAATCGTCACTTTAATCGTCGTGATTTTTCTCTCGCAAACACGTCTGAGATCCGTCGATCCCTTATCCCTGTCACACCCAATGAAGGCCCACTTGCATGAGCTCCATCTCCAAGCCTTGCTATGCATCACTATTGATTGATGGTTAGTGGTGTAATCCATCCAATTCCTTTTTATTTAGAACAACTTGAGTTAATTTTGAACCATATCATCTGTTTCTTCTTAATTTTGAGCAATTTGGGTTAAATTTTGAACGTTTTGAACCATACTTCATCTGATTCTTCTTCAATTTTCAGGAATTTTGGGTTTAGTTGAACCATAATCCATCTATTTCTTCTCAATCTCAATTAATTCGTCACTGCACTTTGTCTCACGAGTGGTTCTGAAATCTGATTCTACTAAAAGAAGTGCACTTTTAAGAATGAAATGCGATAGTCTCAAACCGTTCATAATAGTCAGTTCATGTGGTTTATGCAACATTTCACTGTTTTGTGTATAAATTTTGTGCAACAAAATGGCATGTAATCACTAAAATTATTAGCATTCATATAATCCGTTCTTAGTTATTATTTTAGGAGAAACTCAAGTTTTAAATTGCCACTGGACTTGCTATATTCCGTGATACCTGTAAGATATCAAAATTTAATTTTGATATTTTTCTATATTTTCTTAATAAGCGTAATTACCGAAATTTGATTTTGTTTTTCATATTAAATTAAATCGAAAACTTAAGCACACATGGTTATATTCATGTGGGCAAAGGCATAATTTATTTTATTTAGTGGGTTGTTAAGTAGTTAAAATATAAGGTCCTATTTGCAAAGGTAAAATATATTACACATATTATCATGGGCATTATTATTAGGATTTTGTAAATATGAAACTTTGAGAGTTATATTTATAAATGAGGAAGCCAAATTCCATTTGCCAGCTTCATTCTTCTTCCTCTTCATGCGCATAAATGGATGAGTGCCCCTTTTCTCTTCCATGTCCATTCATTTTTTTTTACTCAAATAAGAAGAGAAGAGAGAAAGAGTAAAACCTAGTAAGGATTGATAAAATCTCGACGATTCGAAAAACGAAGGGTATAGCGATATTCTAAACATTGAGACGAGCAAGTTGATATCCTCATTTGCGCGATTCGGCTCCGTCACCGTAAGCGCGCTTTTCAAAGCGAAGGTCTATTTCGACTAAGAATGCGTGTGCGAGACTCCGTCTCGTCAACTTTCGTGTCTTGTGCGTTAGTGAGTGAATTCTTTCCCCTTTTCTCTTATTAAGACTTGCGGTTATGTGCATAGAAGGTCATTGTGTGTTCTCATTTTGTGCCTACATATTTACTTCTTTTTATTTGATATTCTCAATTGAATAATTATGGTCATCCTCATAACATTATGATGTACAAATGAGAAATGGTTAGGGTTTCATAATTAGAGATTTCATAATTAGGGTTTCATAATTAGGGTTTTAAGTTAGAGTCTCAATAATTAGGAATTGGGAATTGGGATTAGGGTTTTGTGCTAAGTCGGAATTATAGATTCATTATTAAACCGTAAAATTTAGTATTAATTAAATTATTTTATTATGCTAATATTTTGGGAAACTTGGAGATGTCACTTTTGGATTTGACGGGTTGTTTTGACGAGACTCGTTTGTGAATTGTACGATTTGTGATTAGTGAACCGTGACATCTAATTTGAGGGGAAGCGAGCTACTAGACGTAGTGGAAATTCCAAATTTAGTTTGGTTCAAGACGCGAGGATATATCCATGGTCGTCAAGGCTCTTGTGTGGGAATACGCGATTCTCGAGCTATGTGATTCTCCAGAAGAGTTGGATTTGCTCTCCGCTCTATCTGGCACTTCAGTTGACCGCTACGCGTACCCTCACTTGGGAATATAATATGGGTTTTATATATATATGTAAACAAGGAATGTGTGAAAGGAATAGACTTCTAAAGTTGGATAGTAGTAATGGTACATATGAGGAATAGTTTTGTGCATTTCTTTTACCTTAGAAATTCTTTGAATATTTTTAATTCTACAATTATTACTACATGTGATATTATTTTAATATTTAAAATTAGTAATATTAATTCGGCCAGAATTAGGGTTACAACTGCACTTGTGGCTTGTCTTAATAAGCTAGACCCATTTACTCACTTAGTCGCTTATGTGACTAACCACTCTTTTGTATATGTTTTGGGTCTAGGGTTTCAGGACGGTGCAGAAGGAACTAGTGGAGCTCGTGTGTGAACGGTGAGTACGACGGTTGTTATCATCACGGAGTAAAAGATGTTGTTTCTAGGTTATGTATATTCTTGTACGGTTTGTATATTAGGGTTTTGTCGATGTATATATGGGCTTCCGCATCTGTTCAGGGTTTTGTTGTCTCCGTGATGTAGTTATTTCATATATATATATGTATGTGATGTTTCATATTATATTTTGGCTTTTATGCACACCTATATATATATATATATATGAGTGATGTTGTTTTCGATTTTATTTTTTTTGTTATCATATGATGCCTCTAGCACACATATTGTGTGTCGGCGGGTTGTCGCATCTTTATTTTTGCGGTGTGACAATACCAGTCAATACTTTGTTTCATTAACTTGTGTGGTATTATATTTTTACGTCAATGATTTCATACAATATATCATATCATTTTGCAGGAACTTCCAATTGCTCGAGATTCAATAGGAAAAGAAGAAACAATTAAAGAATGAAATCATTATTGTGGATGTTTGAAATTGGTACTATAATAGCGTATCATAAACTAGGGTTTTGAAATTGTTGTTGTGGAGGATTTTATAAATTTGTATTTAATGTATATTGAAAGTTAAATAAAGATGATTGTTTATTAGATGAATGAGTATTTATATTGAAATGTACATGTGAATTGAATTGAAGTGAATGAACTGTTTCATCTTATCAAACTGGTACCAAATTTTTAGAATGGTATCAAATGTTTATATTAGTACAACTTACAAAATTCAAACAGAAATAAACAAAAATTAATAAGAATATCAAGAAAAAATAACATCAACAAAATTCAACCAAATTCATTATAAATTAAGAAAAATTAATATGATTCATAACATCACAAAATAACAACTTCATAAAATAAAAAATGTTGTAAAATAACTTGAAAGCATTTAACTCAAAAAAGAAGCAAAACTACATAATAGTCCTAAAAAATCATTAAAATCATCTCCGTCCTAACTCAAAATCTTCTTCCGACTCTTCTCCTGACTCATAATCTCCTTCTGACTCATTCTTAAAATCTTCTTTCTTTAATTGTTTCTGCCAATGTTCTAGAAATCGCTAGGTGATCGGTGCCTAGGCGTTTTAGGCTCATAATAGAAGTTTTCTCATTAATATAAGCACATATAAAATAAATATAGGAAATTTACAAAATTTGGGACAAAAATTCTTAGAATTAGGTGGGAAAATCAGAATTAATTAGAAAAATCGTGATCCAGGTGGACAAATCGGGATTTAGGAGGACAAATCGGTATCCAGGCAGAACAAATCGATAGCAAAGGCGGTCAGGAATTAGGTGAAATTAATTAGTAAAATTCAAAATTAATCGGAAAAATCGCTAATAAATCGGAAAAATCACTAATTAATCGGAAAAATAAAAAATTAAATGGTCCTAGACGATAAATCCGATTTTTTGGGCCGATTTGACCAAAATTCCTCGGTGGAGGAGCGTTTAGCGCCTAGGCGCGATTTTTAGTACACTGGTTTCTGCAAAATAAATAGCATTCTTCTTCTTGTCCTATTTAATCTCTAGCAGTTGGAAGTTCCTGCATAATGATAAGATTGATTCAATTTCTCCTAAAATAAAATAAAAATTTGAGTAGAGATGTAGATCAGGTATTTCTTAATATAATATAAAACTGCGTTTTCTACTAAAATAAAATAACAAGTTGAAGAATTAAGATAATTAGGGGTTATTTTCTAGCAATTAGGGGTTTATTTAGGGTAATTTAGTCCAAGTCGGCATTAATTACCCCTAAAAGATAAATCAAGTCTTAACTAGGGCTGTTTTGGGATAATTCGAGGTTAATTTGCAGTACAACAAGACATCTTCCTTGCTAAATTCATCCTAGTTCAGTCTAATTAAGCCAATTGTTTATCAAAAATCCAGCCTTACCACAAATCAATGAATAAATCAAATTTGCAAAGACAAGTCATTTTCAAGAGAAAAGAGATGAGAGCAACAAAGAAAGAGTGACTGCCCTTTTAACTGTGAAGGGGATCGAGTGCCTGCTCCTTCAAATGGTGACTGTTGTTCGACGGCAAAAGGGAAGTGTTTGATACTTCGACTGAAGATTGTTTATTCGACTGTGAGAGAGTGATTTTCGTTCTTCATCCCCAATCTATGATTAGCAAAAGAGCAATGTGGATTATGCTAAGGGGAGAGAAGAGTTTCATGAAGAGAGAAGAACTGGATTATGCTGAAGCTGAAGGGAGAGAGAGAGTTTCATGAAAAGGGCAGAAATGGTTCAGCAGCCAACCCCATCCATCGTGCCGCCGTCGTCGCGTGCTGAGGTGGAAGTCGCCGGTTGGAGATCCGTCATGTCGCCATCGCATTTTGGTAGATGGTGTCTACCATTTCAGCCGTCGCGCACAAAAGCATCGCGCAATATCAGCTCCTATAACAAATCAAATATGCTATACGACATGATGAAAAATCCGAACAGCAACCCACCTGACATGATTTATCGTGCAATATTACATCTAATATATATATATATATATATATATATATATATATATATTCACCATTACATAGTTCTTTTAATCAGATGTAATATTTACACAACAAATCGTGTGAGTTTACCGTCGGAACATTATTGTAACAAATACAAAGTCCTTATATTTTAGGTCAAGCCCAATCATTATGCTTGTACATTTTTGCCCGGCCTGCCAAAATCCGTCCCATCTCGTTTCCCACCTCCCAAACCCATGTCCTCTCCAAACATCCATGACTCCGATCAACTAACAATGCAATCAGCCTTCTTCCTAACTCGCCTCTCCTTCTTCCCCTTCCACTCCCATTCCTCCTCCCCTCGCCCATCCCACATCTCCTTCTCCACTCCGCCCTCCCATTCCCTCTCGCCCATCGTGGTCGTCGGCTCAGCCAACGCCGACATCTACGTCGAGATCGACCGCCTGCCCCGTCCGGGCGAGACCGTCTCCGCGCGGTCCGGGAACACCCTTCCCGGCGGCAAGGGCGCTAACCAGGCGTTCTGCTCTGGAAGGTTGGCCGAGAGGAGGACGTATCTGATTGGGAGAGTGGGGAAGGATGCGCATGGGAGGTTGTTGGAGGATTCGTTGGGGGACGGAGGGGGAGTTTGTCTTGATAGATTTGTGCGAGCTGAGTCTGTGCCCACAGGTGATTGATTGGCGTTTGGTGTTTGGTTGTTGATTTGGTGATTTGTTGATTTGGCGATTTGTTGATTGATTTGGTGTTTTTTTAGCTTGATAGTGGTTTAAAGTGGATATTTTTATCAATGGATTTAGTGTTGAAATTTTTATTGAACATTATGTTCCTACAAGTAATTGATTGATTCTCGGTGTTTTTAGGCTGTTTATACGCATACAAGAGCAGAAATTAGTAAATTTTCTATGTGTAGTACATTTCAAATTTGGTTTCAGAAGAGTGAATTTGCTATTTTGAGTTTTTAGAAGGAGGATAGTTTGAATTTTTCTTAAAGCGTATATATATGATATCAAATCGCTTCAATTTTTAGGACATGCTGTTGTGATGCTTCAGCCGGATGGGCAAAACTCGATTATTATAGTTGGAGGTGCAAATATGAACGGATGGGATGAAAATCTGAGCGATGAAGATTTGAAGTTGGTGAAGAGTGCTGAATTACTTATTCTCCAACGCGAGATTCCTGATCGGGTCAATATACAAGTCGCCAAAGTCAGTACAAATATCTTTAATTAGAATTAGTTGAAAAAAGCCCTTGCATTATTGAAATTTGCAAAAAGTCCCTATATTATTGACAAAATCGCAAAAAAAACCCCGCCGATAGAAGCTAACACCGTTAGTTTTCATACTCTAATTATTTAAAAAGTAGTTCTCATTGTAGGTTGTTTTCTGCAATTTTGGCAACAATGCAGGGTTATTTTTTTTTGCAATTTTCAATAATGCGCAAAATTTTTTGCAATTCGGGCATAATGTATTTGCTTTTATGCAAATTAAGAAAACTTTAAACAATTTAGCTTTAAGAATTTTTTAAATTAAATGTTAAGATTTTTTAAAGAAATTTTTTAAGAGAGAAATTAATTGAACTTAAAAGATTTTTTTTCCAAAACACAGAGTATAGAATTTACGATGTTAATTTCTAAGTACCGGTAGGGGCTTTTTGTTTGTAATTTTGACAATAATGCAGTTTTTTTTTTATTTATTTTTTTAAAATTTGGGCATAATGCATGGTCTTTTTTGCAGTTTCCCTATAATTTATAAGTTCTCTAATACATGATTTTCGCTATATTTTATCAGGCAGCAAAGGAAGTGGGAGTAACAATAATAATGGACGCTGGCGGGATGGACGCGCCAATTCCGAGTGAACTTATAAAACTTGTTGATATATTTAGCCCTAATGAAACTGAATTGGCACGAATGACTGATGTAAAAACGGATAGTTTCGAACGGATCGGCCAGGCTGCTGAAAAATGCCATCAAATGGTATTATTTGAAGGGGAATTTAAAAAATATATGTTAATATTTTGAGGGAGATTGGGAAGAAAGGTCATATATTATGTCTAATTGTAAAAAAACTAGATTATTAAAAATTGCAAAAAGTCACTCTATTTTTGAGAAAATTGTAAAAAAGCCCCTACTGTTACTTTAAGACTAGCAGTGTTAGATTTCATATCTTTATTTACTTTAATTAACATTTTTATAATAAATCTGTTATTTTCTAATTCTTCCTCTTTTTATTTTTAATAAATCTCATTTCTAATCATTTTTACTTATGTGTTGTTTTGATTAATTTGGGTGAAGATGGATGATAAAGGATTATTAATATTAATTATTATAAATCAATTTTTGATAGGGCATCAAAACTAACAATGTTAGTCTTAAACTAATAGTATTTTTTTTTTTTGCAATTTCCTTAAAACTGGAGGGGCTTTTTTGCAATTTTCTATATATATATATATATATATATATATATATATATATATATATATATATATATGGTGTGGCTAAACAACATACGTATGCACAACATACGTTTTTTTGCCACACCCAAAATATGTATTAAAAAAATAAAAATAAAAATTTCAACCGTACGGATGTAATATATATGTTACAAATATGTTGGAGATTAATTTTCACAAAAATCAGAATATTATAACATTGCCATCATATATCATAAAAAATATGCAGCACTATTCAAAACATATATCGGAATAATAGTTTGATGATACATGATGGCAATGATATATTATTCTGATTCCTGTGAAAATTAATCCACAACATATTCATAACATATATATTATATCCATACGGTTGAAATTTGAATTTTTACTTTTTATAACCACTTTACGGGTATTTTAAAAAAACGTATGTTCGAACATACGTATGTTGTTTAGCATCTCCCTATATATATATATATATATATATTTTGCAAAAAATGTTATATAAATTTAGTAAACCCTAATTTATGTGTTTGAAGTAGGGCGTGAAGCAAGTCTTGGTGAAACTCGGCGCACAAGGCTCGGCTTTATTCACAGAAGGAGAGGAAACTATAAAACAAGAAATTATTCCGGCATTAAATGTGGTGGACACGACCGGAGCCGGCGACACTTTCACTGCGGCCTTCGGTGTGGCGCTCGTCGAGGGCAAGTCCAAAAAAGAGTGCTTGCGATTTGCAGGTATGTTAAAAAAATTCAAAATTAAAGATGAAAAATGGGAATTTTTTATCGGGACCTGATGCTGCACGACCTTCCATTTTTTGCGAAAAACACTATTTAGAGGCAATAAATAATATATAAATTAAAAAAACAGCATATAAGATTCATTTTGTGTAATCAGTATATAGAGACAATAAATAGTATATAAGTAAAACAGTATATAAAAAAAATTTAGTATAGTGAAAAGCAGAAAGAACAGTATAGACAAAATTCCGTTGCGTTTTGGGCGTGCTCTAACCCGTCATGCTTTCAGATTTCCCTTTTATATTTTATTATCTTAATGTGGTCAATGTGGCATCCTGGCTTTACAAAATTGATTCGGAAAGGAAATATTGAGTAGACAAATGGACTGTTGAGAATTGAAATGGATTGTGGAAAATCGCATAATGATTTACAACTAAAATGACATAGTTCATTGTTTAATATACAATACACATTTATTTTATTAGTTGAATATGAATAATTCATAAAAAGCATGGTGGATTCGTATACAAAACAGATTTCTAGTTCATTAGAACTATCAATATTCGATAAAAGAATCAAAATATTAAGAATTCACCAAAAAAATATTACATTCAAAATTACGGGTCTCCGCCTTACTAGTTTCTTAAAATTAATAGACTATATGTGGATTATTGATCTTCCTTAATGATTTATTAGATTTTTAAATTATGAGATTCTTAATTTAATAGGTTTTTAAATATATTTGATTGTTAACTTAATAGATATTTAAATCAATAAAAATTTGGGTTCATCAATGGATACTGGTAGTTCACAATTTGGGTCAAAAAACGAGAACACGTTTTTTATAATTATTCAGATCTCAAACAGAACGGATCCAGATTTTTATTCAGATATTTTTAACCCAATTTAGCTCGCTTTTACACTTGATTTGTAATAAAGCACCTACCAAGCAAAGAAACAAAACTCAACACCAATAACACAATAAAACTCTGCTATTAAACAAAAAATTGGGTGTCAATTTGTAAAATTTCCATTCTTGCAGCTGCAGCTGCTTCTTGACAAAATTGATTGCTGAAATGAAATATTGCATATTTGCAAAAAAGCCCCTGCATTATGCCGAAATTGCAAAAAAGCCCTGTATTATTGCTAAATTTCCCATAAAATTTTCCATAAAAACATATACACTATCAACGACTGAAATGAAATGGAATTATACCTACATACAAAGCTCACTTTCTCTCAAAAATTTGACATGTGTAAATTTGTGGGATTTTCTGTGACTTTCCATATATAGTATTTTTTGAAGTGAGTCATGTAATTATTTATATACAACCCATTCTAAATTTTGGAAATATGTTTTTTTTATATAATCTTATAAAAAATGAATCATACAAAATATTTACGGATGCGTTAGGGATATTCTATTTATATTAGTTTACGATTTCCATATATAGTATTTTTTGAAGTGAGTCATTTAACTATTCATATACAACCTATTATAATTTTTGGAAATGTGTTTTTTTTTTTTTCTATGTAATCTTACAAAAATAGTT
The DNA here is from genome assembly GCA_024447665.1 of Juncus inflexus. Taxonomy (NCBI): domain Eukaryota; kingdom Viridiplantae; phylum Streptophyta; class Magnoliopsida; order Poales; family Juncaceae; genus Juncus; species Juncus inflexus. Next base: position 5,534,321 of record JAJHPC010000018.1, read on the forward strand.
ATACAAAGAATTAAATTTGCAAAAAAATATTTTACGGATGCGTTATTGATATTCTATGATATTGGTTTGTGATATATTCAAGTTTATATTAAATAAATACTGTTTTATTTTTATTTGTATACCAAAATTAGAAAGGAATATTTTCCTTTTTATTCACTTTCATGATTTAGCTTTTATATTATCTTTTATGTTTTGTTTATTACTTTGGATTCAAGAATAATGAAAAAAATTGATGATGGATCTATTTATCGAGTTGAAGAAATTTTTGACAGAACAAAATAAATAAGACTTCTAATATCACAAAAAATTACCATATACCATCATAAAATATTAGTTTTATCATTTTTTCTTTTGTTATTTTTTTTAAATTGAACACAATTAAATATAAAAAAATAAAAAGTATTATGTGAGTATTTATGTTCAAAACAACATGTTGCTAAAAATGAAGGAAAATTAAAAAACCTCAGTTTTTTTAATATTTAATTGAAGTCCACAAAACCCCCTTGAAAATTGAATTTAATTTTTTAACTCTCAAATGATATTAAAGTTAACAATCATCAGGTAAATAATTTGTTGACCAAATCGCCGTTTTCTCTATATTTATAATTTTAATAAACCTCCTTATATTTTTGAATATTTGAAAAATATTACTCAGGATAATAAACAATAAAATTTAGTAGTCCCCTAATATTTGTAATCAAAATATATTATTATAGATACGTTTAAAAAATTGTTAAGTAAATTAAAATTATAAAATAGTAGTATACAAATTAAGTTGAAAATTACTGCCATATTAATGATTAATCCAAAAAAATGTAGTTCCTCAAATTACAAATTAAATATTAACTCTACTAGGTGCAAATGATCCGACCAGGCATCAGTCATAGTGAGGGAACTGCACATTAAGAAATAACTCTGAAAAATTTAAAGGAAAATAATGATAAAATGTTAACTCTAATATTTTTGAAAAAAAATTAATAAATTGAAGCGAAGCGAGAGTAATCGCTAGTATTCTACAACTCACAGTGATTTTACATCTAAAACTCATAATATTAATAAAAACTTGGGTGTCAATTTATAAAATTTCCGTTCTTCTTAACAGCTGCAGCTGCTTCTTGACAAAATCAATTGCTGAAACGAAATATTTCAAATTTGAAAAAAAGCCCCCGCATCATGCCGAAATTGCAAAAACGCCCTGCATTATTGCTAAATTTTTTACAAAAAAGCCTCCACCGTTAGTTTGAACTTAACATTAGTGCCATTTTTTCAATTTTCCATGCAGGGGCCTTTTTTTGCAAATTTCCCATAAAATATCAAGTAAAAGCAGAACATACAGACTATCAACAACTGACATGAAATGGAAAATTCTACAAACCACATAGCGATTTTACAACTAAACTTTGTAATATCAATAAAAACTTGGGTGTAATTCATAAAATTTCTGTTCTTCTCACAGCCGCAGCTGCTTCGCTCTGTGTTCAAGTAAAGGGCGCAATGCCGAGCATGCCGAGTCGGAATTCCGTGATGGATCTTCTCCAGTCCGTCTGAGCAGGGACACCTCCAGTTATTTTTCAAATGTTCAAAGGTAAATAATTTTGAAATTTGAAATAATAGAGGGGTTTTGTTGGTGTTTTTAATAATGTAAGGGGCTATTTTTTGTAGTTTAGGTATATTGTAGGGGCTTTTTTTCAACTTTCTTTTTGTTTTTTTTTTTACCGTCATTGTTACGTGTTTGTTTAGAGATGATTTTTTCAAATGAGTCGTCTTTTCTAGCTTGTTCAAAGGTAAATAATTTTGAACAGGTCTCCCTCTGAAGCAGTAAAGGGGAGGGATTAAAATTTGAAATTTGAAATAATAGAGGGGTTTTGTTGGCGTTTTTAATAATGTAGGGGCTATTTTTTGTAAGTTGGGTATAATGACGGGGCTTTTTTGCAACTTTGTTTTTCTTTTTTTTACCATCGTTGTTATGTAATTCTTTAGGGACGATTCCAATGTTACAGTTACTATGATCTTTTTCAAATGAGTAATCTTTTCTAGCTTGTTCAAAGGTAATAATTTTGAGCTGGTCTACTCATAAAGCAGTAAAGGGGAGGGATTAAGATTTGAAATTTGAAATAATAGATGGGTTCTGTTGTCGTTTTTAATAATGTAGGGGCTATTTTTTGTAAGTTGGGTATAATGCAGGGGCTTTTTTGCAACTTTCTTTTTTACGTGTTTCTTTAGAGACGATTGCATTGTTACAATTAGTATGATCTTTTTTATGATGCAAAAATGAAAATGTTTATATATTATGGATTTTTTGTAACATGATTTAACATTACAATTTTGGGACAGAATAGCGATGTGTTTATATCTTTAATTTAGCTAGATATATTCATCTGATTTAAAATCACATAATTGTGTAAGTTCCTATTTAGACTTGGCTTCCAAGTTTGATGTAACTGGTATGAAAACTAAATGCACATCTCTTTCTTTGGATAAATCAACTACCAGAGTCAACACATAATTAAATCAAATGCTAGGTGTCAAACCTTAATTAAGGATCTGAGAAGTATTATGACTTTTACTTGTTCCAGCCCCAATTAAATGCTTTATTTATGAATGTATGAATTTATGGTGTATTTGAAGTGAAGTCAAATTATAGGTAGAATGGTCGGCTTAACCTGTAGTATTTTTGCTATCATTTGCTGGCCCACATTATCAAAATTTTGTTATATTAGATTTTCCCTAAAATCCTATTTTTTTTTTTCCTTTTTTTTGTGACTTTGTCTACTTTATGGTATAATTGTGCACTTGAATTTAAATCTATTTGTAGTCTTTTCGTCAAAATCAAAGAAACATAATGATAATATTTGTTTTCATATGCCTAACAATATTTTGACCATTTTATGGATCAAATTTCAGAATAATAGATTGATTCTTCGGAAACAATTCTAGAGGAGTCGGACTTCACATTCTGACTTTCGTCAAATAAATTCACGGTGCTAAATAAAAGTGGTTGGAATTGTAGGAGGTTAGACTTGGAAATGTTTGTTTTGGAATAATATTTATTTGCCTTATATTTCATCCATTTTTTTTATAGAATCATACCATTATTCGTAACGCCGTGTGTTGATGTTATGTGCTAGGTTCATATTGAACTAATTCCACCCAATTGTTTATCATTTTGAATTAAATTCAAATATTAATATTAGTAGAAGAGGAAGGGTTTCATATCAAAATAGAAACAATTTTTCTCCACTTACAAAAAACATAGTGATTTTTTCATATATATGAATGTGATTTTTTCTCAATTTAACCAAAAAAAACACGTTGCAAGACATTTTGCTGACAATAGTAGGCTAAAAATGGGAGAATTTGTTGGTAGCTTTCTGTACAGCTCGATTATAACTTGTATTTGGCACTTCTATCTTTTGCACACACCCAAAATTTTAATTCACCGTTTCCAGTTGCTCACTTGAGGTGAAGTTGGAGAGTGCATTAGACATGTTTGAAAGAGAGAAGGAAACCATTTAGAAATTCCTCTTTCGTGGATTTTTTGTTACGAGGATCTTGTTGGCGGTGAGCAGCCATATTGACGAAAAACTGATATCTTGTATAGGAAGAACAACTACAAGTGTTGGACACTTACTTGGTGTTGATTTGATTAATGAGCCATTTTGGTAGGAACATATTTTTAGCATGATCTACATAGCATGATCTACATCAGTATTGCATTGATCGTTGAGTTTATAAGAGGTATCCATCTAAAAAAGCAATTGTTAGGCTTTCGAATGGTATGAAGTGAGCTAATATGGGACATTACGGGAAAATTATATATATACACATTCAACAATAATCATCATCAACATATCATCTAAGGAATTAACCCATCTCACTATTTTTCACTCATCTTTGGATATCTTCAAAAAATTACATCAATTGGATTGCAGGGTATGGACAAATTTAGACCATTGTTTTAATCATTAATATTGTAAGGATATTATTTCTCTGTGTAATATTATGTATCATCATATATCACTATTTTTAACTACTTTAAGCAATCTCAATAGGCCACACTATTTCAAATGTGCATATCATACGATTTTAATCCAACATTTAATTTTTTTTCAAAAAAAAAAACTCCAACTTGAAAGAATTAAACTTAATAGAATAAATGATTTTTTATCTTATTAAAAAAATTTGGCTTAAATTTTTTTCTTGTTTAAATATGTGATTTGCAATTATGTGACAGTGGTGTGAATAAGAGACAACATGAAATAACATATCTACATAATTAGACTTTCAAAATATATTGTAACAAATAATTTTAAATTTATTTAACAAGACGATTCAAAATCTCGCACCTAGCACAACTTCTTCTAGTATTGATTACAATCTTTGATGACAATCAAAAGATTTTTGATGGATTAATGAGTGATGGGTAAGCTGGTTGTACTTTTGGAAAGAACATGATCAACATATACAATTTCCTTCCCAGAAGTGCTGGCACCGTTCTTTTCTTTTAAATAATTGATTGCACACGCTTTACAGTTTCCACATTAACTCCATGCTACTTAAACTAGAACAAATCAATCATGACAGTCCGACCCATTTAATGCACAATCAAAATACCAAAAAATTGAAAATTGGCCATGCCTCTCTTATAACTCAACACTAAAGACTCAATCCAAAAAGAAGTTCCCTATCTCCACTTTTTTCTATATTAGCATATATAAACATCAATAATGGATCTTCTCCCCTTTTGCAAATGAGATGGAGATAACCATTCAAAACTAATCATATATACGCTGCGAAAACTCAGGACTGAAGGTTGAAGTTCTCGATGAAATGGAGAGGTTAGAAACAACTCTTGCGCCTATCAGAGCAAAAAGAATAAAAAAAGAGAGAAAACCCAAACAGAGTTTCCAGAAAACATGGAGAATATTCCTCCCTTAAAATGAGTCATAGTAAAAAACTAAAACTAAAATATGTCATTGCACTACCAAAGTACAACTCCTCAATGCTAATTAATCAGGTTCATGCATGCGATTAGAAATAAGAGTATCCTCTAGCTAGGTACATATACAAAAACTATATATAGAAAGAGTGCAAGAAATGAGTACTAAAAACAAGCTTAAACTACTCTCTTGGTTGGCTGTCAATGAGTGAAGGCACAATGTCTTGTAAAAGTCCATAGTCAGTGATCTCCATGTGAGACTGATGTATCAGTCTGGGAACCTGTTCTGGTACCATAGCTGAGGACATTGGCGGTAAGCTCATTGGCATGTTCACACTTGCATTTGTCATATGAGAATTAGGGATGAATTGAGGAATCAGCAGGTCTCGGTTGAAGCCAGTCCTATGAAGAGGATGTAAAGGAGGTGCAAAGTGATGTGCGCTTCCACGTAAAGTTGAGGGTGTTTGATGAGTGTGTTTCCCCTCATATGTTGTTATAACCATCAATGGATCTTGATACGACCTCTCAACCCTCTTCTTCACTGGGCATTTTTGCGTTGTGCACCTGTAGTAGCTCCTGCAAAAAAAAATAAGAGCTCAGATTTTCAGTACTCGAAAAAAAAGAACTATAAACTCTCTTTTTATTAATCATCGAAAAAAGAACTTTCTCTTTTTATAGGAAGATATTGTTTCTCTAAAGTTTAAGGATTGTTGTGGATAAATTTGGTTTCATTAATTTTCTTCTTTTTTTTTTTTTTTTTTGCCTTTTTTGTAGCCTTAAATCTGTTGTAATGACCTATGAATGAATTCAACCACATGCTGGCGTGTGGAAAGAAATCCATGAGAGTAAGTTTTTTGATAATGAATTTTAGTGCAATTGTCCTATTGCGTGTGTCAAGAAGATACACAATTCAAGGTGTAATATCTTGTTTTGGTATTGACTTTGTGAAAGTATGGTAAATTGTAAAGTTAAAATCACATCAAATAATAGATGATTTTCCTTCAAAAAAAAATAGATGATTTTTCTTTAATACAAACTTGCAAAGAGAAATAGAGGAGCAGCCAAAATTTAGATGATCATGATTTTATATACAAATTGGGAGGTAGATCTTGACCAAAAGTTGCACCTTATATACTTCTAGATTTAGTTTTGGCTTAATTTGTAGACTTTCATAGAAGGATTTCACTTATATAGAAAACTTGACAAAATTATTTACAAAACAAGTAATAAGGTCTAATTTTGGTTATGTGAAAAGTTGTTACTAAAATGCATACATATACATACACTATGGATAACAATACACTGCCCTTGGTTTTCCCTCACTTTCCCTTTGCTATATATTTTAAATGAAACATATTTTGGTTTAACATCTTCCACATTTAACTTGTATGTTGTAGATAGCAGGGGCAAATATGGAGGAAATCAACGGGAATTAAATAATTTTTCTATGTATATTGTTTAGCTTGTATTATGCATTATTAGACCTTGCATAAATTTACTAAATTGAAAAGTCTATATCTTGTAAACTTACATAATTTTGAATGAATAAATTTAGAAATAAAATAGATAATGTTAATTATAGAAAATATGAATGAATTTAAGTAATACATGACCAACCTTGGATAAGGGCTATTTTTTACGGCTTTCTGGCCGTATTTGCGCCACCTATACCCATCCTCTAAGTGATCAACTTCACTCTTCGTCATAAACGCAAATCGTTGTTGCTTTTGCCTCTTCTCTCCTTTGTTTCTTGGCTTATTTCTGTTTGATTCAATTTACAACGAAATGATGAAATAAGTTAGTGTACTTTATAGTTTTTTCTACATGGAGTCATGGGGAGCTTTGGGGTGGAGAGAGAGAGAGATTGCTTTCATAATGATCCATTCAAAGCAAGTACATCTGTCTAGACTTAATCAATTGCAAGCATAAGGGACAGTATTTTTTATTGTTTCAAAACCAGGAATGAAGAATTGGAATTTTGAAGACGATCTTAGAAAAATCACTGGTCTAAAATAAGACCTTTCATACTAGAGTTAGTCAAAAGGAACAAATAGAAAGAGAAATGGCTACCCAGATCTCAGACAGTCAAAGAAATTTAAAAAAGAATAAAAGATGATTGTAGCCTTTCATTCAAAGGTTCCATTGGAAACACTAGCATATTTTTGTTTTGTTAGGCCTGTGAGAAACCCTAGAATTCACACTGAATATCCTACAACAAAACCATCAAACTCAGAGAGAGAGAGGTAGGAGGGGAGTTATAATCCATAATAAAATTATATGTAACTCAACAACTCTCTTCTCTTTTAAGATTAAGACTAGATCCAAGTTCCTTTTTTGCTCTAAAAAAACATATCGAAGTTTCTTTTTTCCTGTAAGAAGTTCCGATAATGAAATCCAAAATTGAAAAAACTAACGAAAGCTCAACAAAGCAAAACAAAACAAAATTGCTTTTCAAGAAAAAACAAAATAAAATTGAAAAGAACTTACACTTTCTTTGCCTTATCACCTTCTTCAACCTGTCGACAAGCTTCCCTTTTCACCTCTTCATCTCCTTCTTGCTTCACCGCACAATCAACCTTACCACAGTCATCTCCAGCCGCAGCCTCACTCGAAGAAGATGACATAGACGAATTTGGTGTGCCGGGTCCACCCAAATTATTACTATGAGCACTGTAATTACTACTATTAGTATGAGCATGGATCCTCTCATGACCTTCTACTACTTCTCTCTTTATGTTGGCTAGACACGGTGCATCATGGTCGGAGAAGTTATTGTGAAAGTACTCTGAAAAATTAGGGAAGGTTGCTTCGATAGAAGGGAGATCATGCGTGATTTCTGGCCTTTGAACGAATAAAGACGATAGATCGTAAAAATCTGTGGAATCACGGAGAAGTTGAGGGTGGTAGATCTCTCCCCCTTTCTCCCCTGAAATATCCATAGAGAGAAAAAGATTAGGGTTTCCTTTTCAATGGTAGTTTTAGTGAAGAAGAAAGAGCGAGAGAGAGAGAGGAGAGAGATTAGGTCATAGCAGGGAAAAGTCAGTTGATGGTATTGTTTGTATAGATAGGTGGAGGAGAGGACTTTTTGGAATGCGATTTATTATTTAACTAAAACTTGCATTATAATAATAATCCTCGTTTATTTTATAAGATCTGATTTTATATTATAAGGTCCTTGTTAACACGATCATAAATTTTTCTTTCTAGTCTTTGGTCTCACACCCCATTCCATGTAGCATGTGAATCAGCCATAGATGGGAAACCGGCCGCAGCCAGTCACCTTTGAACAGCGGTCAATGTTTCTCACTGCACCGTCCACTCGAAGACTGACACGTGTCATCTCCCCCCGAGAATACAATCTTTGATTTTCAGGTGTTGGATGAAGATCTAACGGTCAGAATTGAACTATCGAACAGATAATTAATGGTTACGTCTTGAAATCGCCGTTGAACAATGTATAATGGTGTGAACTTTATATGGGTTCAGCCAGCTGCTGAAAAGATAAGTGGTCATGGTCTACGGTAATTAATTAATTATTAAGTTTATGATACTTGGGCTTTTTGAAGTTTTTCAATATTGTGACTTACCAAAGCTGCGAACTCAGGCGGTTCGACATTTCTGATACTTTTGAAGAGATTCCAAGTTAGAATCCCTAGCAAGCCTTTCAATTCATTCATGGTAATTTGTTTTTTGAGGCGGCCTAATCATTTAGTTATTAGACATGCTAATTATTAAGTGAGATGTTTTATCACTTTAGTACGTTTGACATTCACGGTGAATTTGATTCTAAAAAAAGAATATTGTGGCAATTAAAAAAAAAAGAATATTGTGATTTAGGAACTTGTATTATATATGACATGCGTGAATTTTTAATGAACATGACTTCAAAATGTGTACGCATTATTCAAATTGGTTCATAAAAATCTATACCCATTATGCATATAGTTACATAAATAGTTATATTAACCATAATTAATCAATAGAAAAAATAGAAATTAGAAGTTTTATTTGCAATAGTTTATATCTATTTTGGGTCCAGTTGATAATACATTAACATTTAAAAAGTTATACTCATTAATTTTTTAATTTGAAAGTCGATGCTCAAGAATCTTTATTAAAAAATCAATAAATATACTAAAATTATTCCACAGAAATTTGGGATTACTAATGTCTTTCTTTTTTAAGATTACTATATCAAAAACACTTGAGACTTGACGTACGTGTAAATGCGTTTACGCCAACATTATAATAAATGAGGACTAGTTGATCGCACTTACCGTTAGTTCGATAACTATAAACAAGATTAGTTGGAAATTAATCAAGATATTTATAAACATGATATAAGTGACAGATTTTAATCCATATCAATGAGGAGATGAGGAGGAAAGGAATAGATGGTCTTCTAGATGGATGGCCGGAGTTTCGGAAATATGGAAGGCTAGAAATGCCGTTGTTTTCCGGAACAACAGGGTACGACCAGATTACACAAGTCAGGCAGCGCTTAAGCTAGCTGACGAATGGCTCCATGGTGTTCAGAAGAGTAGTTCGGTTGTAATAGTTACTTAGAATTGGTGGAGGTTTACTCCAGCCATAATTTAGCTTGTACTCAAGATAGCAACATCAGTGCATGATTGTAGAGCAGCAAGCCTCTATTGTAATCTCTTTTTTTTTTCTATTTAATGAAATTGATTAAGTAGGCTAATCGCCTACTTCTAAAAAAAAATATCAACGAGGAGATGGACACAATAAATGCATCAACACTTTAGATGATATGTTACAGTTATGCCTATACAGTGATGGATCCTGAAATTTTGTGAGGACTTGTAATTTAACTTAAAATTTAGCAAACAACAAACATAATTAGCATGTAGTACATATAATAACATATAACATATATATATATATATATATAGCTAGTCAGTATACTAATTTTAACAAATCTAGCAAATTGTCAATGTATATTAATAGATCTTTATAGATTCACTTTGTCTCGTTAACATTTGAATCACACGTAATTTATAGTTATTAGAAATTACATTAAGACTTGACGAAAAAGTTAAAGTGTTATCAGAATTATATCGGCATTTAATATATATTGTAACAAAATGCTATACAACATGATCAGTAATCCCGGCAGTTTAATAGTGTTTACAATGCAAATTCTAGAATTGAAAATATGACTAATGAGAAAAGTAAAATTTGTATTATAAATCCTATGGAGTTGTGATTTTCTGTCATGTTGTGTAACATTTTTCATATCGCAATCGCTCAGTCAAATTATACAAGACAAGAAGAAAATAATACATGGACCGATACCAGGAGAGATGGGGGAGACAATGTACTTGTACCAATGAATTAGCCTTTTTGGGGATGCGGCATTAAATGAGGGTCGGTCGGTACCAGAGGGATTAGGTACAAGATCTGTCCATCTCAATTTCTTATTTGCCCTTTGCTGGCCCCATTTACAGATCCGGAGCATCATGTGCATACTTCTTTCTCATACATACGCGTTTTGATGTTTTTTTTTCTTTAATTAAAGTTAAGTTGTTGCTCGAATTCCAAAATTTTATAGTCAATCAATTTTTCATTTGATTTAAAGGGAATGTTAAAGTATGTCACACACCAACATAAGGTTGCTTAAGTAAAATGAATAAATCATATTACTGGTTTGCATGCATTATTTAAGACTATCCAAATACTTAAGACTAACTTTATCAAAAAAAAAAAAAAAAAAAATATTACGTGGACTATCTAAATTTAATTTTTAATAAATATTTTTTTCTTCTCCTCCTTGGAAGTTTTGTACTACATGAATAGGGAAAAATTGTATAAATAATAAACATTATTTGCTGCCAAGTAAATATTATTTACGTTACAAATTTAAATAACAAAAAAGAAAAACAAGAACACAATTGGGAAAAAATTCTTTATTGAATTGGAATAAATTATAAATATAGTCATTCTCCTTTATATAGTAGTAGAGGATAAATTAGTTGACTAATTTTAAAGTATAATATATGAACTTATCGTAAGTAAATCTTTCCTAAAATTCAAGGCCAAATTTAATATGTACCTTGCCATACATCATAATTTCACGTTTACCTCTATAAAAAATGAAATATCACCAATATCCTACAAAATCACTCAAATATCATGGATACCCCTACAAAAATCACACATATATTATGAATATCCTACAAAATTCTTAAAATATCACCAATACCCTTGTCGTTAATATTTCATCAAATTTGTCAGTCAATAACATCTATAATGACTGATTATTATTAATTACTTTATTAAAAACATAAAATGACCATTATATACTAATTTTTTATATATTTTTTTAAATTTTTTTAGAGAATTATATTCTTTTTCTTTCAAACATCATGAACCTACAATATATAAATATATAAACAAAAAAGTACTTAAAATAACTTAATATAAATCTTTATCATATTTGCATAGAGTAACAACAAAAAAAATAATAAAATAAGGTTAATCTTAACACTAAATATATCATAGGGGCATCCATAATATTTGAGTTATTTTGTAGAGGTATGGATGATATTTCACTTTTTATAGGAGTATACATTAAATTATGATGTTTTGTAGGGGTACACGTGAAATTTGGCCAAAATTCAATAAGAAAACATAAATAAAACATTAGGAGAAATCTCGGGTTACTCTGCGAGTTTTAAAATTTATTGCTAACTAAAAATGAAATTATACACTACAGTCGATTTTACATTTAGTGTTCAGTGCAAGCATAATAGTAAGTTAAAAGTTTATGAATTAAGTTTTTATTTGTATCAAAGTTAAAATGTAACCAAAATTCTTTTGATTAAAAAAAATTAATTGCAATTTTCTTTTAAAGTGTGGATTAATTAAAAGCATAATTTGTAACAAAAAATAAAAGCATAATAATTTTCTTTTTTTGGAGGGGGGGGGGGTAATTTGTGTGGAAGTGTGGATTTAACGACTTTCAAAGTTTAACAACTTTTAGGGTTTTAGACTTTTAATAGGATGGATCGGTGATATTAATTAACAACAGTGTTTTAAATAGCGGCGCTATAGCGCCGCAATTGCGCGCAATTGCGGATTTCGACCATAAAACGCAATACGCAACGAAAATATAGCTAAAATAGCGTTTTGAGCGCTACGAGCGCTATAGCAGTCAAATAGCGTTCAAATAGCGGCTATAGCGTTAAAAGTGTTACTTTTGTATTTTTTTTTTTGCTTATTTCGTATAATTAATATTCATGTGTTTATTTTGAATGTTTAATTATGGACAATGAACTTTGTATGGTATTTTATGATAAATAATTATACTATTTTATTTAAGGGTTCAGATATGGAGTGCTAGTATTTGGAGCACCCAACAGTGCCCGATTACAAAAGGTATGATGAAATTACAAAAAAGTATTTTTGTAAACACAAAAGGTATATCAAAATTACAAAAAGGTATATTTAAAAAAAATATATATTTGTAAACACAAAAGGTATATCCAAGTGCAAGTATATATGTATACAGTTAAAGTTATATGGTGAGCGCTTCTGGGCATTCCAAAAGCTGGGCACTCCGAATAATTTCGTTTTATTTAATATTTATGGTATTGGATTTTTTTTTGTATTAAAATTTTATTATGATCATATTTTTATCATTAATAGTTATGAAATTTTACGTAAATTATAAATTATACTGCACATCCGCTATCAGGCCATAGCGCTGCAATAGCGCCCGCTACCGCAATCCGCTACAAAAGAAGACAATCCGCTACGCAGCGCTATATCGCAATTTAAAACATTGATTAACAATAATAATAATTAATTGAAATAAAGTAAATAATAATAGATAAATGAGAATACTGAACACACAGTTTTGTAGAAAAGTACGGCAAGGCAGTTGCATTAGCTATAACCATCTATTCTAGCTAGCAATCCTTGTTGCGTTTACGAGTTCCTACTCTCCGAGTATGTATCTTCGGCTCCTTGTTCTACTAATCCAGATAGCGTTCTTACAAGACTCAGATCAATGATCGCTTTACAAACTCTTAGCGATTCGTTGAAACAAAACAAAGAGATCTCTTTCAATCAAATTAACAAACAAATCGCTCACTAATTTTCTCTATTTTCACTTTAGATTATTGAGTAATTTAGTTCAACACTAGAGAGAGAGAATTTCTTGATTTTGCATAAAGAATTGGTTAAGAAAAACGAATTGGTTGGGGCTGCTCTTAATATAAAGAGGAAAGAGCAGCCATCACAAATGGAAAGCTGTCGCCAGTTCCATTCGAACAGAACTTAGGTTTGTTTGAATTTAGTTCCGTTTGAACTGAACAAGTGACAGAACACAATCTCGTACGTTTCGTTGGAATGGACTGAGTTCTGTTCCAACAGACATAAACTGCATTCTAAGGTATTTAATTTTCTCTCTAGTACATAATTAACTTGCTCAATTAGACAAATAAAAACTAAAGAAAACACTCAACACAATTTTCAAATCTTCAGTAAATCTTGTACGAATCTTCAAGTCTTGAAAATCGTGAGCAAATCTTCTAGGTTGATCTTGTTGCATCTTTTCTTGATTCGTCTGTTGGGTTTCAGACGTACTTAAACCCAGCGGAAAACAATAATTTTATCGAAAACCAATCCGAGGATCTGTACTTATCGGTTAAATCAAAGAAATAAAACTTAAAGATACCTTTCAGATTATATTTAATCCGTGATGCTCAAATCATACGTGTCATCAAACGTCTTTCAATGTTATTGTCCAAACCGATTTTCTGCCCGTCAAGGTCATCTACGTCGGATCGCACGGAAGTTATCTACCGCATACACAATCGGTCTCCACTGAAACATTTAACAACCCATTATCATATTCTTAGGCCGAATAGATTACAAACGCCGAAAGTAAGAATGCTTCTACCGGTATCCATACAAACAAACTTCTTAAAATGGGAAGAAGAACAACATATGGTAGTACGCTTGTTCTTCTCTTGCACAAAAATTTTTTTTTTTTCTTCTTCTTCTTCTTATTTGTCTCACAAAAGATGTATAATTACTTTCATATAATCGCACTCTTTCATTTTTGTCATACAAAAAGAAATCACCCTTTCATAATTTTGTCATACAAATGAGAAATGATATTTTCTCTCTTTTGTCTCACAAAAGAGAATATGAAATAAGGAGAGAGAGAATGATGTGGTACACAATTTTGGACCCCTATATATTCTTATATAGGGGTGAAGACTTTTCTCTCACACGTCAAGAGATGTGTATGGCATTATTCATTCCTATCCATATGTCATTATCTAGACTCTTCCAGATAACTTGATCTTTTATGCCAATAGTCTTTATATACATATGTATCACATCTTATCACATATGATGACAGTATCTTTTGTGATCATAGTCTCTCTCTCTCTCTCTCTCTCTCTCTATATATATATATATATATATATATATGTATCACATCTTATCACATAAGATGACAATATCTTTTATGACATTTCTATGCAACTCATCATATAAGTCGCTAGGATTTTCTGCGCTCTTTTCAGTTTATTGTTTGTGTGTGACCCTGTAGATTCACTTAATGTTGGCAATAGACTTGACAGTCTATAAATCATGAGCGGACTCTAGCACGCCATCATGACTACCCAAATTAAGTGAATATCGGTGATCTGATTTACCTAATCAACAATAACGTATTTAGTCTCTTTGTCACGCGATATCTATATAGATCATAAGGCATGTAATACGTCATCCTTATATTAATCGATTAATATTTCTTGATCCCGAATTAAACTGAATAAAACAAACGACATTAATACCTCTTATTAATTCATTTGACCATGCCCATGGATTTTTTTCAATTCGATTCATCAAGAGGTCTAAAGATATCTCTCTCATTTATGAGAGGAATAAATTCTATCTTGATTACACGCATCCCTCTACATGATTCATTATATACCTAATCATAACTGTTATGACTACCTGGTTAAAGATAGTGTTAGATTATGTTAAACTATATAATTCCTCATGTTGGGAACCGAGACAATCTCAGGTCAAAGGACTATAAATATTTTATTTACAGGAATCGCTAATGATGTAAAACATGTAGCATTCTTATGGAGGGTCAGTCCAGTATATGGTCTCTAACATATACCTACGTTAATGACTTGATAACTCTTTATCCATGATTAGTAAAACATAATCACCAGTCAACTAACATACTGGCGTATATTTATAGCTTGTTTACAAATATATATTTATTTATTTATTTATTTATTTCCACAAGTATATTTATCTCCACAAATATCATATAAATGACTATGGACAATTTAGAATAACATTCATAATACTTTATAGTTTTACTATCAAAGTCATGCACTTTAATAACATAAAGCTGAATTATATATTCATGATCTATTTTAATTATATTAAAATAACCTATACGATCATATTATATGAAATATCTTAGAATAAATATAATATTATTAATTTAATCCGAAAATATAGGTCATAACACTTTGGTCTAGGACATAACACCATCATCATGATCATGAACTTTTGATTTAGTTAATCTTATTCATTAGACTCAAATATTATTAGTATTTCAGAATTATTTTAAATATCATCAAACAGATAACAACATATCGTTGATAAAAAAAATAACTATTACATTACAATATATTATCTTTCACATATGTTGATGCATTTTAAAATTTTGATTATTTGTTTATAATATGTTTTAACAATCTAATTATATAAAATATCATTCTTTTATGACGTGTGTGAGGCGTAAGGCTTTGTAAAAGTCTATTTCATATATTGTTTCAATCGTAAAAGCATGACCAACATGTAGTATTTAGGGATCAAATCTACATGAACGATCAATCTTTGTAACTTGAATCGTAGTCTATATAGAATCTTTATAGAGTTTTTGTTGTTTGAAAAGTAAATTAAATAAACATAAAAGGAAAGAAAAAAGTAAAATTTGTCGCTAGAACTGTCATGGGCGCAGCTGTCACATATCGTGTCCCAGATAGGGTTTTGGATAAATCTTCGGAGGAGAGAGTTATGGGCTCCGTGTGTTTGTAGTTCTCCATCTTTCTAATCTGCCATGATAGTGTTGATTTTTTCTTGCTTTAGCAAGGGGTCCTCCCCTCTGATAAACGAAATTGATTTTCGTCGTGAATCACCGTGCTCCTTTCTCCCGGTATGAGGATCTATCACTTGGCCTCGTGTAGCTCCTAAAGTCGGGAACCCGTTGGGTTCTTTGGAAGTCCTTCTTGCCCCATCACTCATCGTGATCGTCGTGCTCGTTTCTACCTGCGTAAATGTCTCTAACTTTTCTTCGCATGGAGGGGCAGTCACTAGCCCTCCAGAGTTGGAAATTCGTCTACTTTGGAAGTTTGTTGCAATCCCCGAGCCGTCATGGCTATTTTCGTGCTCATGGGCGTGCCAAGTTTTATATGAGTTGGTGGGGCCATAGGCTTCTTTCTTACGTTCTTCACCTGATAATCTGTCAACTCGAGTTTTGCCTCGAGATAAGATAATACACACAGATAAAATGCTAAAAGACAAGAATAAATCAACACAACACAAGAAATATTTGAAAAGAATTTCAATATGCTACTAATACTTCACCCTAGAATAAGGTTTAGTTACAATTATTCATAGCTGAAACACTAAGCAAAATAACAAGATACATTAGAATAAAATTGATACAATACTCGTATACCGCTCCTCTCTCTGGTCTTAATGCCTTTGACAAAGTGACTCTGAAGCATTGCGACCCTCTAGCCGGCCCTAGGATCCTCCTTTTCATAAGTCGGGGCCGGCTTCTTGGAGAAGGGGAAATAAATCTTCCTAAAACCTATCCAATTAAAAACCAAATATAATCATAATGACTAAAGCTAGCCCCATAATTTATTCCCCATTAGTCGACTCTTGCCAAATGAAGCTTCGATTCTGATTAGATACAAAGTACTGATACAAAGTAGATAAAAGATGGGCCCCACTGATAGATATGGATTTAGACGATAGTCTTACATAAATTTTTTTATGTGCATATTTAACATCACAAATTCAATTGAGAGAAAAAAATTAAATAGGAAACTATACTAATATGAAACTCAATATAATAGAAAATTCATACAAATTTAAATATAACTGTTTTAATAAGAAAAACTATTTAAATAATGATTATTAAAAAATTCTTGAGAAAAAGAAGAAAGAAAAGAAAATAAGTATGAAAATAGTACTTTAAAATAATTTATTTTAATTGAAAATTCCTTTGAGATATTCATTTACGCTAAAAAATTATATGGTTTGTTAATCTTTAATAAATTCTTAGTATTAAAAAAGTGTGACAAACATTAAAATATTAATCATAATTTATAATATTTATTGAATAAAAATTTCTCTTTCAAATAATTAAGCTGCTATGGCACAATGAGAATGCTTTAAAGGAGTTAACTAAAAAAGTGGGTAAATAATTATAACGAATGAATGTTGTAAAGGGAGAACTATAGGTGATCACCTGCTTTGTTCTTTTTAGAGTGACTCATATGCCGTTCCTAAATTTTAAATCAATTCTACTAGACGCATAATTCGAACTCCTCATCTATGAAAATGTGGGAGTTAATATCATTATGACTAAGCTAACCTAGTGGTGATAAAGAATGAATTTTGTAAGAGCCCAAGTATCTTATTAGCCGAACAACACCCAATTAGAACCACACTATATTTGTGTTGAAGAAGTTTAATCCCGGTTGGTGCTAGTACTGTCCCAACAACACTCAATCAGAAGCACACAATCATTTTTTTTGAAAGAAGTACACAATCTTTTAAACACAAAAGATGAGACTAAATCATTTTCTTTCATTTTTGTTTTGACATATTACGGTAAAAACACATATTCATAACAATCTCGTCAAAATTTGTTATCTCAAGTGATAAGACATTCTTGAACTTTGAGATAGATCTCAAGTTCGAGTACAAATCTCGAATGAATGCCAATCTTTTGTAGCAAATGATATTTGTATACTACGGGCATAATTAGGGGCATGGGTATACAAAGTTATGTTTCAATTTTAGAGCATTGACATGAGTAGTATAAAATTGCTTTATATTTTAACAAATCTTAACACATATTTAATAATTATGATATGACATATTGAGATTGCTTAACATTAGTTCAAAAATAATAGTATTTAAATAAGAACACACAAATAATACCGTTGCTAATCAGTGATTCAAGTAATGGTTCGAAATTCGGATCTACTCACAGGCACACCTCATTATCGGATGGTTTAAATAATTTAAGGACCTGATATATCACGGCATACTGTAACATGCTCAAATCATAATGACAATATATATAAATAATATAGCTAATAATCAATATATAAAATTAAAAAAATAATATATATAATTCATTTTTTGTAATAGTATGTATGTAAATAATGAAAACAATAATTAGAAAACAAAATAGTATATTAAAAAGCGGTAAAACCATATATACAAATTTCAAAAGTAAATAATACATACAAAATAAAAATATGTCTAAAATAGTGAAAACATTCTAGAGAAAAAATATATTGAAAAGTGGAAAAATAATAGATATACAGTGCATCGTGATTTGGACGTTTTACAATTCATCGCGATATCGTATTTCCCAGTAATTTATGTAATGTTACCTCTCCAGCATGCTAAAAATTAAGTGAAATTAAGGAGATGTGGGGTTAATCGTATTACCCTTTTTTTTTCTGAACACAAAATGTTTTTTATTTAAAATACACAATAGACGATCGTCTATTGTTGCTTATATTATAAATAATTAAATATAATGAAGGAATTATGCCCTACGCCAAAGTGTTGGACTAGAGATTAGATTATATGCAATATGTTTATTCACTTCATATATGAATGAGTGTATGGGTGACTAATATATTCACATATATTAGATTGACCATGAATGACACTTCGGATTCACGTCATCAGAATACGTGACTCTGATAGTAAACATACTTTAGGTAAGAAGCTACATATCACTTTGGATGATCATGTTCTGCTAATCATGGACATAGGGATGCCAAGTCTGGAATATAGGTATGTGTTAGAGAACACATACTGGACTGACCACACTATGAGAATATGCATGGTATATATCATTAGTGATTCTCATATGAATAGTATGCTTGTTCCTATGACCTAAGATCACCATGAATTCCTGTATGTAGAACTGCATACTTTAATATGATCCTACGTCATTCGTAACGGGATGATCATTAGGGTCATCATTAGATATGTAGTGAATCATGACGAGAAATGTGAGTGACCAAGATGGGATTTGTTCCTCTCGTCAAGAGGGAGATATCTCTGGGCCCCCCAGATGATCTAGGACTGAAGGAAATACATGGTCATACTCAAAATGGATTAACATGTGTTCTTAATATCATTTTGTATTTACTCAGTCTAATTCTCGATCAGGAAAGAGACTTTGATTAAACTCAAGGATGACATACTTTCATGCCTTGTGATCAAGACATATATCGTAGAAAAAAGGAATAAGTAAACGTCTATTCATATAGGTTTATGATCGCTGCTCATTTTATTTAACATGGGTAGCCATGACATTAGTCTAGAGGTTACTCATGACTTACGATCTTTAGAAGATCGTTGCCAGTGTTAAATGGAACCTACACGGTCACACAATACCTCAAAACATACATGTGATGTATAAATTGGTGAACGAAATAATCAATTATTGAATATTTGATTGAACAAAGCAGCACCATTCCGTTAGCAACGGAATAGTTCCATTTCCAACGGAATAGATATGGAAAGTTCTTACTCCTTGACATCCAAGATTTTTTTATTAAGGAAACACCTACTCTGTTGGGAACGGAATAGAACTTTTGGGAACAGAATAGGCCCAGGAATAAGATTTTCAGTTATAGTAACTGAGCAATCGTTCACTTCACTCTCTAGTATAAATAGAGAGACATCCATTCTCTATAAGATATACAATTCTCAAGCCTTAGAGGCCATCGTGATACAGAAATAGAGATATTTTTGTGAGGTAATTTCGGAAAGTATTTCCGGACTCGTCTAGCCGAGTCCGGTTATTCCGTGTATCTGAAGTTTGCATGGATACGAGTAGAGATCTTCTACTTTGGAGATTAGCGAGCGATCAAGTTCTTCATCCCTAGGAAGAGTATGAAGGTTTGGAGAGTCGAGCTTCAGAAGCCAGGAAGGAGAACGAAGCAAGGCGGAAGTTTGTTCAGACCTACATCCGCTTCTTTTTCCCGGATCAGGAAAATCCGAGATATAAATTTTAATAGCATAATCTTGTACTTTTATTCATTTAACGATGATTCTAGAGAGGATTGAACCCGTCGATTCCGCTGCGCATATAATATACATGGTTATGCGTTTCTCAACATATAAAGAATTCATATTTACAACCATCCAAAATACCTCCAAAAGAAAAATAGAAAGTTACAAATTCCCCTAATGTTGGACCCCACACCTTTTCATTTCTCTTCAATTTTATTCATTTACTAGCATTGTCAACATTTCAATAAGAAAACTACACGAGCATTTTCTTTATTTCTTTTTTATATTTGAGATTCTAATGGCATAAATTTGTTTTAAGTATGTATGTTGTTAAATGTGTGTTTGGCGTGCGCGGTGTGTGCTGTCACCCTGAATTCATGTGAGTGAACTACGAATTACGATTATATGATATCTACTTATTTAAAGGAATCATAGCATGAGAATTATAATTTTCAATCATGCTTCATGCCTACTTTTTTTTCATATATGAATTCCATATTTTTAACAATAATGAGATACCTCAACAACCACCGTGATTGCTATTGCCTAGAATAAGATAGGCTACATAGATGGGGGGCCAAATCAAAATCTTAGGAACAGAAATCAATGAAAATATTATGATCTGCCCCTAATTATGCCCTAGTAATTTTAGGAACTAAGAAATCAATTTAGAATTAACCTTGAATTTAAAAATAAGGGAACATTATCTTCATTGTTTAGAATGACCTTGAATTTAAAAATTCGTGAAAATAATGAAGATAATTTTTCCTTATTTTCAAATTCAAGTTTAATTTTAAATCGATTTCTTAGTTCCTAAAATTACTAGGGGCATAATTCGGGCAAAGCATATAATTTCAATTTTATTTTTCTGAATTTCTCTTTCAATGCTGAACCAATGCTGATTTTTGTTTTCTTATTTTTATTTTCAGGATTGAGTCAAATCCAAAATCATTCTGAAGTCATACTTGAAAGATCATCTTCTTTATTTTCACCAATCCATAATCAATCCATATGTTAAAATAAGAAAATATTTTTTTTGATAAATTAAAAGTAAGAAAAGGTCATCTTGTTTTTTCTTTTTCTTTTATTATTTTCTTTTTCAGAATTGATTCTTTAACCGATTTTCGAGTTCCACAATTTTCATTATGCCGCAAACTTGGTTATGAGTGATATATCATTTATTTATAAATAAACACAGTAAGTATAACTTTTGGAAGGATTTTTTATTTGAAATGTTCAAAACAAAATATGAATTTTATGTCCATCCCTGTTTTAATGTCCTAAGAAAAATTTAATTTTATATTTTCCCAACTGTTCCTAATTTGAAGTTTTTCATTGATCTTCCAAAACGTTTGTAATATTTAACATAAGAACTATAGAGTAATGTGCAAAAAATATCTTCTAATTAGCAAAAAACAATCACCTTATAGCAAATAGTTAGCAAAGAATGTACAATTGTTAAATATGAGGTAATTGACATACAACGGAAGTATGCAGTAAATAGCAATTTTATGTAATAATCACTTGGCTATAATATTACTTTCGGTTCAATTGTTCCTCACTGTAAAATATAATTTTCATAAAATACTTGAACCGCAGTTTCTAATTAACACCAATTTTTTTTTTTTTTGAAGAGTAGGCGGATTGCCATCTAAGATTTTTTATTAATATAAGGAATTTTTTACAAGATGGGTATTATATATAATGATAATGGGAAAATTACTAAGAAGAAAAGCCTATCCACTGGAAAATCTTCCTATGGTCACCGATCCAAAGTCGTGACTATGTTGGCCGCATGCCTAGATGGTTTAACCACATAGTGTAATCAAAAAAGACGAAGTCCTTTGTGTATCTTGCTGATTGTCTGCAATTCTTGAAGATCCTCGCATTGCGCTCTTTTTAGATATTCCAACAAGCTGCAATCCACAACGAAGTCCATTTTTTCTTGGTTTTATTGTCGACTTGTTTGCACAAGATTCGTAGAATATCTTGTGGGGATATGTTGGTAGTTGGTATTTGGATATTTTCCTTGGCGGCGACCTCCCTCCAAATACCTTTAGCGTACTCACAAGTGGCAAATAGATGGTCGTGAGTCTCTTCTGCATGGTCGTTATAAAGTGGACATTTGGAATTAATGGCATTGTCCCATTTCTTTATTTGATCCTTGGTTTTTAATTTGCGTCTGTGTAAGGTCCATCCAATTTTTTTTATTTGCAACGGTGCATGTGCTTTCCATATTTTGTTTTTGTCAAAGTTGGGCACACCCGGGTTAGCGAAAAATTCATATGCATTTTTGATGGAGAAAACTTGGTTACTGTTGTTTGATATCCAGTTTACATGGTCATCTTGGTTTGTAAATAGTATCGTGGATGTCTCAGTTTTGAGTTCCTGCCATTGTCTCTCTAGGACATCATTTAGTTTGCGGTCCCATAAGTTTGAGGGATTGTTTTCCGATAAATTTGGTGAATTGTTCTTTTTTTATGTTTACATGTTAGATATAATCTATGATGAGTCTGCATGAAAGTTTTTTCCTTGGTGCCATTTGTCGTTCCTGAAACTGGCCGTTTTTCCATCCCCAATGGTTATGATTGTCCTACTGTTGAACCACTCACCTAATTCAAGTAGGCTTTTTGAGAAGAATGATTCATTTTTACACGATCCAATTTGGTTGGAGCCATAAATCTTTGAGAATGTGGTTACCCATAATGAGTCATGTTTATTCTTAAGACGCCATAGCCATTTAATAGCAGGACACTATTGTGAATGGCCAGGTTCTTGACCCACAATTCACTGTTCTTTTTAGGTAGACACACCGTGTCCTAGATGATCTGATTTTTATAGGTACATACTACTTTGTCCCATTGCATAGGAAATTCCGTCTAACTTTGTCTATCTCATTGAGGACCCCTTTTGGTATAGCAAATGCCTGCATGTAGTATATTGGAATGGCTAAGAGAGTAGAATTAAGCAGTGTGAGTCTACCTGCCTTCGAGAGATATTTAGATGCCCACCTTGATACAATGTTTTGGATTTTGGTAATATGTGGTAGGAAGTCCTAATGGGATGGCTTTTTAATTGTGAGAGATAATTCCAGATAAGTTATCAAGAAGTCTTCCTTGGTACAGCTGAGAATATTATGAATTGCTTCAGCACATTCAGTTGGCATCTGAATGGTAGTGAATGTGTTTTTTTGGTTGTTACTTTTTAGTCTCGTTAGGGTACGGAAGTGTTTCACAGTGTGGTTAATAAATTTTAGATTTTCCAAATGTGCCTCCGTTAATAGGACCGTATCATCAGCATATTGGATGGTTGTTATTGGTAAAATATTTGGCGCCGATCCCAGAGTGTTCGCATGACGTGGTATTTGTTGCAGTGTTTATGTGACTAGTACGAATAATAAAGGTGAGAGTGAGTCTCCCTAACATAAACCTCTTTTGTGGGTGAAGTAAGCACTACCTTGGCCATTAACTTTGAGAGAGGAGGATCTGGATGAAAGTAGAGTTGAAATCTAGGTTATCTATCTAATCGGGAATCCCCTTAGTTTAAGCATTTCCAGCAGGAAGTTCCAATCAATTGTGTCAAATGCCCTGTAAAAATTAATTTTGTATAAGATATTTGATATTTTCTTCTGATTTAATACATGAATTAGTTCCCTAGCGGTGATAAAAGTTTTAATGATTGACCTTTCCTTGATGAATGCGGATTGTTGCCTATGAGACTAGGCATTTGTGGTTGTAGAATGTTTGCAAGTAGCTTGGATAAAATTTTAATTGGACCGTCAATGACGCTAATGGGTCTAAAGTCACCAATCATATGAGCGTTCTTCTTTTGGGAATTAGTGATATTTGAGCTTTATCTATTATTTTAAGATCAATATTGTTGTCGTAAAAGTCCGTGCACATCCATAGGATGTCTGATTTAATGATATCCCAGTATTCTTGATAGAATTTATTTGGGAAGCTGTCAGATCCTGATGCTCGTCCCTTGGCAAGTCCAAAAGCAGCCGACTTAATTTCCTCCTATGAGAATGGTGCATCCAGATGGATTAAGTCACGCTATCTGTCAAAAATGTTGGATAGATAGAGTGTGGGATTGTTCGTTGGTTGGGTTGAGAAGAGCTGTGTGTAAAACTGGTTGAAGGCCTGAATTATTTTCTTGTAGTCATGGATGATCTCGTTGCCGACAGTGACGGACATAATATGATTGGTTTGTCTTTTGGATGATGCTAATGTGTAAAAATATTTGGTATTTTTATCCCCTTTTTGTAGCCATATACAGCTAGATCTTTGTTTCCATTTGGTCTCATAGTTATTGGCAATCTCGTGTATTTTTTTCTTTGGCTTTGATCATGAGTTTAATTTCTGTTTGGTTGAGTAGCATGTGTTCCTCCACTTTGCTAAAAGTCATGATAATCTTTTTACAATGCTCTTTTTGGAGGTCCGTATGTTTAAACTTTACTTTAGACCACTGAATGAGGAATTTCTTTACTTTATTTAGTTTGTAGTGGAAGTTTTTGACCGGGTTGTTTGATAGTGCCCCAATTTGACGGAATGATATTACTAGATTCATTGTATTGCATCCAGTATAGTTCGAACTTGAAGGCCCTTGTTTGTATATGTGGCCTTTGGAAGGTTAGGTTGATTGGTGTGTGATCCGACGTGGTGGCTGCAAGAGCCTTGAGATTGTGAAGCTGGTTAAAATTTGCTAATGATGGGAGAGAAAGCATCTGTCCAGCTTACTAAAGGTTGGTAGGGGTCGTTTACTAGACCATGTGAATCGTTGGACTGTCAGAGGCAATTCAATAAGTAGCAACTGGTTTATAGTTTTATTGAACTCTATGATGGATTGAGCTGATGGTGTTATGCCCTAGGCCAAAATATTTGTGACCTAGATGATGGATTGTAATAATAAACATAATATTTATTATAAGATATTTCATATAATATGTGCGTATAGATTATTTTAATATAATTAAAATAGACCATGAATATGAAATTCAGCTTTATGTCATCAAAGTGCGTGACTTTGATAGTAAAACTATAAAGTGTTATGAAGGCTATTCTAAATCGTCCCTGGTCATTTATAGGATATTTGTTTAGACAAATATACTTGTGGATACATATAAATATATATTTATATACAAGCTATAAATGTACACCAGTGTATTAGTTGACTGATGATCATGCTTTACTGATCGTGGATAAATAGTTATCAAGTCATTAACAAAGGTATATGTTAGAGACCATATACTGGACTGACCCACCATAAGAATGCTACATGTTTTACGTCATTAGCGATTCTTATAATATAAAGTATTTATAGTCCTTTGACCTAAGATTGTCTCGGTTCCCAACATGAGTACTTTTATACTTTAATATAATCTAACACTGCCTTTAACCGGGTAGTCATAATGGTTATGATTAGGTATATAATGAATCATGTAGAGTGATGAGTGCAATCAAGACGAGATTTATTTCTCTCATAAATGAGAGAGTTATCTTTAGGCCTCTTGATGAATTGAACTGAAGAAATGTATGGTCATACTCAAATGAATTAATAAGAGTTATTAATGTCCTTGTTCAGTTTAATTCGGGATCAAGAAATATTAATTCGATTAATATAAGGATGGCGTATTACATGCCTTATGATCGATATAGATATCGTGTGACAAAGGGACTAAATACGTAATTGTTGATTAGGTAAATCGGATCACCGATATTCACTTAAATTGGGTAGTCATGATGGCTTGCTAGAGTCCGCTCATGATTTATAGACTGTCAAGTCTATTGCCAATATTAAGTGAACCTACAGGGTCACACACAAAGAACAAACTGAAACGGGCGCAGAAAATCCTAGCGACTTATATGATGAGTTGCATAAGAATGTCACAAAAGATATTGTCATCTTATGGCATAAGATGTGATATATATGTATATAAAGATTATGAGTACAAAAGATCATGTAATCTAGAAGAGTCTAGATGATGACATATGGATAATAATAAGTGATGTCATACACATCTTTTAGTGTGAAGAGACATTACTCTTCACCTCTATATAAGGACATAGAGAGCTCCAAATTCAGATACACATCATTTTCTCTCTCATTATTTCACATTCTCTTTTGTGAGACAAAAAAGAGAAAATACACTTTCTAATTTGTATGACAAAATTTTGAAATGGTGCTTTCTTTTTGTATGACAAAAATGAAAGAGTGCGATTATATGAAAGAAATTATACATCTTTTGTGAGACAAAATGAGAAGAAGAAAAATAGTTTTCTTATGTAAGAGGAGAACAAGCTACTAGCATATATATTGTTCTTCTTCTCGTTTTAAGAAGTTTGTTTGTGTGGATGCCGGTAGAGGCGTTCGTACTTTCGGCGCTTGTCATCTATTCGGCCTAAGAAGGTGAGAACGGGTTGTTGAGAGTTTAGGTGGAGACCGATTGTGTGTGCGGTAGATGACTTCCACACAATCCGACCTAGACGGCTTAGACGGACGAAAAATCGGGTTGGACGGTAACCGGTTTAGAGCGCATGGACAACACGCATGTTTTGAGTGGCACGGATTAAGCGTAATCCGAAAAGTATCTTTAAGATTTATTCTTTGATTTAACCAATACGCACGGATCCTCGGATTGATTTTGGACAAAATTTTTATTTTCCGCTGCGTTATGCACGTCCGAAACCCAACATGAGCTGTGCAGTTGTTTCCTGTAGACTCATCTAATTGTCTAATCCTGTTAAAATCTCTTATAATAATCCATGGTACATTATTTATTGCCCTAATGTCTACTAGTTCTTGTAGAAAGTCTTGTTTTTGTGTATCATCCGTTGGCCGATAGACATTAGTTAACATAAAGTTGAGGTTTGAGTTAGAGTTAAGGATAATCGTGGAGGAGAAATCTTTGTTTATTTTTGAAGTGGCAGTAAACTCATTTGACCAAGCAGTCAGTAGTTCACATGTTGAATGGTTTGCTTGTTTTATAAATGCATTGGCTAGTCGTGGTGGGTAGACTTTTGTGTGTAGGAATGAGTCCGAATCATTCCATTTAGTTTCTTGTATGCATATTATTTTACTGTGGTCATCTCTTAGTGAGTTTTTAATTAGGTCACATTTGAGTTGGTTTCCTAGACCCCTTATGTTACACCCCGAAACCAAATAGTGGAAAAGGGGGCTAGTTGATTAGTCCCACCTTGAGTAGTGAATGAAAATTGGAGTTACTTAAATAGGCCAGTGCATTAACTACTAGCACCAACCAAGCTTAAGCCTTTTTCAGGACAATATGGTGTGGGCCTGAAGGTTGGACTAGGCCAGTTAATGTACTAGGCTCTAACAAATGGTATCAGAGCAGTTCGATCCTGGGGGTACTATCATGTGGCCGGAAACGTACCATACTGTTATCATGCCCAGAGAACCTGAGGATCTTATATGCCTCAGTGGGGATACATGCATGGGGTGAAGGCTCGCATGGATGTGTACTAGGACGAGACTAGGAACCATATGTCAGTTCTGACGGGGACGTCAGAAATTTAAGTAGGGGAGTTTGTTACACCCCGGAACCAAATAGTGGAAAAGGGGGCTAGTTAATTAGTCCCACCTTGAGTAGTGAATGAAAATTGGAGTTACTTAAATAGGCTAGTGCATTAACTACTAGCACCAACCAAGCTTAAGTCTTTTTCAGGACAATATGGTTTGGGCCTGAAGGTTGGGCTGCGCCAGTTAATGTGCTAGGCTCTAACACCTTACATTCCACGAAATGATATTAATTTGATCTAAATTCATGAATACTTAATGTGAAAAATGAGGCAATTTGCAGCTTGATCCACTTGTTGTTTGTTGGAGATAGATTCAATGGACAGCAAAGATTAGATAGTGAATTGGAAATTCAAGGATACAAAATACCCTATTACAAACTCTACTACAATAGTAAAATAAATAAAAATAGAAAACTAAGTAAATAACGCTAAAAAGGAAATACATGATAAAAATAAAAAAGAAACGAAGCAACAAACACAAATACAAGGACAAGAGATTGAACTATCAGTCAGTCTTGTAGTTTACCTCCGTCATTAGGCAGGATCACAATCCCCTTTGACTCGATGATAGAGTCCTGCATTCCCTCCTCCAACAGGTCGTCAACGACCTCTCTCCCTATGCCAAAAACTTTCCTTCTTCCTTCTCATAGTTCCACTCCCGTTCCTCCTAAATTAAGCCGACGATAGGGTTGTCAACCAACATGTCTTCAACAGTCAATTCCCTATCCGGCTCCATGGAGCTTGTACCTTTGTTATGGAGCTGTTCGACCTGGTTATGGTGTCCCTCTTCTTGGATCGGAAGGTTCCAATCAATACCACATAGACTAGCAATCGAGTGATGTTTTTTTAGTGTTTCCACATCAAGCGTCGATATTAGAGCTTTTCTTGCCGCCGGTGAGAGTCCATCTATTTTTTCTTCATGAGATTGACATGAAAAAATGCTCTCTTCAACGGCATTGCTGTCCTGGATTCTGGAATATCACCTCAGTTCCTGTGAGTAATTGTGGGCCACATTGACTAGGTTTAATTCAGACCCACTCTGCAATTCATATTTTCTTTTTTTTCTATTAACGGCCCAACCGGCCTTGGAATTTGTTGGCTGTGATTTTTCTGCAATTGGTTTGAACTTTTTTGCGACAAATAGCTATGTAATGATCTAGCTCGTAGCAATTGTGGCAATGATTTGTCCAGTCCTTGCTTTTGGAGCTTGGAGGCATGGAAATCTTTTCTGGAGCCATGACTCTTTTCTTAGTAATTTTTTTCACCATTGCAGCATAGAATTGAAGCTGTTCAATCTCTTTTTCTTGAGGCGATTTACCTAAGTATTCAATAGATTGGAAAATTATGTTGGTGGGTTGGATTTTGCGGTGATTTGGGTGTTTGATACCCTGGTTGTTATGGTGGTATGATTGTGCTGAGTTTGTGGAATCGGGCGTCGGTGTGAAACCGTTTGGCACTGTTTGATTGGGGTGGGGTTTTAGTGGCTGGCGTATTGGTTTATTGATGCGCTAGTTAGGCTTATTAAATCGAGTGTGGTGGGTCTCCGAAGAGTGATTTTCGGATTGTTTGTTGGAGGAGTTTTTGAGAGTGTCTATCCATGAGAGTTTTGTTGGTGTGGAGAGAGAATTGATTTGGTGAACATGATGAATAGTAATAATGGTGCGAGTGTCATTTTCCCTTTCTGGATATATAAGGGTTGGTTCTGAAATTTTCAGGCGTGAATGACGATATGGCCAGGTGCTTTGGAAGAGGACTACATGCTCTGAGTTTTTTTTTGTAGTCATTAATGGCTGGAGCGTAGTGACTTTTATTTTTGACGGGTTTCTGGAAGAGAAATCATTCCCCACCCAAAGGGATGAGTTTCTTTTTTGGCATCTATGTATCTAGTTTTGATTGGTTTTTTGAAGTCGACCTGTTTTCTCTCTTTCTTTCTCTCTTTGGTTTTTTTTTGTTACAATGACAACACCAAAATTTTAGTACCAACATTAAAAAACACATAAAAAACAAGATAACATATTCATAATTTGTGATCAACAAATTAGTCCAACATTCTACAAAATACATTTTCTGTTAATACTTAGAACATTAAACAAATATATATATATAACTTGTAAGTATGAATTTTATTTAAGATTATTATACAAATGAATTTTATTTAAGATTATTATACAACTTCAAGAAATATTGAGTTCTTATGAAGACCTCCTGTTGAGCCCAAAAAATGGTTCTTACAAACTTTTTTCGGAAAAGTATTTTTTGAAATGGACCATTTTAATTTCCAGGGTAGGAGGAATTTTTGTAGCTCAGCAGGCCAAATGTCTAGTTGCATCAGTAGGTTAAAACTATATTGTTTGAAATATATTTTTGTGTGGTGTTTCTTTTGGAAATAGCGCCTTTTTTTAAAGCAATATTACACAAAATGACTGAACATTCTGACGGATCCACATATAATTTAATTTAATGTGCAAATATTGTAGCTATTTATAAAAATAATATTTGCATAACAAATTCTGTCGGACTACCGTAGGAATTTTTCGTTGTAGCATTTTTGTTTTTTTAAAACAAATAGCATTATTTATTTAATTTGCAAATATAATATTTTTTTCAAGTTATGAATTTGTCCTCATTTTAACGAACGTTAGTGAAGAAAAATATAAAATTTTGACCTTTTTTTCTAATTAACGCTTTATAAGTGGGGGCAAATTCTTGATTAGCCTTTATTAGCAAAGAAATGGTATATTTGCAAGCGATGATATTTTTACGAAGTAAATAAAAAGATAGAGGCTACTTAAAAATTCTTTATTGTGTGAGCATTTATGATGGTAGGAAGCATGTCATTGTATTCGGTAGATGCTTTGACATTTTTAGTTTAAACTATGAGAAAGGCACAACGTAAAGTCAAATGTTATATCTGACAAATTTAATTTAATATAACTGCCATACTTCATCAACCTTTAAAATTTTATATTTATTAAGCCCAAAAATCAATCAAACAATTAATTATTCGCAGCTGTACGTGCTAATAAACTATTTTTTTCTTCAAATGGATGCTAACAAGGGTAGGTTCACTTTCATGTTTAATTAGATCCGCCAAGGTTTGACATATTCCCTAAATAATATTCTCTCTTTTTAAACAAAAATTGCCACCTTGAAAGATTAATCAATTTTGTATAGTAAACATATTTAACTTAGAATAATGTAGCATTTAGATATATGATTAAGGGAGATGATATTCTGAGAGTGTATTTTTTATTCTGGGAGTTGAATGAAATAAATATGCTCCCGTAATGGACTCCTGCTCTCAAAATAAGAAATATGCTCTCAGAATATCATTTCCCTATGATTAATACAAAGAAATATACAGTTAACACGTCGAATTTACATATAGTTAGTAATAATTTGCATAACAGTTAATATATTATGTATTAACAACTATTGTTTTCATTATATAGTTATTTCGTATTACTTTATTTATTACATCAACTGATTAATTATATTTTCGAATATTGTGTAAATTTATGTTATTTTTCAAGTTCATGTTTAATTAGATCTGTCAAGGTTTGACATCTTCCCTACAATGGCGAAGCTTGTCTTTATTTATTGGGGGCAAAAAAAAATTATCCATACTGATTAACACTATCCAAAATTTTTGAGAGATCAAATACATAAAAATACATATATTTCAAAATTTTCTTTATTAAAACACTACTGATATATACAGTTTTCTCAAAATCTTGAGGGGGATCATGACTCCCTCCGGTTTCTATAAACTTTCGCCACTAATTATATTCTCTCTTTTGAAAATATTTTGTCAACTTGAAAAATTAATCCATTCTCTGTATTAAAGATATACTCGAAATTAGGGCCATGAGTGGTCAAAAAACATTTTAGTGAGCATACTTTAATTAGTACAAATGGTCTATACTATTAATTAATTGTTTATAACTAGTTGATTATTGTCATATACTAATTATATCATGTTGTATCTTGTACAGTTTAATTCAGTTATATGTATTATTCTAATTACCCAACATATGTATTTACTACATCTATATATTTGTTTTATTATAGTAGTAAATTATTTTATTACACCTATATATATATCTTACTACAATTATATATGATTTATTTTGTCTATATACCTTCGTGAATATTTCATTAAACCACATCTTTCTAGATTCCATTCTTCAGTCCTTCATTTCATGCTGTTGAAATTTGACCGACTAAAAGGATCGTGGTTGATTGTTGGAAAGTTTCCAAACGTCCAAAATAAATGCGTGCTTAGCTTGAGTTTTTTTGTGCTAAATATAAAAAGTCTGAATTTGACCAGCAACAATTAAATAGCTCAATTTTAGCTCCCGAACTTTTTAGTGATCTATTTTTGATTCATTAACTATTTAATTAGATCTTGTTTAACTCTTAGCACCGTCAAATATTTATGTGCCAGCTATGTTTGACATGTAGACAAGGACATGACAATTTTTATGACACATAAGCAATTATGTGAATTATACAAAATTAGAATATACACAAAAATATAAGTTGCACATTTTCTAACAGAAACCATTATACGATAAATAAAATCAACTAAGAAAGCTTTGCAAAAATAAATAAATTGTAATTTGGAAGGGATTATTTAAAGCCCTCTCCAAAATTCTCAAATAAATAAATTAATAAATTGCACATAATTGATTTCTTGTCATAAAATTATCACGTCGCCCTTATGTGTCAAAACTAACTAATACGTAAGACAGAAAAAAGTTAAAAATAAAATGAGAATTAAATAGTCGAGAGGTCCAAAAATGGACTTCGAAAAATGACAAGTAAAAATGAGTTAATTGAATTAAAATAAATGACATATGACTCATATGTTAGTTGGTTAAAATATTTACATATATAGTAAGATATCAACATTATTCTTCATACATTCAATTCAAAGAAAAATTAAATAGGGAGTTAAATTAATATGGAGCTCAATATGAATAAAAAATTTAGTCAAATTTATATATAAAGGTTCTAATTTGAAAAAATATTCAAATTATGATTATTGAAAATTTCTTGAGAAAGAGAAGAAAGAATATTTTAAAATAATTTATTTTAATTGAAAATCTTTTAATATGATCCATTTAATTAACCTCAACCCCTTATTTTTCACCTATTTTTGAGCCTCCTCAAAAGGCCACATCATCACTTTTATTTCAACCGTACAATTAATTTTTTTGTTAAATCATAACATATAATTTTCTCAAATTTCTTGATATTTTATGGCAATATGTGTGTGGTTATTAAAACATAATAATATGATTGCTTGAATTGGTGTTTTGTGTTCCATTTCCGATTTAGTGAGAACCGTTGTGAATTTATTTCTGACCATCAGATCTTAATCATATGGTTTTAATGAATCATGGTGCAAAGTTATATTAATACAAATAGAATGAACAGTTCACTGACTAAAATATAAATAATTATTCTTTTTTCTTTAAAAAGTAATAATTTTTAATGAAACATTTTATTGCTCATGTTAAAATCGCCAAATATAAATTGTACAAATTTTCTCTTTATTTTGAATTTCATATTGCTATGGTTCTAATTTAATTTTTTTTTCTTGCTAAAATATGTGAATACAGACTATGTAAGATATCATGTAAAAAAAATACATTCATTAACTTACCTTGTTTTTCATATCTCATTGAGCATTCTCTCGGCCGTCGGGTACAAAATATTATCAAATCTCAGTTTTTCATTTGAATCATTACCACAATGTTTCGTGTTATATCTACAATTACGTGAGAAATATCATATCAAAAAAAATCAAAGTGTTGAGAATTATATTATATTATTTAATGTGTTACGGGTTTCAAAAAAATATATGTGATTAGTTTATGCATAATCCATGTCATATTAACAAACTAAACATATAAAAATAATAGGAAATATTGTGGTAATAAATTGTTGAAGAAAAATGAATCGTGTTACTGACTTCCTATGTATAGTATACATAATTTTTCTATATATATAATATTATATTTTCTTTTTAAACATCATGTTCAATATAATTATTATCTTTTTAAAAGTAAATAAATTATAATTAAATCATATGTAGTTTCAACTAAAATCTATGAAATCAATTATCTTGTATTTTTATTTTTTCGGTCTCCTTTATCCAATCCCGATTAATACTTGATTTTTTTTAGTATAATATATCAAGAGATAACGAGATAAGAAATAAATCAAAGTGAATAAAAAAAGTGATGATCTTTTAATATTAGAAGTCTTAATGCAAACATAAATTGAGATCATAGATTAATTATACAAATTATTGAGTGGGTTGTTATTTTTTATTTTTTTTATGAATGCATCACCTATGTTATTTTATTTCTCATATATAAATTTATTTGTATAGAGTTATCCACCTTTACAAAATTAGATATGATATAGAAAATATTTTTTAATGAATAATAAATGGATAAAATATCTTATGATGTAATTCAAAATGATTTTAAACATATCCAACTTACTTAACATAATTATTATATACTATTTATATACTATGAATTCATTTCAAACTTTTATTTTTGAATTTTCATAATTATAATTTATGCATTACAGATTGTAATTTATATATTATCCTAGTCTCGTAATAAATTCTAGGCATAAAAAAAGTCTAACAAGCATTAAGTATTTTACGTAATTTACAATATTTATTGAATAAATAAATCTTTTTGATAAATAAAAACATTCTAGGAGAGGCCGGCTATATGGTGTTATTTTTTAAATTTATATAGCGTACTTATTTAACATTAATATTATAAGTACATATATTCTCCTACATAATTTTTTTGCATATTTTTCTAAATTTTCAATATATACATACCTCGGTAAGAGAAAAATTAATTCGAAATGTTAAAAAATTGTATTTAATTTTTGATAAATTCTCTGTATAAAAAAGTTTAACAAGAATTAAGTATTTTATGTAATTTACAGTATTTATTGAATAAATAAATCTCTTTGATATAAACATTTTAGGAGAAGCCCGCTATATGGTGTTATTTTTTAAATTTATTATTAATTAAAAATAAAAAATAATTTATTACATTAAAATTTTACAGCTTTTTTATTTAACATTAATATTATAAGTACATGTATTCTCTTATGTAAATGTTGCACATATTTTTTTACATTTTCAATATATACATATTTCAAGAAGAGAAGAATTAATCTACAACCATATCAATATGGAATTCAAAATAAAGAGAATATTCAAATGAATGTATATAAAATATTTTTTAATATCAGAAAGTTGATATTTGATTGAGAACTATTCTATTTATATTTAGTTCCAAATGACATGTATTAAATTTGGTGAAACCAGTTTATGGATCCAATGGATAAAATTGGATATAAAATATACATGTTTATATATGTCATCAATATAAACTATAAAGTGATGTGATTTTCTACAAATAAACAACATAGATTTTAAAATATTGGCACATAAAAGTATATAAATATATTTGATATGATTTTCTAAAATAAATAAAAGTAGATGTAAGATAACAAAACATAAAAGTATATAAATAAATAACCATTATAGAAACTAAATGATTAATCAATGACTAAGATTTGTTCGGATCTTATTATCGACGGTTTGAATAAATTTAAATTTGAACCATAACAATATGAAATTCAAAATAAAGAGAAATTCAAACTAATTTAGATTAAAATGTTAATATGAGAAATACAATGTTTCATTATGAGTTATTGTTTTTAAAAGAACAAAAGAAAAGTATTTATGTTTTAATAAATACACTCTCCATATTCTCCATCATTTGATTTAAATCTGATGATAAAAAATAACTTTAACCGTTCTCACGTAATCATGCGGAAACACTAAAAGCACCAATCATTGTTAAACATGTTAGCATGTTACATAAAATATCCACAAAAAAACAGATTTGAGTCGAAAAATTAATGATCTAGATGTAACCATACTATTTAATCTAAGGAATAAGAAAATTAGGAGTAATCCACTAGATTTTGAAGAAGCGGAATACACATATAATACCGTCTTCTCCTCCCTTTTAGATTTTTGATATATTTTTCATTATGCCCTCCCCTCAACCCCCAACAACCACCTAATAATTTTGGTCAAGATCTGATTATACTTTAAATTAATGGTATTTCAAATTATGGTCCAATTAGCAATTCCTTCCAATTCATAGAATATCACTCAAAATTTTTTAATAACAAATAATTATTCAATATTTTTCGTTGATATTTAATTACATAATAAAAAAATAGAATATTCATGGGGTCACAATGGTCTTTGGACTGAATCTAAGGTCAGAGGTCAGCCAAGTCAATATATTGACCCAATCCATTCATTTCATTTGTTTTATTCCCTTCAGACCTTGAATCCCGCATACAACCAAAACATACATGTACTTTATGTTAAAATAATTCTAGCCTTTCTAAATTGGTTGTCGTATTTTATATTTAGATTATTGAAAGAGATTTGAAGTCCAGATTGATATTTTAATTGACATGAAATTCAATATTTTGTGTCTTCCTCATTTAAAATAGTCATCCATTAGAATATAAATTAAGCGTCCATAGTTTTTTTTTTATATTACAACTTGATTGATATTTCAGAATCATGATTAATCCTGTCGGTTGTGATTTTTGTTAGTATCTCTGTTGCGCGGACACTTCTAAAATCCGGCCGTATCCGTATCGGACACCGTGTCGGATACGACGCTCCTCGGACACTCTTCGGACACGTGTCGGACACACCACGTGGCGTGTCAAATATTTTATTATTAAAAATCGTCAGAACACTTCTCAGACACTTCTCGGGACACTTTTCAGACAAGTACATTGGGTTTGTTAGCGCAATTATTGCACTATTTCATCATACTCGTATTTTAAAGACTAGTTCATCTCACATTTTTATTCCAGCAATTGTGGGACTACACATTTGAAATGAATTTTGATTATTTAGTTTCAAGTTTCCATACATAAATATGTAAAATGTCAAATATCTTGTATGCACGTATAAAAATGCAACTTCAAATGTTATATATATTGTAACAATTATAAAATATTACGTATAACTTTCTAATTATATGATAAAAACATTATGTATAATTCTTTAAAATAAAATAAAATTGACATAAATAATATATACAATAATTAAATTATATATTTTATTCATAAAAATAATATAATAATATATATATTTAACGTGTCGTGTCCTGATGAATTTTGAGATTCGCTGTGTCGCCGTGTCCGTATCGTGTCGGACACGACACCCGTGTCCGTGTCCGTGCAACATAGGTTAGCATCAATATACTTTTGGCCTAATTGAATTTGGTCAACGATAATACTATTTGCGTATCGGTGCTTAGATTGGAAAAAGAAATAAAATAAAATAAATATTAGGGAAAAATAAACTTTTTTCTATAAAAATATGTGTTAATATTTATAATTTTGACCTTTTTGACTTGCTGAAGAATAGTGCGGACTTCGAGGAAAATACAGTTATTAAAATTATATATATACAAGAGGAAGGAATCTTTTCACAAAAAGTCCAATTCATGGGTATTCACACTGTATTTAGGGCTCAGATGATTAGCCTCTAATTTCAAAACTATGCCTCCCTTCACACGGACGCACAAGTTTCGACTGATTTCCATTAAAAACATGATATTATGAAAAAAGGTTTAACTATTGGAAATTACAAAAGCTCCTATTCTATGTTGAATATAAAGAATTTTGAAATTTGATTTATAGAGTAATTCGTCCATATAAAATTAGATATTATTAATAAAATATATTTTAAATTAATGATTATAGATAAAACATTTCTTATGAGGTAATATAAAATTACACGTAAAAAATAGTTAATTTACTCTACATAATTATTCTATATTATTTATATTTTATAAACTCATTTCAAATTTATTTTAGTTGTATATGTATATTATATCAAAATAAATAATTAAATGAAAATATTCATAGTGTGATATACTGACTAAAGGTTTATGTGGGTTAAATCGATGTCCGAATAGCACATATCAAATTCCCACAAACTTAAATTTTTGCTTGTTCTCAAGTAAATCAATAAAAGAAATTTAGATCGAATTCACAATTTGTGAGTTGAGCTAAATATGAATTACACAAGTTTGTGTTTGTCGGAACTCGAATTTGAAGCATTTCTCAAAGTTCTAAATTGCCTTACCGCTTGAGATAGCAAGGTTTGTCAAGCAAATCGATAAATCAATGTGGCTCAAAAGATCTATCTATACCGACCGAGTGGATCCATGGGTAAATCTCCTTTTTTCACTCCGTCGTCGGTTCTCAGTATAAGTCAAACATTGTCATTCCACTATGTCCATCCTTTCTTATGATTTGTTAGCCATCAGAGTGAACATAATGGGTTTTAATCCGTTTGGCAAATGCCATAATGTTTACAATTTTCTGTCATAACCGTTGAGTGAAACATTTATCATATCACATATACTATTTATTTTGCCTAACTATCATCGTTAAATAGAGCCAATGTTTTAAATTTCACGTTATGTCACCATCTAATCTGATATTGATCTCTCTTCATCCCGATTAGATTATGTCGATTACAAAAGTCGGTCAATCAAAGTTTGACCGACTTGGGCCTACGTTTGAATGACTTTGATCTAAATTTGGGTCGACTTGATTCAGTTTCTTTTTATTTGTGCTCGGGTCATTTTATTTTCACGGTCCAATGTCAATTTTTATTTACTCATTTTGAATTGTCGTACTTATGTTTTGATTAAACTTTTTTATTATGATAATGTACATGTTTATGTTTATGCTTTATTTTAGTTAGATTTTAAGATTTAAATTAAGACTGTTTGGTTATTGATAATTTTATTATGGAATTTGTAGAAAAAATATATGAAAGTCAAATATGACATTAACCAACTTGTCATTGACTAGTTTCGGTTTAGTCACCATGTCACTAGTCGGCAAAGTTTCCGATGTGATCCGACTTCCGTCATGTAAAATATTGTCTAGCCGATCAATTGCACAATTTTCTAACGCATTCTCAGTCATCATATTAACGCAAACCTCCAACAGAAAATAACTAATCACATAGTATATGTTATTAATCATTAATATCCTCAAACTCCTCGGCTTTGCTCAAAGGACCTTAAAGCTCCATAGCATTAAATAGCCATTAGGTTCTTAGGATTTTCGTACTCTTTGGTCTCGGATGGGCCACTCCACTCTGGTCTTTGATGTAGCAACATAGATAATAATGTTCTTTTTTCTTTCACAATATACATAATAAGTTATTTGTCGATAATTATAACACAAATATAGTTTCCTTTGAAACAAAAAGTAGCTTTAATTTGAGCAATGGAAAAGGTCAAGCTTATTACTTTAAATGAGCATGTATTTAATGTTACATACAGATCTAGAAGTGTATTTTGGGGTTCGGTATATAAACACTCAAACAAAGGACAAATCATATGTACAAAAGCGAGTAGAGACCCATTGATCCACGAGATCCACCTTAGTCTACCTTGTTTTTAACTGCAATCAATCATATTTTATCATAACATAAAAAAATATGAAACTCGTATATCAATTTGATACCGATATACAAATCACACGTCGGTACACTCAATAGCCTGAGACAGAGATGTATGTCGTCTCCTCTGAGTTGGCGCCCGTGTTAGGTGCCGGTCAACTTTCATCCTTCCTTTGTTTCGTATTCATGATGTTATCTCATCATCACCAAAGTAGGGTGCTTTTTCTAAAATGAGCTTTGTTATGGAAACCCTAATCCATTCTTTTATTTCTGTTTCTTGTAAATATTTGTTTTTCCTGAAGAATAAAAATAACATGTTTTTATATTTAGAGTCAATCATCAATTCAAGTCGTCATTTTAAATTAAATAAAACATGTATGACTATTATTTTGTCAAAAAAAAGATCGTATATTTGAGCAAATATAATAATATAATCATGACAAAATTTAGCCATCATTTTGTTTTACCTTAAATTTGTTTTTAATGAAATATGTGAATAACAATATAAATATTGGTCATTTTGACTAGTTTATAATTTATGACTGTAATTCGATCAATTGGCATAATGCATATGATTAACCTTATTTGTAAATATATATTACTACTTTTATATTATAATTCTCAAGTTTATAAAATTTATAATCTTGAGGTCTATGATAGCATGATCTAATGGTTTGGCACTAGCGTATTGTTCCACAAATTCAATGTTCAAAACATTACATACTTTAATTGTGTTGGAGGCATCCAGACGTAAAATCGAAAAAAATATATAATCTTGAGGATAAGCCGTGGGAGATGACTATTGTTTCTGCATTTCATGTTTGTGGGTCCCAGATAAAGTGAGGGGCAAATTTATTCTTTTTTATATTTATTTATGATTAAAGGACTTTTTTTTTCCGTTACAGTTTCTTACTCATGGTAAAAATATATGTTTTGTGCCTTTATCAGCCCATAGAAGAAGGCCCATGTTCCTCATTTAAGAACAACCATGAAGTGCTGTCTATTTCGACTTTTTTTTTTTTATAGCACTATTTGCCAAAATAAAGCGTTCGTTCATTTGGTTTGAAAATAATATGGTAACTACCATTTCCGCCACTATTAATGGCGGAACAACCTATGTTCCGCCACTAGTAGTGGCGGAACAGATAGATTTTTAGTTCTGCCAAAAACAGTCAATTTGACGCACTAAACGTGGTTAATTAGTATTAAAAATACTGTTCCGCCACTAGTAGTGGCGGAACATGTTAAAATATTTCATTAAAGATTAACATGGCTCATGAATGGGCAATTAGCGTAAAAATTGAAGAATTACTATGTTCCGCCACTATTAGTGGCGGAACAGGTGCATATTTCACTGTTCCGCCACTAGTAGTGACGGATCGAGCCAAATGAACTCTTTAAATCGACTTAAAAAAAGCGAAAATACCACTGTTCCGCCACTATAAGTGGCGGAACAAGTGAAAATACCCTCTATTCTTTAGGAAAAAAACCGGAGATAATTACATATTAGTAACGGTTTTACGTAAACAACCGTTACAGAATTGTGAAAAAATAATCTACATATTTGTAACGGTTCTTCAATGAAAACCGTTACTAATTACTTTTTAGTAACGGTTTTCCCTAAAGAACCGTTACAGAATTGTAAAAAAAATCTATTCATGCATATTTG
Organism: Juncus inflexus; assembly: GCA_024447665.1. Taxonomy (NCBI): domain Eukaryota; kingdom Viridiplantae; phylum Streptophyta; class Magnoliopsida; order Poales; family Juncaceae; genus Juncus; species Juncus inflexus. The sequence continues at coordinate 5,575,390 of JAJHPC010000018.1, forward strand.
TAACGGTTCTTCACCAAAAACCGTTACTAAATACATATTAGTAACGGTTTTTCTTTAAGAACCGTTACAGAATTTAAAAAACATCAACATTTGTAACGGTTCTTTAATAAAAATCGTTACTAAATACATTTAGTAACGGTTTTAACTAAAGAACCGTTACAGAATTGTTAAAAAATCTAATGCATATTTGTAACGGTTTTTTAAGAAAAACCGTTACTAATTACATATTAGTAACGGGTTTCCCGAAAGAACCGTTACAGAATTGTAAAAAAAATATGACTTAAACCCAAAAATTTTCACTCACGGTGTCCCCACCCTGGAAAACGCAAAAAAAAATTTTTTAGTAACGGTGAGTGAAAATTTTTGGGTTCAAGTCATATTTTTTTTACAATTCTGTAACCGTTCTTTCGGGAAAACCGTTACTAATATGTAATTAGTAACGGTTTTTTTAAAAAACCGTTACAAATATGCATTAGATTTTTTAACAATAGTAACGATTTTTATTAAAGAACCGTTACAAATGTTGATGTTTTTTAAATTCTGTAACGGTTCTTTAGGAAAAACCGTTACTAATATGTATTTAGTAACGGTTTTTGTTTAAGAACCGTTACAAATATGCATGAATAGATTTTTTTTACAATTCTGTAACGGTTCTTTAGGGAAAACCGTTACTAATAAAGTAATTAGTAACGGTTTTCATTGAAGAACCGTTACAAATATGTATAAATAGATTTTTTTGTCACAATTCTGTAACGGTTGTTTAGGTAAAACCGTTACTAATATGTAATTATCTCCGGCCTTTTTTCCTAAAGAATAGAGGGTATTTTCACTCGTTCCGCTACTTATAGTGGCGGAACAGGTGGTATTTTCTGCTTTTTTTAAGTCGATTTAAAGAGTTCATTTGTTGATCCGCCACTACTAGTGGCGGAACAGTGAAATATGCACTGTTCCGCCACTAATAGTGGCGGAACATAGTAATTCTTCAATTTTTACGCTAATTGCCCATTCATGAGCCATGTTAATCTTTAATGAAATATTTTAACATGTTCCGCCACTACTAGTGGCGGAACAGTATTTTTAATACTAATTAACCACGTTTAGTGCGTCAAATGGACCGTTTTTTGCGTAACCGAAAATCTATCTGTTCCGCCACTACTAGTGGCGGAACATAGGTTGTTCCGCCACTAATAGTGGCGGAAATGGTAGTTACCACATTATTTTCAAACCAGTGCCAAGAATCGTCGTTTATTTTGGCAAATAGTGCTATAAAAAAAAAAAAGTCGTCTATTTCGTATGACTGCTCACAATTTCTTTTTTAGCACATTAACTCTACTGCATATTTCATTAAATATATAGCACTCAGAAAATTTAAACTTATAATTTCTTAATTCGCAAGTAATACATTCAACTAATTATATTATGAATATTGTGTTGCTTAGTGTCTTGTTTCAGGGAATTAAATAATAGAATAGGGTACTAAAATGCAGGTTTTCTATCAAGGTGCAATTGAAGAGGTTACGGCATGTTACATTTAGAAATTCTAATCAAATTATAGTTCCATCTTAATCGTTTAGCTGAATTTCAAATGTTTATATAGCTAAAACGATCTATTATCGTTACAATTTAAATGTTCAATTTATTCGTTACAACTTGGTAATTTTATTGTCCAAGTATGACCCTCTGCTATAAAGTTTAACAATTTACAAAAAGCCCATATTGTATAACATTAGAAACACCATTACAGCCCATAGACAATAATAGATGATCTGAAATGGACCTGAAAGGCTGAACTTCAATCAACTGATATCGATTATCCTCCTCCTATTATCTCTCCGCAAGCTCAAATCTGTTCAATCCCCTCCATTTATCCTCAGTCCCTCAAAACACAATGCATGCTCACTCTCCATCATCTTCTTCTTGTTCATCCTTCCATCTCGCTCGAGCCCCTGTTCATAACCCTTCTTTCTCCCCTGTATTGCCAGCCAGACCATTTTTCCCTTTCTCTTTGGTTCGTCCTCACACACGTCGTCTCGCGCCACTCGTTGCTTCTCGTGAGTCTCATCTTTTCTTCCCTATTTTTAAAACATTTGCCTTATTTTCTTTCATTTAGTTCTCTAATATGAATGAGGACCCAAAAGGAAGTATGTGAATTTCTAACAATTTGGGAAACATAAATACAACGACTTGTTTGAATAAGCCAATCTTTGAATTTTGATTTAAAAAATTGGATGTGTAGAGCAAACATTAAGAACAAAAAGTCTTGTTTCTGCTCAATTATTACTGAGAAAAGTTCTATTTTTTCTTACAGAAGAGCGTCTAGTAATTGAGGAAGTTAATGGAACTGGAGATGTCCAGGAGATTGGCGAAATGGAGGGTTATATTGAGGTGGGCGACATAAGAGGTGCCCATGGTGTAAAAGGGGAAGTCAAGGTGGCACCCACCACTGATTTCCCTGAAATTAGATTCGGAAAGGTATATCAATTCTATTAATCGAGCTTAAATTTGAACTATTTTTTTGTGGTTTTAGCATTGTGTTTTGGTAGATTTAGAGGGGTTTAAGGGTTTTTGTTAGTTAGTGTTAGAGCCTGTTTTGATTAAGCCCAAATTCAGCTTTAAAAACCAAAAAAAATGAAATAAATTGAGATAATTCATGGTACAGTACCACTAAAAACCTTGAAAAAACGATGTAATTTGAACCCTCAAAATGATTTTGATCTCATTTTTATTTTATTTTTTTAAATAATTTAGCCAGGAAAGCGATGGCTGAAACTACGAGACGGTGGGAAACATATAATAAAAGAAATAGTTCTTACGAAAGGAAGATGTAATCCTGGCCAAAACGGTTGGATTATTGGCTTTAAAGGCATCGATTCAATCGAAGAGGTTTTTTTTAATTTCTGATTTGGATTATTTTCATTTTTATTTTTATTTCTGGAATATCAAACTTAGACTTTTGAAATTTTTGTAGGCTAAGCATATTCTTGGCTCGACTGTGATGGTAAAAGAAGAAGATAAACCGGAATTGGATGAAGGAGAGTTTTACACACCAGATCTAATCGGCTTGAGAGTTGTTTTAAAGGTTTTTTTTTAATATATTTTTGGGAAACTTTACCAAAAAAAACCCTATCTTTTCTGAATATTTGAAAAAAAAAACTCAATTATTAGATTTCTCAAAAAAAAATCATGGATTGAATTTTCTTACTCTCCTATGGTGTTAAAGTTAACGATCATGGGGCTAAATATTTTTCATTGACCAAAATGCCCTTCTTCTTTCTGTATGTACTTTTAGCTAACCCTTTGATATTATTTAATATTTGAGAAATAATATATAACACAATAAACAATAAAATTTTTATAATCCCTAATGTTTTCTTATATTAAAAAAAATAAATGTTTAAAATAATAATTAACATATAACTATCAAAACAATCAACACACAACTAATACAATAAATCCATACATAAAAATATGGGACTCAAAACCCACATAATTCTTGAAAACTTCTTTTTATTTTTGTAAGGATCGATGCGATATTTTCACTTTTCGTTTTCCAATCAAGACAAAGGAAAAGAGCACAAGAATCGAAACCTAATCCTACGTAATTCTCAAAACATTTCATTTTTTTTTGTTACTTTTTCAAGGAAACGGGCGAGCTAGTGGGAACCCTCTCAAACGTCCTAACCACAAAAGGCAACGACATCTTACAAGTCTTGCCCGCTTCTGACGAAACGGAATCTTCCACAGAATCTTATATTTTGATCCCGTTTGTGGACGAGATCGTGCCAGATGTCGATGTGGGATTGGGCGAGATAAGGATCACGCCGCCCAAGGGCCTCCTTGAGATGAATAGGAGAGACGGTGCGAGTGCCAAGAAGGAGAAACGACTTATGGTTTGGTCCGCTTTTTCATGTTTTTGTTTTTGTTTTGGCCAAATTTCACGTGTACCCTACAAAACATCATAATTTCACGTATACCCATACAAAAAGTGAAATTCCACCAATACCCCTGTAGAATCACTCAAATATCATGGATACACGTGAAATTGGTGATATTTGAGTGATTTTGTAGGGGTATGGGTGATATTTCACTTTTTGTAAGGGTATACATGAAATTATGAAGTTTTGTAGGGGTACACGTGAAATTTGGCCGAGATGGTGCGAGTGCTAAGAAGGAGAAACGCCTTATGGTTTGGTCCGCTTTGAATGATTTTTTTGTTTTTTTGGGAAATTAGGTATATATGCCCTTTAAAGAGTTGAAATTTGAAATGGGACGTGAAAAGATGGGAATGAGAAATTTTAGTCCTTGTAAAAGTCAAAATATCTTTTGAAAATTTAAAGAGTTTACTTAATCCATCTTAGAATGAAATATATCATATAAAATAAAACCAAATCCATTTGTGTTTGAGAGACCTTTTTGAGTTGTTGGGGTAATAAATATGATAGATTTTGAGTTTTAGAATGATAAATTTGATGATTTTCACATTCTTGAAAAGAAAATTCAAAAAGTAGAATGAGAATGATCAAACATCAATGGTTGAAACTTGAAGCATTACTTAATAAACTATATATTTTATTTCTTCCCTCAACATTTTTTTCTACGACTTGAGGTGTATAATGATATAATGAATATTTTTTTTTCTAGGAGTGGAAACAAAAGAAGAAATCACAGCAGCGTTTATCCACAGCAAAGAAAATCCTGACTGAAATGGAGCAGATTCATGTTTTGGATGCGTTAAGATTAGCTGATAAAAATCAAAAGCCTATACTTGCAAAGCAGATTGCCAGCTTTGATTTTAGATTATTCCAACATGCAGTGAAAAATCTCAACAAACCACAAAAAGGGTAAATGGATTCTTTTGATTGTACTTGTTTTTGTAGCAATCTATATTTATTCACTAATTTCCTTGGTTGGTATTTATTGACTATCGTCATATTGGGTTGGTGTTGACCAAAATTTCTCTTTAGATTTTGACTGAAATTCCTCTTTTTAACTTCCTTGATAGTTAATTCCACAACTGAGTGTAATTTGAGGCGAAGTAAATAGGGGGAAATTGGGCCTTACTTGTAATTTTGTCCCTGAAACAAAATTAGATTAAATTGAAGCACATTTAATTGAATAATTGAGGGTTTATTTCTTATTAATGGCATAACCAGCTTTTAATTGCACATAAAAGTGTTTCAATACAAAACCTATTTAGGATTTAATATTTTAATGACACAGTTTGTTGGATAAATTGCAGACCGTCACAGGATTTGAACAAGATCTTCACATTACTACTGAAAAACGCAATGAAAATATCACACGAAAGCCTAATTGGAAATGACAATGAAGGAAATAACAATAAATTTAATTCTGAATTACGAGCAAAGGGATTCGAAATCCTTGCGAAATCCAAAGCTGCTTTTGTGATAATCAAAAGTCAGATGAATGAAACTGAAAGTAGATTTGAGATTAAGAATTATTTAGAGGGTATTGGTGAAATTTTAAAGGTATGTGAAGCATTTTTTTCTATTCCGTAAATTTAAAAATAGAGAGAGCTTGGTTAATTAAGGACTATTATTTTATATTATTTTAGAGGGAAGAAGGGAATTCAAGTGGGCCTGTTGTTATTGTTGCTCCAACTCATGAAGTTCAAACATTTGAAGAGTGTTTGAAGGAAAATGACTACTTTGGTTTAGACCAACACAAGGTAAAATCATTATTTATTAGAACAAGGGACGAAAAGTCCCTACATTATGTCAAAATTGCAAAAAGCCCTTGTATTATTGGAAATTGCAAAAAGCCCCTATATTATTGCCAAAAACTCAAATTATGAAAACTAACCGTGTTAACTTCAAACTAACTTTTTTTTTGCAATTTTAGCAATAATGTAGGGGCTTTTTGCAAATTCCAATAATGCAGGGTTTGTTTTGCAATTTCTTCATATTGCAGGGGCTTTTTTGCAAATTTCCCATGAAAACAGTTCTCACTTGAGTTATAATTTTGCTTTCTTTCTCTCTCTATATAGGTGTGGGTTTTGGAAGAGGGAAGGCTTCCGATAATCAGTGGGCAGCAAGGAAGCAAAATCTTGTTCAAATCTCCTTCTGAGATACTTGAGGCTCCAGTTGGACCTGGAGGAGTTTTCAGTTTGCTCTCTTTTCACAAAATTTTCGGTGCTTTTGATCAATTGGGCGTGGATTATGTGCAGGTCAAACCCTAAATCTTGTAATATTTTCATATTGGTATTATCAAAAGAGGCAATTCCAAAGGTGCAAAATGTCAAATTTACCCTTTCCAACATAAGTTTGCCTTGTGAAAATTCAAAATATGTGAAATTTACCCCAGCATAACTTTGATAATGTTATTTAGTTACAAGCAACTGAACAAAATAACCTGAAATTTAGTCATTTGTAGACCTATCTTATAAGGCACTGTTTAAATGCATTAATATGTGATAATATGAGATATATTCTTTAAGACTTTCTTTAAAATATTTGGATGATCAATCAATCTATTTAGTCCCGACATTGTTGCCATCCCATTACTTCAAATCCCTTATTTAATATATATTTGAACCCATATATCTTATCCCATCTGACTCGATCAAATTTATTTTTACACGACGTTGTTTAATAAACTTATTTCTTCATACAGATATGCAGCTTTGATGATAAATCATCAATCAGAAACCCTCTCTTCTTCGGATACGTCAAATCACTCGGCGCCAAAATCGGCATAAAACTTCACAACTCCAACAAAGGAGAGGAGACCTCATTTGATACCATAATTTCCATGAAGCATATTACTAAGATAAGCAATGATGTTAAGGAACTTAGGTTTGATGCCGTATTTGAAAAGAATGTGCATGTGGAGAAGGGTAAAGATGGATGGGTTGATGTCAATCCGGATGAATCGAATTCGTACCGGATTTGTTTGCCGATGTATGGTTTGTTAGATAGTTGTTTACTTGATGAGGTTTGTGTCATGAATGTAGTGGACTAGGTTTGTTGCTGGTAATTTACACAATTTTGTTCTTATGAAAGTATTTATCATTATTTTTTTATTTACTTAAAATTGTTATTAAAGAAATATCTTGTTGCAAGTTGAAAAAATTCAAGTCAGCAGGAAAATATAATTCCAGACATTTCTCTGTGCAATTAACATGCGCTGGTTTTTTTTAATTATAATTTAAATAGGATTACAATAAACCATGAGGGGAATTTGGTCTAGTTAGGAAGAGCTGAGCTTAAAAAATTAGATGAGATATTTTCATCTTGTACTACTAGAAAACCATTTTTCAGTGAAGATTGTTTAGTGGTTATGAATAATTATCAGTGGCCGTAGCACTATTAACAAATATATCACCAGGTGTAAAGAAAAATCGCTCCAAATAAAGGTTAGATCGTCCGTCACTGATTGTTCATTACAACAAGAAGATTTGATGATAGGTAACCGTTTTGATAATATATCAAGATCTAATTCTTTTTTATCAAAATGAATTCCTAATATTAAATTTCCAGTGAGAGGGCTGGTAATTTTACTAATTGACTTGGCGCTGTAATAACTGCTTGAGCACCTCAGTCAGCCTTCTGGTTCTTTTTACAGCAGAACCGCCGCTAATTACTAGCGACCCCGCTTAGAAATAACTCCAACTCCTTATTTTTCATCTATTTTTTAGCTTACTCAAAAGGACCACATCATCACTTTTATCTCGACAGTTAGATTAATTTTTTTGTTGAATCTTAGCCATTCATTTTATCAAATTTATTGATATTTTATAATAACATTTATGTGGTTATTAAAACATAAGCATATGATTGGTTAAATTGGTGTTTTGTATTTCATACCCGATTTAGTGAGAACCGTTGTAAGTTTGTTTGTGATCATCAGATCTTAATCAGATGATTTCAATGAATTATGATGCAAATTTATGTTCAATTATTAATAACAATAGTTAATGAAGAGCACTCATTAAAATATAAATAATATTTCTTTTCTTCTTTAAAAAATTATAATTCTTAACGAAATATTTATTTCTAATGTCAAAATCGACAAATATAAATTTGTTGGAATTTTCTCTTTATTTTGAGTTCCATATTGTTATGGTTTCAATTTTTTTTCTTGCTAAAATATGTGAATATAGCTATATAAAAGAAGATGTACAAAAATGATATATTCATTAACTTATACCTTATATCTTATTTTTCATCTCTCTTTGAGCATTCTCAAGAGACATATTGTCAATTTTATCTCGGCCGTTGATTAATTTTTTTTTAAATCTTAGATTTTTATTTAAACTATTATCACAATATCATATGTACCAATAGTTAATGAAGAGTTTACTCATTAAAAATAAATAATTTTTCTTTTCTTCTTTAAAAAATTATAATTCTCAATGAAATATTTTTTTTCTTATGTTAAAATCATCAAATATAAATTTGTTGGAATTTTCTCTTTATTTTGGATTTCATATTGTTATGATTCCAATTTTTTTTTCAGTGCTAAAATATGTGAATATAAACTATATATATGAAGATGTAAAAAAATAATATGCTCATTAACTTATACCTTATACCTTTTTTTTTCCTCTCTTTGAGCATTCTCAAGAAACCTATTGTTAATTTTATCTCGACCGTTGGATCAAATATTTTTTGAAATCTTAGTTTTTCATTTAAATCATTACCACAATATGACATAAAGACATATTGTTATGATTTTAATTTTATTTTTTCTATGTGAATATAAACAATATAAAAGAACATGTAATAAAATGATAATCTCATTTACTCATATCATATTCTTTTGCTTAAGAATTATTATCAATTTTCTCTCCTCCGTCGAATTAAAAAGTTTATAAAATCTTAGCTTTTAATTCAAATTATCATAATATCACATGATTAGTTAGATTAATGTTCAGTTTTATATTTCAGTTATGTGAGAACTATCATCTGAAACAAATTTCAGAATATTGAAAGCTATATCATAATACTTAATGTATTACGGGTTTCATAATAATATATGTGTAATCCATACCATTTTAACATCTAAAAAAAAAAAAAAATAGCGGTGACAAATTTTTGAAGAAAATGAGTAATGTTACGTTTTCCTATGTAGTAAACAATTTTTCTCATATGTATAATTTTTTTTAAACTCAATCATCTATTATTTAATCTTATATAGTTTCAACTAAAATCTTCGAAATAAATTATCTTGCATTTTATTTGTCTGATTTCATTCTGTTGTTGGGTCTTGGACGTGCATAATGCAGCGGAAAAAAAAAATATTCGTCCAAAACCCATTCCGAGGATCCGTGCGTATCGGTTAAATCAAAGAAATAAATCTTAAAGATACCTTTCGGATTACGCTTAATCCGTGACGCTCAAACCATGCGTGTTGTCCATGCGCCTCTAAACCAGTTACCGTCCTAACCAATTTTCCGTCCTTCTAGGCCGTCTAGGTCGGATCGTGCGGAAGTCATCTATCGCACACACAATCGGTCTCCACCAAAACTCTCCACAAACCGTTCTCATCTTCTTAGGCTGAATAGATCACAAGCGCCGAAAGTACGAACGCCTCTACCGGTGTCCACGCGAACAAACATTTTAAAATGGGAAGAAAAATAATATATATGCTAGTAACTTATTCTCCTCTTGCACAAGAAAACTCTTTTTCTTCTTCTTATTTTATCTCACAAAAGATGTATATAATTCCTCTCATATAATCGCACTCTTTCGTTTTTGTCATACAAAAAGAAAGCACCATTTCATAATTTTTTCATACAAATTAGAAAGTATATTTTCTCTCTTTTGTCTCACAAAAGAGAATGTGAAATAATGAGAGAGAGAATGATGTGTTGTGTTGTGAATTTGGAGCCCTCTATGTCTTTATATAGAGGTGAAGAGTCATGTCTCTTCACACTAAAAGATGTGTATGACATCACTCATCATTATCCATATGCCATCATCTAGACTCTTCTAGATTACATGATCTTTTGTGCTCATAGTCTTTATATACATATATATCACATGTTATCACATAAGATGACAATATATTTTGTGACATTCTTATGCAACTCATCATATAAGTCGCTAGGATTTTCTGCGCCAGTTTCAGTTTGTTCTTTGTGTGTGACCCTGTAGATTCACTTAATGTTGGCAATAGTCTTGACAGTCTATAAATCATGAGCGGACTCTAGCAAGCCATCATGACTACCCAATTTAAGTGAATATCGGTGATCCGATTTACCTAATCAACAATCACGTATTTACCCTGTAGATTCCCTTTGTCATACTATATCTATATCGATCATAAGGCATGTAATATGTCATCCTTATATTAATTGATTAATATTTCTTGATCCCAAATTAAACTGAACAAGAACAAATGACATTAATAACTCTTATTAATTCATTTGAGTATGGCCATACATTTCTTCAGTTCAATTCATCAAGAGGCCTAAAGATATCTCTCTCATTTATGAGAGGAACAAATCCTGTCTTGATTGCACTCATCCCTCTACATGATTCATTATATGCCTAATCGTAACCGTTATGACCACCCGGTTAAAGACAGTGTTAGATTCTATTAAAGTATAAAATTACTCATGTTGGGAACTGAGAAAATCTCAGGTCAAAGGACTATAAATACTTTATGTTACAAGAATCATTAATGACGTAAAACATGTAGCATTCTTATGGCGGGTCAGTCCAGTATATGGTCTCTAACATATACCTATGTTAATGACTTGATAACTATTTATCCATGATCAGTAAAACATGATCATCAGTCAACTAATATACTGATGTACATTTATAGCTTGTATATAAATATATATTTATATGTATCCGCAAGTATATTTGTCTACACAAATATCCTATAAATGACCAGCGACGATTTAGAATAGCATTCATAACACCTTATAGTTTTACTATCAAAGTCACGCACTTTGATGACATAAAGTTGAATTGCATATTGATGGTCTATTTTAATTATATGAAAATAACCTATACGCACATATTATATGAAATATCTTAGAATAAATATTATGATTATTATTACAATTCATCATCTAGGTCACAAACACTTTGGCCTAGGCCATAACACCATCAATCTCCCATTTGCATTAGGCCAAATCAACCAAGTATCTCATACTCATTGATCTACGTGATATCACATACCAGTTGACCTAACATGATCACCATCATTTGCGGGATTGGGTTCTTAAATGGATTATCAAACATTGTCATATGCAAATACTTTGCATATTTTTATGTCCACCATAATCTAAGAAGAATACTTTATCCTTCTCAATTATATAATCATCACATGTAATTAAACTTATGTGTGCTTGTTACACTTATTTCACATCACATGTAATTATGCTCCCACTGAATTTCTTGTCAACATAAGATTTATCTTTAATTTTTGATAAAACCAAACGGTTTGGTTATTTCATCAAATAATAAATATTCACCTAGAGATGTTTGTTTTAATTCATAAATGAATTTATGCAACTTGCAAACTCTTTTCAAAATTCTTAGGATAGACAAAACTCTCAAGTTGTATCATATACATACTTTCATATGTTTCTATTAAGAAACAATGCCTTGACATCCACTTGGCATCTTTCATACTATGAATATATGCCCAAGAAAATTCTGAAATATATTAGCATGATGACTTGGAAGAACATTATCATAGTCTATACTATGAGTTTCTCTTAATCACAAATCATGCATTATATGTTTGCACATTATCCATGTCGGTCTTCCTTTTAAAACCGTGTTTCCATCTGATGGATCAATCAAATTCCAAACTTGATTGTCTGACATGGATTACATCTCAACTTTCAAAGTCTCTAACAATTAGAGCCTTGATTCATCATATTCTGTTAGTAGAATGTGAACTCATCATCTATGAATACGAATTTTTATCATTAGACACAAAAAATCTATATATTTTCGGGCCTGTGATAAATTCCAATAGATCTACATGAATACACTTATGTTATATACTCAGACTCTTCAAAATCTTGACAGTCTAGTTTATTAATTACAGACTCAACCACTAGTTGAAATCTGAATTAATTTTCATCTGAGCATTACGGTCAGTATGTGGAATTTGAAATTTTTAAATTTACTCCCACTAATTCTTTTGGAAAGACTTCTTCCAAAGAGATATAATTTTCGAGTAACAAACACTTTGTTCTCATATTAGTTATAGAAGTAATATCCTTTACTTTTCTTAGGATATACACAAACAAGCATTAATCCAATTAGATACATGATGCTTCAATTAAGTATCATATCCTCAAATCTTGATAAAAAGATAATCTGATACACTTACCAGTCCATATCGCATATGGAGTCTTTTACAACCACTTTAGATGGAATTATATTCAGCATGAACGCAATAAGAACGTAACCCTGAAATAAATAGAAGATATATTTGACTCATCATGGTCGAACTATATCTAATAAAGTTCAATATCGTTATCATGATGATCAAACATTTGGTTCTTGACTCCTCGATCTTATCAAAGGAATTTGATTTTTCGAAGCCAAGTTTTATTCTCTACTTCATTATTTGTAAATTTTGAACTTTTCAAAATATTCAAATTTATTGGTCAATAAAGTGATGAAGTAGTTTTCTCTAGCACCTTCACTCATTGATGAACATATATCACTATGTATGAGAGTCAATAAGTAATTTGCTTTCACCTTACTTTGTGAAAGACGTATATGTCATCTTGTCTAATAAATAAGTTACACATATTTCAAATGATCCAAAATCAAATGAATTTGTAAATCCATCTTAATGGATTTAATAAATGTTCATCTTATTTAATTAGACTAAGTGACAATTCTAGATTAAAATACGTAATATTGTTGTTATAAATGGAATTATAATTATCTTGTTCGATATAACATATTAGGTAATTTTTCTATTCGAACATTTCCAAAGAAAAATGACCTTTGTGAATGATGAAATTATTATTCTCAATAATAAATTAATGACCATTCATAGTTAAACTTGAACTATAAATAATACAAAATTTATTGTTGACATTAAATTACAATTATTTATGTCGGCGATAAGTCCAAAAAGACAATGTAAATAAATTAGTTACTTGAGAAAATGCGGCAACTTTTGCTACATTTGTCACTCATCTGTTAACATCATATTTACTCAATAGTCTACAACTTAGTCAGCATATTTTCACAAATATGTGATTCACATCGTGTATCTAATACACATGATGTGAAATAGACAAGTTAATTTCTATAACTAAAATACTTGAAGCAGTAGTCATACTACCCTTTCTTTCCCTTTTCATATCTTATTTAGAAATTATGGTTTCTTTCAATCAACCAATTCATTGTGAAAGATACTAATTTCTTACCTAAGGCCGAAGCCCCAGTAACATCTTGCCCTTATTTTTGGGAGTACTTTTTACGTTCCTTTTAAGCATGAGAACATTATTGACAACACTTGTCCATGTTCATTTTAACGATTATAAGCATCTTATGCTCTCTGTCCTTCTCAAGGATCTATTGTGAGACATAAATAGATATACTGTTCGAATTGAATAATATACAAAGATTATTATTCTTTAAATATTTCATATAATGGCTCCCATTATTTTTAATCAAATCAATAACGCTCAATCGCATTGATTCAGAAACTTTCAATCCATGAAGTTTCATAGTGAGACAAGATCCATATTTCAATTAAGTCCTAAGTGAGCTTTGGCTCATCCCCCAGAACTTAACTTATTTAGGTAGGAATAATTCCAATTGTATCTCATAAAACTTTTGAACAACATGGGATAAGCATCATATGCCCGATGTATATATCCTATCGTATGCCCCGAGCCCAAGTCCGACTTGATAGCCCAGTTAAACCAAACCATGTCTAATCATCAGCAAAATAATACCCAACACACTCAGCTTTGGCATGACCTATGTTGGCTCCCATTTCCCGCATTCTCTTCTCCTAAGATTGTCCCTACATACCCAGCTTTGGCATGACCTATGCAGGGTCAATCAGAGTATCGAGAGATTTAGACTTATGGAAGGCATTTCATGACTTAATATTATTTAGAGGGATTTTGAATTTAATATTATATGTTATTATGCAATCTTCAAAGAACATCACATGTACCAATAGAATAAAGATAATAACGATGATATATCATGGCCTTGATCTTTATGAACTAACATAAAGATTTCCTAATATATATATTTCATCTCCATGAAATTTTTCTTAGATTGTATATGAAAATCTTATCTCCTTGTATAGAAATCGATGAACTCTTTCATCACCATGATGTGTGGTTAAAAATGAACTTGTCATCTTAATGATGTATTCATGATGGGCGATGAACTCCTTCATCTCCATGATAAATGTGTTATGCCTAATGAACTCTTTCATTATATCAACACATATCAACAAATATATCAAATATAAACATAATCATATTATGTTTCGATTATTTAACCATTTATAATATATATATATATATATATATATATATATATATATATATATATATATATATATATATATATATATATATATATATATATATATAAGGCTTACGAATGCGAATTCGGGGCACGGTCGTCATTGTCGACATTTGACAAGTCAAAAACCAATATTTGATTTTGTCAACATTTGACTAGGTCAACGATCAACATTTGACTAGGTCACCAGTCAATGGTCAACATTTTGACAAGGTCATGATCAACTTTTGACCAGTTCAATGGTCAATAGTCAATGGGTAAATTAGTATAGTCAACATAGTCCACAGTCAACACAGTGGGTCAACAGTCAACTGTCAACATAGTCAACACTTGGTCAACGTTGTCAACACATATTTTTCTACACATTAATTCATCATATGCATCTTTCCATAAATTCAATGCATCACATGCAACTTTTCATGAAATAATGCATCACATGCACCATTTCAAAAAAAAGACAATTCATCACAACTATTCAAGAGATTGCAACTCTTGCGATTGCACCTTTTCGGTCGTACCTATTGGTTACGCATGTCGATTACACCCGTTGGTCGCACCTCTTGGTGGCATCTGTTGGTCGCAACCTTTCGTTGCGTCTTTTGGATGTGACATTTGGATCACATCCATTGGTCACACCCATTAGTCATACCCTTTGACTGCACCCGTTAGTCGGACCTTTTGGTCACAACCTTTAGTCGCACCCACTGGCCGTAACTGTTTAGACACAACCTTTTGACGCATCTCTTGGATGTGTCATTTGGATCGCATACTTGGTCGTACCCGTTGGTCGCAACTCTTGGACTCAACCTTTGGATCGCATCTCTTGGCGGCATCTTTTGGACACAACTTCTGGATCACATCCATTCATCGCATCTTTTGATTGTATCTCTTGGACATAACTTTTGGTCACATCTGTTGGTCGCACCCGTTAGTCGCACCTGTTGGTCACAACTCTTGCTCGCAACCTTTGGATCATATCCTTTGGTCGCACCTTTTTGAAACAACTCTTGGATCGGATCTCTTGGCGGCATCTTTTGGACACAACTAATGGATCACATCCATTCATCGCATATTTCGATCTCATCTTTTGGACATAACTTTTGGTCACATCTGTTTGTTGCGCCCGTTAGTCGCACCTATTGGTCACAACTTTTGCTCACAACCTTTGGATCATATCCTTTGGTCGCACATTTTTTTGACGCAACTCTTGGATCGCATCCTTTAGGTTTAAGCCTTTTGATACAACTTTTGAATCATATTCTCTTTGTTGCATCTATATGAGGGGATGCCATCGTATAATCTCTTCAAATGAGACACGACCATATGAAACAAACTTAACCATCGTATAATCTCTTCAAAAGAGACTAATGACCTTTCATGAATTAATCATTATATGAACTCTTTCATATAGATGATATATCTTATGTACCTTTTCATGAATCCCCAAACCTTCGCATCCTTTCGATTAAGAATATTCAACACTTGAAAACTCTATACGCAAGCCTTATAATTATACCGTCCCAATTTAACCGAAACACGTACGTCGCTCTGATACCACTGTTGGGTCTCGGACGTGCATAACACAGTGGAAAACAAAAATATTCATCCAAAACCCATTCTGAGGATCCGTTCGTATCAGTTATATCAAAGAAATAAATCTTAAAGATACCTTTCGGATTACGATTAATCTGTAACGCTCAAACCATGCGTGTTGTCCATGCGCCTCTAAACCAGTTACCGTCCTAACCGATTTTCGGTCCGTCTAGGCTGGATCGTGCGGAAGTCATCTACCGCACACACAATCGGTCTCCACCAAAACTCTCAACAAACCGTTCTCATCTTCTTAGGACAAATAGATCACAAGCGCCAAAAGTACGAACGCCTCTACTGTCCACACGAACAAACTTTTTAAAACGGGAAGAAGAACAATATATATGCTTGTAACTTATTCTCCTCTTGCACAAGAAAATTCTTTTTCTTCTTCTTATTTTATCTCACAAAAGATGTATATAATTCCTCTCATATAATCGCACTCTTTCGTTTTTGTCATACAAAAAGAAAGCACCATTTCATAATTTTGTCATACAAATTAGAGAGTATATTTTTCACAAAAAAGAATGTGAAATAATGAAAAAGAGAATGATGTGTTGTGTTGTGAATTTAGAGCCCTCTATGTCCTTATATAGAGGTGAAGATTCATGTCTCTTCACATTAAAAGATGTGTATGACATCACTCATCATTATCCATATGCCATCATCTAGACTCTTCTAGATTACATGATCTTTTGTGCTCATAGTCTTTATATACATATATATCACATCTTATCACATAAGATGACAATATATTTTGTGACATTCTTATGCAACTCATTATATAAGTCGCTAGGATTTTCTGCCCCCGTTTCAGTTTGTTCTTTGTGTGTGACCCTGTAGATTCACTTAATGTTTGCAATAGACTTGACAGTCTATAAATTATGAGCGGACTCTAGCAAGCCATCATGACTACCCAATTTAAGTGAATATCGGTGATCCGATTTACCTAATCAACAATCACGTATTTAGTCCTTTTGTCACACGATATCTATATCGATCATAAGACATGTAATACGTCATCCTTATATTAATTGATTAATATTTCTTGATCCCAAATTAAACTGAACAAGAACAAATGACATTAATAACTCTTATTAATTCATTTGAGTATGGCCATACATTTCTTCAGTTCAATTCATCAAGAGGCCTAAAGATATCTCTCTCATTTATGAGAGGAACAAATCCCGTCTTGCTTGCACTCATCCCTCTACATGATTCATTATATACCTAATCATAATCGTTATGACCACCCGGTTAAAGGCAGTGTTAGATTATATTAAAGCATAAAATTACTCATGTTGGGAACTGAGACAATCTCAAGTCAAAGGACTATAAATACTTTATGTTACAAGAATCACTAATGATGTAAAAGATGTAGCATTCTTATGGCGGGTCAGTCCAGTATATGGTCTTCAACATATACCTATTTTAATGACTTGATAACTATTTATGCATGATCAGTAAAACATGATCATCCGTCAACTAATATACTGGTGTACATTTATAGCTTGTATATAAATATATATTTATATGTATCCGCAAGTATATTTGTCTCCACAAATATCCTATAAATGACCAGGGACGATTTAGAATAGCATTCATAACACTTTATAGTTTTACTATCAAAGTGACGCACTTTGATGATATAAAGCTCAATTGCATATTCGTGGTCTATTTTAATTATATTAAAATAACCTATACATACATATTATATGAAATATCTTAGAATAAATATTATGTTTGTTATTACAATCCATCATCTAGGTTATAAACACTTTGGCCTAGGGCATAATACCATCACATTCATCTAAGCGTGATTAATATTTAATTTATTTTTCTAATATAATATGTCAAGACATAATAACATAAGAAAATCAAATACAATAATTTTTAATTCTCATTTATTATTTATGTACTATGGATTTACAAACTTTAATTTTCAATTTTCGTAATTGCAAGTTATACATTATTAGATTGAAATAACTATTAAAATTAATATACTCGCTGCGAAGTGCAAAACATTATTCTAGTGAGTATTAAGGTTTAGCTTTCCCAAATGAGTTAAAAGTATTTGTATAATGATTTGAACAAAGAGGGTCAATCAGGGATATTTTTTGATATAAAAAGTTTTGATACTTTTATCTTATTTCCCGTAAATTTGAACAAAGAGGGTTTAGAAAATAGTAATTAAGAAAATTGGAAGGGAATTTTGTGCAATCCCCGTCCGGTCGTCCATGGCATTGCTGGATTTGCCGGCAAGCCAGTACTAGCGTAAGAATCACCGTCGTCAGGCCAACAAACGTCATAACGATGGAAGAGCAATATGAATTCGAGTCTTCATTTGGACATGTCGTGGCCTAGGGTTTCACGTGGCCGTCGATCCGCCACATGAAGAAGCGCGAGGCGTCGGAAAGGCGTGAGGTGCAGAACGCGATTCATCGATGTCGAAAAGGCGCGCCTTCAGTCAAAGAAACGCCATAAACAGGCGCGCGTCTCACGAAGAGGCACCATTTTTTTTTCCTTCTCTGGATGAAGGTTGATTTGGAGAAGACGGGATTTGTTTTCCCGATTTTTAAACTATATAAAACTGGGATCTAAAAAACTCAGGAATTCAAATTCGGAAATTCAAATTCAGTTTTAAGAAACAAGTATTTTGGGTTATAGTTTGGGCTTGTTATTTCTGGGCCGAGAAATTAATTAAAATTAATTATTTCAGTTGGGCTTAAGGCATTGGGCAAGAAATATAAAAGTAAATGAGATAAAAATGATAACATGTATGTCTTATTTAAGTAAATTTAATAAATTATTTGTTAAGCAAGTAATAACCTAATTGAGTCTAATTCCAAATGTTAAGGTATTTAAGTATTACATATTCAGAAATTAATTCATTTCGACATCATGTCACCAAAATGACCTCTCATGTCAAAATTAATTTCATTTCGGAATATAAATAGTTGTGTTCATATTATTGAATAAATATTCAATCGGCCCAAAGGAAGGTTCATATTTATTTAGTATTGTGTAGATGTGTAGTATTAAAAACATGTGATAATTATTCGGTTTTACGTGTAACTTATCTAATCGGCCCAAAAGGAAGATTAATTTGTTGACATGTTATTTATTATCAATGATTAATAACTAAGCCAAAATATCAATCAGAAATTAATAATTTTGTCCAAAGAGAAAATATTAATGGAAACCGATATTTTGTGATGGGGTTACGTTTTATTGAATTTATTATTATTATTTATAGTTAATTTTTGAAGAGCTAACAATGTTTGTTTATTGTTCTTCGTTTCCAGCTAAAACTGGATTGAAAATCAGTGCTGATATCAATTCGATTCCGATGTTGAATGGCTCAAACTTCAAGATGTGGAAAGATAATTTGTTGATCTACCTTGGTGTTAATGATCATGGCCTTGCGTTAAGGGTCGGACAACAAGAAGCACTCACTGATGAGAGTACGCCTGAGCAAAAGGCGGAGATGGCGAGGTGAGAAAACTCGAATCGAATTAGTTTGAAGACGTCCATTCCTGAAGCATTTAGGGACACATCTTCTGAAAAAATAGCTACGGCTAATGAGTATATTGAGGATATTGAGAAGAGGTTTAGTAAGAATGAAAAGGCGAAAATATGTACACTCTTAACAAACCTCATTTCAATAAAGTATAATGACAAAAATATAAGAGAGTACATTATGAAAATGTGTCAGATAACTTCAAAGTTAAATGCACATAAACTGAACATTTCTGATGATCTACTTGTGTACCTTATCATGATATCTCTTCCAACACAGTTTGGACAGTTTAGGGTGAGCTATAACCATTTGAAAGAAAATTGGACTATGAATGAGCTCATCTCACATTGTGTCCAAGAAGAGGAAAGGTTGAAGCAGAATAAG
This sequence comes from Juncus inflexus, assembly GCA_024447665.1. NCBI lineage: Eukaryota > Viridiplantae > Streptophyta > Magnoliopsida > Poales > Juncaceae > Juncus > Juncus inflexus. The sequence goes on from JAJHPC010000018.1 coordinate 5,595,388, forward strand.
ATAGAAAGTGCTCATCTTGCCTCTACCTCAAAGAACAAGAGTAAATGGAAAAAGAACAAGAGTAAGGCGGCTGTGGGATCGGCAACTAAAATGAAGCAAGAAAAGAAACCAGTGAAACCCAGAGATACTGAATGCTTCTTTTGAAGAGCCGAAGGGCATAAGAAAAAAAATTACAACAATTATCATCGTTATGGAACAAGAGATTAGGTCATATCTCCAAACGGAGAATAGAGAGACTCGTGTCAAATGAAATTCTCCACCCTTTAGATTTCAATGGTTTTGATATATGTGTTAATTGTATAAAGGGTAAACAAACCAATATAAGGAGATTTTAAGCCAATAGGTCTCAAGATGTCTTAGAACTGATACACACAGATATCTGTGGGCCATTTTCTACAGGTGCTAGAAATGGTCAACATTATTATATCGTGTTCATAGACGATTTTTCTAGATATGGCTATATTTATCTCATTCATGAAAAGGCGCAAGCACTGGATGTGTTCAAGATCTTTAAGGCTGAAGTTGAGAATCAATTCGACAAAAGGATCAAAAGCATTAGATCTGACCGTGGTGGTGAATACTATGGCCGATATGACGGTTCAGGAGAACAACGTCCGAGATCTTTTGCGAAATTCCTAGAGGAAAGTGGTATCGTCCCATAGTATACAATGCCGAGTTCGCCTAGCATAAATGGTGTAGCTGAGAGACGAAACAGGACACTTAAGGATATGGTGCGTAGTGTGATGAATAATACTATTTTGCTGCCATCTCTCTGGGGAGAAGCGCTTAAAACTGCAGCCTATATCTTAAACCGAGTTCCAACTAAAGTAGCTAATAGGACACCATATGAACTTTGTGTAGGTAAAAAGTCTAGTTTAAAACATTTGCGTGTTTGGGGATGTCCGGCGGAGGCAAAGCCTTATAGGCCTAATGAAAAGAAACTGGACACTAAGACAATTAGTTGTTATTTTGTTGGATATGCCGATAAATCTAGGGGTTACAAATTTTATGATCCCACAACAAGGTCGATTTTTGAGTCGGGAATTGCGCAATTTTTTGAGGATGTCCCGTTTGCTGGGGGAAATACGGATACAGATTTTGTCTTCGAGGAGGAATATGCAAATATTCCAACAAATGTTCTTGACATTAATCGGGACTTAGGTTTTGATTTTGTTAAGAACACTAATGATCAAGATAATGTAGCCGAACAACAAACTCGGACATCTCAAAAACAACAAGAAATAATATTAAGAAGATCCACTAGAGAAAGAAAAAGTGCAATACCATATGATTATATTGTATTTCTCCAAGAACATGAGTTTAACATTGGAATGACGGAAGATGATCCGATCAACTTTCGTCGTGCAATGAAAAGTTTTAATTCTCACAAGTGTATCGATGCCATGAATGAAGAAATGAAGTCAATGAAAGATAATGACGTTTGGGATCTTGTCCCGTTGCCAGAAGGATTGAAACCCATTGGTTGCAAATGGATTTTTAAAACTAAACGGGATTCAAAAGGCAATGTGGATAGGTACAAAGCTCATCTTGTCACAAAGGGCTTTACACAGAAAGAAGGAATCGATTATAAAGAGATTTTCTCCCCTGTTTCTTCGAAAGACTCTTTAAGGATTATTATGGCATTGGTCGCACATTTCAATCTTGAGTTACACCAGATGGATGTAAAGACGGCATTTCTCAATGGTGACATTGATGAGACAATATATATGGTGCAACCAGAAAACTTTGTATCGGGAGATCCAAAGAATATGGTTTGCAAACTCAAGAAATCTATTTATGGACTCAAACAAGCATCTCGACAATGGTATTTTAAATTTCATCAAAAGATCATCTCGTTCGGTTTTGAGATGAATTTGGTAGATGATTGTAGATACCATAAGTTCTGTGGGAGTAAGTTCATTTTTTTAGTTTTATATGTCGATGACAGATTACTAGCTACTAATGGCATGGCTTTACTGCATGACACCAAGAGATATCTATTTAGTAATTTTGAGATGAAAGATCTTGGTGATGCATCTTTTGTGTTAGGTATAGAAATACTTCGAGATCGTTCTCGTGGTATTCTCAGTTTATCACAAAAGAACTATATTGAATGAATACTTAAGTGATATAACATGCATGATAGTAAGCTAATAGATACCCCTGTGGCTAAAGGAGATAAGTTTAGTCTCGATCAGTGTCCCAAGAATGATTTGGAAAAACAGGAGATGCAGATGATTCCTTATGCTTCCGTAGTAGGGAGTCTGATGTATGCTCAGGTATGTACGCGTCCGGATATTGCGTACATTACAGGAATGTTAGGACGATATTTAAGCAATCCAGGCATAGACCATTGGAAAACAGCTAAAAGGGTCTTGCGATATTTGAAGAGAACAAAAGACTATGTGCTCACATATCGGAAGTCGGATCAGCTTGAGATCATCGGGTATACCAACTCTGATCTTGGAGGATGCTTAGACACTAGTAAATCAACGACCGGCTACATCTTTATGTTAGATAGTGGTGTCATTTCTTGGAAGAGTGCTAAACAGTCACTTATAGCAGCTTCCACCATGGCAGCAGAGTTTATGGCGTGTTTTGATGCATCGGACCATGGGATATGGTTGCGGAATTTTATCACGGGGCTGCGTATAGTGGACACCATAGAGAGACCACTAAAAATATATAATGATAATAATGCAGAAGTGTTATATTCCAATAGCAATAGGAGCTCGACAAAGGAAAAATTTATACACCTCAAGTTCCTAGTTGTGAAAGAAAGAGTTCAGAATAAAGAGGTGCTATTGAGAATATTAGTACAGACTCTATAATTGCGGATCCACTAACTAAGCAATTACCACCAAACGTGTTTCGCGAGCATGTTGCTAGTATGGGTGTTGTTTCAGTTGAGGATATTCAGTTCTAGTGGGAGTTTTGTATTTGTATCTTTATTATCTAGACATATTTTAGACATATGACATATAACATATGATATTATTTTGTTTGATTTTATTCTGATTATGGTTTGTTTATGTTGAGAAAAATAATTGGTTTATTTTTATTTTTATATACTCTGATTTATACGGTTACGTCTCAATACAGTTATAAAGGGAGACGGTTTGTCTCAATAAGGTATTAAAGGAGACGGTTTTTTGGTATGATCTCACCAAAATAATAAAGTGGACCAGTTGGAAATAGACATGTTAAAATCACATTACATGAAATTTCCATGCTACGCATCCACATCACGATTCGTGTCATTTAGTTATGCCGATATATGTGACCATTGAACGTTTAGTTACAATAAATGTGACGAAAGCCGCTTTGATCCTATGTCGGTATGCTGATGGACGGAATTGTTAAGGGACACATAAAAGTTAATTACAGAAAAGATGTGCATACTTTGGTTAATATTTGAATACACAATTATAAAGTTATACATATAGTCCAAGTGGGAGATTGTTGGATCATTAATCCAACATTGGACTTATATGTAAAATAATAATGTGTATTATACTACTGTCAAATATGTTTATAATAAAGTGATCAACTTTAGTTAATTGTATTAAACATTAATGTGTCAAATTAGGGTGCGGCCTTTGATGTGTAGAATTGTGGGTGGTGTATTTCTATATTTTATGATGGGCTGAATTAGAAAGTTCCACATTAGGAGTCAAAGAGTGTCTTTTCATGAAAGGATACCTCTTAGACTATATAAACAATTTGATCCCTAATACATATGAACTGAGTCACTTGTTTCATCCGCCCCATTAAGAAGAGAGAAAGAGAGACCATAAGAGAAATACAACAAAAGAATCTCAATTGGCATTCATAAAGTATTTGGAAGACCCTACTTGCGAAATTCGGTGTTCCATACTCCAAAAGTAATCATGGATCAAGGTACACTTCCGTTATTTATAATTTGATTCACATAGTTCGATCTAGAATTTGACAGTACTGGTTGGTACTGCTCTAACACCCAGCCCATAGGACATATTGAAACTTGCTTATTCTTTTATGTGAATTATAAAATGTTACATAACACGGTTCAAAAAGAGGACTGATGTGTCGGCCCATTGGCCCACAAAGATACTGCCTACAAATAACAATACTGGGTTGTTTATAGGATTAGGGTTTAGGGTACTGACAGAGTGGATTGTGGGGGGGGGGGGGCTGGTGAACGGGGTTGTATATATCAACTCTTACAGATAGGAAATATATATATAATCCCCTAAAGAGCACCCCCAACAACCCCTTTATTATTGGCAAATAGGACCCATTTAACATCTTTTTTTTATTAATTAAATTTAAAAAAAATGTAGGCTCCATTTATCAGTGACAAAAAGAAGATCGGGAGGCTGGTGAATGAGGGTTGCGTATATCAACTCTTATACATTAGCTATAGGTCCTTAGAAATTTTAATTTTAGTCCTTTTATAAGTGATGTTCAACTTCTAGACTACAGAATTGAGTGAATAACAATCTTTTAAATAAAACTAAAAGTAAAAAGTAAATATGATATTCTAGTTTAGCCATACTTGATAGAAAATGTCAAGTTTGATTTTTTGTGGCTCAAAAAAAAAATATAATATAAATAGTATTAGTTTAGCTACATATAAGTAGAGGTGACAAATGGGCGGTTCTCCTCTCCCAAATCGTAAACACGCAAATTCCATCTATTATCAGGTCTTCCATTGTATGACCTTCCATTGCAACATCTTATTTAAGTCAACTTATTGTATCAAGCTATTTGATTGCCAAAGGTAATTTATCTATACAAACTATTTGAATAATATTTAGAAAAATTATTGTTTGGATAAATTAATGTTTCGATTTGTTTCTCATTAAGTTACGTTTAAATAGTGCATGGTATTTTTTTCATCTGGTTGAATTCTTTTTTTAATATTTAATGATTTAATACATTAAGTTTGTTACAAAAGAAAATATGTAATTCCTTATATAATTAACCAAATTTCAGTACATAAATATTGAATTTGCCATAAAAAAAAAATAATTCCTTGAAGATTCTTACTTTATTTGTATAGGGGCAAAAGTGAGAACAATAAAAATTTGACGGTGATTTTAACACCAAGAGGATGGTAGGGGCGTTCATGATATTTTAGTAGTTTTCTAGGGTTATTGGTGATATTTAATGATTTGCAGGGGTATACATGATTTGCAGGGGTATACATGAAATTATGAAGGTAACGTGTTGTAGCCATGTGTATGCATTATCCGGGTTAGATGAACCCGTAAAAGAATCCGGGTTCGTATCCACGAAAGACTTCAGGAGGTCCTGAGCATTTCCTTGACCTGCCTGAGAGGACCATCCGTTGTCCCGGGATTCCTACTAAATCAGTTGCCTCATGAGCGCGAAAAAATCATTCGCCGAAGGCGTCATGGTGGTGATTGGTGTTGCTCCACCAGTTGAATTGCTCAAGTCTTCACCGTTGTTGGAACCGTCAGACATCTTCCTAAATTATATTGAGACACTCACTCTTAGAATAAACTATTTTTTTTTTTTTGCAGATTCAATAAATCTAAACTACCCCCATCCCACTCTCACTCACGCACATTTATTTAGAATCTATTTCGAGTTTTGTGGATTGTGTTGCTCTGATACCATTAAAGTTGTTACACCCCTGAACTGTAACAACCGCCAAAAAGGCATTTAACAAACATCCACATAATTCCAAATAATCTCCAAATTACAATTATTAAATTTCACAACAAAAACAAAATTGAGACTTTAAAGTTCTCATTTATTTCATAATAATTATTAAACTAAATGTTATTAAAATTGTGACGTCTCTCCACCCGCAACCCCAAGCTAATGATCCAAATCTGGGCACAAAATAAATATAAGGATGCGTACTGACTCAGTAAGGTATGAAAAGAGGCCCAGCCGCATAGACCAAAAATAGAATATTTTGAGTTTGATATAAAATAGGATAGCGACTATAAAATCAAGTAACAAGAGGTCATAAGTATAATATAGTATAATAATTATATAATAATTGTGAAAAATACTTTTATTTCGGGATATTATCTTATTTCACTTTCAACTTCCACACACATAACACACACTAGATCATGCTCTGTGGCATCGAGTACGCGCACAGATACAAGTCTTTCCGAGCTCATTATTGGGTGATCGGCGGCCCTAGTTTCTCTCTACTAAGTATGGCTCCTCACATATGTGAATCCGCGGCCCTGGTTTCGCTCTACTAAGTACGGCTGCATCCTCATAATTATCACACATCTCACTATATCCCGTATCTTACTCAAAAATATCTTTAAATGTTATCTTTAAATTCTCATATTACTAAAAATATTAATTTGAGCCATAAAAGCTCTATCTCATAAATAGAAGTTCTAGATTAAATATTACTATCATTATAGGTACTTATAATATATATAATATTTGTACGGAAGAACAAATATAGCCAAAGGGAAAAGTATATGCGGGCAAAATCTTACCTGAATAAATGCAACTAGCAAACTCTCACACGAAATTTTCGGGTCCCACAAACTCTTCAGCTTCTTTCGCAACTCTCTCAACTTCTTGGTCTTCCTCTAGTATGAACTCCTCCTCACGCGAATCTAATTATTTTAATTAATACTCATTACTAATCGATCTCAAACTTCGAAACGACATGCTCACTTAATCTGATTATTTACGGAAAAATACTTTCTGTACCTTAAATGTAGAAACTAATAATGCCAATAAGTCAGAAATGTCCTAAAACATGCAAATCGACTATTTATTCGTGAACTTTGAAGTTATGGTTAGAAAGATATGATTAAAACAAAATTTCCTTATTAAATCGGAATTGAAATTCCAGCTTTATAAGAGTAAACGAAATTCCAGATTCTCTCAAAACCAGTATTCCCAGTCCCAGTTTTATAAATTCCAGATTTTAGGAAAACAATATTTTTGTTTCTCAGATTTCCAAAAACCCTTGGTTTTGTATCATCAAATAAATAAAATAAAATAAAATACTAAAATTAATTAGTCATAATATTATATAATAAAATAACATCATAATACCATATTCTAACTTATTTGTTTGTTAAATATAATCTTTTTCTATTCATGTTATATAAAAATATTTATCATTACACAAATTAGTTTTGAAAAAAAATATAGTTATGCTAATTAAATAACAGGTCCATAACAACAAAATATTAATTCTAATTATATGAATGAATGCAACATGACCTAAGTATCCAAATACTAATCCTAATTAATCAAATCTAAAATAATGGATAATCTGAATTACAAAAATACTCACAATGGTAGTGGAATGAGAAAGAAAAATGCTGAATCTAATTGGATTAGGGCAAAACAAGAATCTGAACTGCGTAGACACGGTTCGCCTAGACCGAATAACACCTTCACTGTTCACCAACTCCAAGTGCAAGGATCTTTATCACTTCAAATGACAAGCTCCCTTTTTTATTGTTGTACAGGGAAGAAAGTGAGGAGAGAGAGAGAGAGAGAGAGAGAGAGAGAGCGTAGAGAGAGAATGAATGGAAGGACAATATTCTGTCTTGTAGCGAAATATTAAACTCAGAAGGAAAAATGAGAATAATAACTGTACCATATTCCTGGTTAATGACTGATTATCCAATTTAAGGCCTTTAATTTTATATTAAATTCAGATCCTAAATTTTAGTATGCACTAATACATATTTTTTGAACGGAAAGAAGAAGAAACGGATAGCCAATTTCTGCTGTCACTTTTTCACTTTAGTCCCTCAAAGTTAAAATAATCATAACTTTCAAAATACACCTCCGATTTTGATGATTCAAATTTCTAAATTCTTTATTTAATGCATGTGATTTATTGAGATACACTTTATTATTCCCCAACATACAAATTATTTCTGAAATTATGAAAATAACCCTACTACAAAATAATAAAAATAAAATAAAATAAAATTGCTTATTATAACAAGTATGCTCCTTTTGATCCTCTTGTTCTGTCATTTCTGAATCTGTGAACTTCTGCGTCATCAACTATTAAGGGCATCATTGTATAACGGAGTCTTCGCTACATATTAACAAGCTAATTATGGAGACATTCAACTGAAATCTATTTTCAAAATACATAAAATTGAGTATACGGAATTTCACTATTTTTTTGAGGAAATAAAATTTCAATACTTTATATTATTCATTGTATTTGTATTAACATATGTTCTATGCATTTGAAAGATAATTAATTAATTAGATGTAAACCCCAAATGACATTTTAATAAATTGATTGTTTATAATCCGTTCTCATCTTTTACGTGTGAATTTCATTTTGAAACTAAGCACTTGCAATATTCATGAACTCAAAATTAAGAAAAAAAATTGAATTAATATAGAAAATACTTGCCTGATGCCTCGGAGCATGGCCAGGTGCAATTGCAGGTGATGGTTGCTCCAACGCTTCTCGGCCCATTACTTGTGCCTTCCACTTATAATAAATATATAAAGAAAAGCTCAATAATTGCAAGTTTTGAATAATAATTTACATCAGTTATATCAAATACAATTTAGTAAGTAATATAGTAATATACCTTATGAACAAATATGCGGATATATTTGACAGGTGACCTCCAAACATGGATTCGATGAAGACCACGGTATTCAGCGTCCCCAACGGCAATCCCATTTGACAGAACCTCAGGCGAAACGGGATTTTTACGCCTCAAGGATGAACACGTTAGATTAGAACTCATTTTGAATTTCGAAACACCTATTAGAAATGGAGTTTCTTTGATTGATTTATTGTATAGAATAGTTGAAATTTCTAATCGTTTTTTATATAAGAAAAAGAATTCAGCTGGACAATTTGTGGAGTATGTCAAAGGTAATATTCTATTTTCGGAGAAAAATCTAACAAAATTCTGGTGTAGCATTGAGATGTGGTGATCTGCTTTAACTCTCTATTTACTCTGTTGAAAATTAACATAACATATCTATGTATATGACTATTTAACTTTGGATTTGATATGTCATGAAGAAATGTAGCAGGCCGAAATCATGACTACAGTATATATAGCTAACAAACAGTGTATATAACAGTATATATAATTCATTTTTTATAATAGTAGATACGTAAACAATGAAAACAATATGTAGAAAACAAAAAAATATATATTAAAAAGCGGCAAAATAGTATCTACAAATTCCAAAAAGAAATAATATATAAAAATAAATATATGTCCAAAACAATGAAAACATTATATAAACAACAACAAAGTATATTGAAAAGTAGAAAAAACAATGTATATACAGTCCGTCGTAATTGAGTGTGTTACAGTGCTATCGTGATATCACATTTCCCATTTAAATATATTTAGTTTTTTATCCATTTTACATTTCATCACGCCTACCATTTATTCTATTCTTTTCTTATAACTATCATTTGAAATTTTTGAAAAAAATACTATGAATATTTTCGTAAAAGATTTGAAATTAAAAAAAAAACATGGAAATTTTTGAAAAAGAATACTTCAAAATTGATTACATTTTTTCTCTTATTGCCAATGGGTGTAAATATAATTATTCTATTTAAAAAACATTTTTTTGCATAAATTATGGTGATCAAGTGTCTTTTATGTTTGTCTTCATGCCAAAATAATATATGTTTAACATTGAACAAAATCAAATGGGAACTAAAGTATAAGTAAATTAATAATAATAATAATAATAATAATAATAATAATAATAATAATAAATAAATAATAGAGAAATAATAGAGAAATAAAGAAAAAAAGAAATAAAAAAATGATATTTTAGTTTAGCCTCCGTGCTTTGTGCCCCTCCTTTTTCATTGGCCTTTTATTTCATTTAATTAGGGTTAAAAAATTATGAATTATGCTGAACTTCGATTAATTGCGGATGGATTAGGGCTATTAATGACTTAATAATGTTGAATCAGTGTTAAAATTATGATCTCTTAGGAGAAATTTCTATGCCAGCGGCTTCTTGACCAGACTCAGTCCAACGCCGACTGTTTTGAATTGCTTTCTGTCTTTTAGTCGCACTACCAGGTTAAACATCTCCAAACACCGCTCATCATATTTTATACCATTCGTCCATCAGACCTTAAACTATATAACTATTATGTCTTTGCATATTTCTATTATACGTTTTTAATATTATAAATTTTCATATTAATGACAATGTATATTCTTATATTTATGCATCATATATATTTTTTTATCTGTTTATTCTAACTTTTTGTATATATTTAAACTTTTTTTGTAATTTCGCTATATACCTCCGATGATTCTCATGACAAATAAATACATGACACATACCAGATTCCTTTTGGTTCGGATTCGTTCATGTATTTTAAGTTTTAATTTTATTTGCAATTATCAAAATTTTCATGTATATGACTACTTGTGCCGTGATTTACGTGTGATGACTCGCTACGCATTTGGTCGCAGTCTATCTTAATTTTATAATTATTAAATATAGATTTGAGTTACAATTATTTCAATGGTCCAAAGTGATGTTTTGTTTGGAAGGTTGAGGCTTGAACGTTTTTTTAGTGCTTGTGTATTAACATAAATTCTCGACTCTGAAAAAGCTGAATTGTGTTGCCTTTATGGAAGTTTCTCTTTTTCGTTTTGTACAATTTATTTGTTATGTATCAGTAAGTATTGTACATTTATTATTATTAATTCTGAAACATTCCAAGTTGAATATATTTTTGAATATTCAGCCATAATTCAGTCAAATTATAGAAGGATACACTATCTTGTGAACAAAAATACATCATTATAAAAAAAATTATATTATTGTATGAACAAAATTTACACCAAATTTAGCGAGAATACAGCATAACATGAAAGATTAACATAATTAAAAAAAAATTTGAACAATTAACATACTCAATATTGAACAAAATCTGTAGTCTAATATTAGCAATATACACACTAACACAATCATGAATAAATCTGAATTTGTATAAATATACACAACCATTAATACATCTGAAATTTTACAAGAATACAATATAACGTGAATAAGAGTAAATCTGAGTATAAACTAACATAAACAAAAGTATATAGTTGACAAATACGTATTTAGATGTGTGATAATACACCTTTATATGCAAATAGTCTCATATATTAATGATTGAGTATTTTGATTGAAATACTAGAGCTTGTGGATTCAAATTCAATGAGCATCAAACGGAGTGGATTATACTCGTTTAGCGCTGTCAACGAGCTGAGCCGAGCCGAGCCAGGCCCAGCTCGAGCTCGGCTCGGCTCGGCTCGATTACACTGTCGGTTTCGAGCTGAATTCATTAGCTCGAGCTCGGTTCGTTTCAATTCGAGCTAGCTCGGCTCGGCTCGGATAGCTCGATTAAAACCACAAACGAGAGAAAAAATGGCGGCGGAAGGTAGAAGCAGTGGCGGGAGGAGAAGAGACGGCCGGAGGAGAAGAGATGACGGGAGGATCCACCGTCAGAGCTCCGTCCGGCGTGGAGTCGCGCGGCGTTGAGTTAGGTCGTGTGTTTCCCTCTCCAGAGAGGTTTCGTGGGGATGGGAAGAGGGTGAAAGAGATGAGGATTTTGGGGCTAAGGATTCATTGTCTTGGGCCAGATTTTAATTAATTAAATAATTGTTGGGCCAGATTTTAATTAGTTAAAGAAGTTATGGGCATTATTATTCTGGGCTGAAGCAGTGATTTGGGCTAATCGAGCCACGAGCTGAGCCGAACCAAGCTGGACCAAGCTCGAGCTCGGCTCGTTTAGACTTGAGCTCGGCTCGGCTCGGCTCGGTTCAGTTTCGAGCTGTTTCTTTTGGATCATTTCAGATTGTATTCCATGCTAACTAGTTATCATTAGCCTTGATATTATCAAGTGTGGGTTTATAAATTATTGTTAAACTATATTTTGTCCTAGAATATAATATTATACACGAGTATTATAAAATAATATATTGCTCTCTAAAATAACATAATGGTATTATAAAACAAATAATAAGATATTATAAATAATATATAAAATTAGTATATAATAGTGAAATCAACATTTACCTGACCATTTATTCAGTACATTCAATCTCAGGTCATTCAGGATTAGATATTCGGGCGGGTCATTCGGGTTTGGGTTACGGGTCATTCGGGTTTCGGGTCGTTCGAATTTCGGGTGTTTCAGGTCTCGGGTCATTCGGATTTCGGGTCATCTGAATTCGGGTTGGGTCTGATTTCGAGTCGTTGACTTGACAATATTTTCGGTTCGGGTCGGGTCATGTTTGGATTCAGGTTGGACGGGCGAGTTTTTTGGGATGGGTCAGATTTTGCCACCTCTTCATATAAGCCATATAAATTTGTCTTTGTTAGGCATTACACAAGAAATACAAGATCTGAGAACATAGAAAAAAAATCAAAATTTGCCTTTTTAATTTTTGCGTATTTTCCTGTATCTTTCATGTAACAAATATAAAATATATATTATATATAACCATATTATATAGCAATTAATATTCCACGTTAGAGACACTGAAGAAGAACCGACTCATTTCAATATTTACGAACTAGGTTCCAATTTATAATTCTCTCTAACAATTTACATAAATAATGAAATGATTATGTTTGTGTCGTGTCGGCCCCACCTGCCCTAATGTTAAATTCTGATTCCGCCCCTAGCGCAGGGGCGGATGTAAAGGGGGGCTTAGGGGGGACTTGGCCCCTATAAATATCTTGAAAATTTAGTTTATGAATCTTGAAAATTTAGTTTAAGATCCTTCAAAAATTACATTTAGTTCCTTCCATGTTGTATTGACTGAGACACATAAATAATGAAAAGGACAACGTTATATATGTAAAACAAAAAATTATGCAAGGTAATTAGCTACTAGCTAGTCTGCCAAAAGCTTGCTCTAATGAGAGTAAATGATTACTTGGGATTTTTGTGTTCTTGATTTAAAATAACATGTATAAATTAAAATACATAAGTATGATTCCTTATGTCATTTGAGTTGTATTACTTACTTTGTTTAAAGGCACAGAGGAGCCGAATTTTTTCATTTCAAAAAAGCAGCAGCTGAAAGCAAAAATCATCAAGAAAACTTCAATGTATTTTTGTATTTATCCTTTAGTTTAGATAAAATTTGGTTATATATGATCTATTTATTTAGACAATATTTCTAACAATAATAACAAATTTTCTATAAACATGCACTAAAGGCTTTTATTTCTCAAAAGAACAAAAAAAAATCTAACATCTGCTATAGTTGATTATATAGTAACTATTAAATTTAAATACAAATATTACGTTATTTTAAACATATCAATGCTAAATTGTATTAACAAAAATCTATTTTGCCACAACACAGTAAATATTTTATATATCTACTATAGTTGTTATTATTCCATCATATTTATTACGTATGGGCAATATAAGAAACTTGTATTATAAAAAAAATTCTTACTTTAACCATTAAATTATATACAATTTTTTTATATATCGATTAGTGTATACTTTAACTTGTATTCATTCAGCATCTCTCTTTTGGCCCTTGGATGGATGACTCTATGTTAATTATCAATCATATAAAGTATTTGAGCTTGGATTTAGATTTCGAGCAGAAGAACGAATGTCCCCCCTTTTTAGATCTATTTCAGAGAGTCAATCATCTACAGACACATGACATAGATGTTAGTTTTTCACCATTGTTATAGGTGAGTTATTTATCATTCGAAAGATCTACATCCCAGTTGTGGCCTTGTGGGAAGCAGTAGATGAAGCACTCTTTTTAAGTATTAAGCGCAAATATATTTAATGTTTATATTTTATTCAATTTATTCTTCACCACATATGCCATTATTCAAATCAAAAAAAAAGAAAAAATACATGTCATTTATTTTACTTTTTATTATTCCTATTATACTCTTGACTATAAGTCAATTCAAAACAAACAAAATAATACGCTAGAAACTTCAACATTCTTGAGAAAGATAAATTTTCCAAAACAAATCCCAAATCTCTTAAATATTTCTATTAAATCCAAAAAACATTTTTTGGATTAAAATACTCTCATGAAGTTTATTTTATTTCTTATTCAAAAAAAGGAATAAATAAAAATATTATAATTTACGTGGAAGGAAAGGGACTAAAATATAATTAAAATCATAATAAATAAATAAAAAATGATATTTTACATCAAATAAATCATAATTTATGTAAAAAAAGAGATTTTTTTATATAAAATAAAATAATATATTCTAAAATAATATCATAAAATATTGTCAAAGTAATATCGAAATATCGTGTCGATAAATATTATTTTTTCTTTTATTTATTATATTCAATTGAATAAAAGGTTGATTATTTTTTCTCGATAATATTTCACGATATGATTTTGACTGTATTTTATGATACTAGTTTAGGATCATTATTTTATTTATAATATTATATTACATAAAATCTTTTTTTCTCTTCTATTTTGTATATTATTATTTATTTTATATGACATATTATTTATGTATTTATTTATTGCTATTTTATTACTATTTTAGTTTTTATTTATTTATATTTCATTTTTTTATGTTTATTATTTTGGGTGTTTGAATAAAATAAAAGTTAGGTGGCTTTCATAAAATTTTCGTTTTTATTTACTCTGAAAAAGTACACCTCATTGAGTTAAAGATATAATAGAAATAACCAAAAAAATTAAGTAAAAGATCATATATAACGAGAATTAAATAGATGAAATATAAGGAATTAAATGCTAGAGTGCTCTTAGAGCATTAAGAATATCACTTCCCTTTGTTTAAGCATCTTCAAACGGTCAGAGCTGTGGACTCAGAAATTGCATTTTAAAAATTCATACTAGCTTCTGCACCTCTTACCTGACCATAAGAGAGAACTTGGTGTGTAAAAAAGAGGACATGTGGCAACAGAGGGTTTTGCCAAGAAAGGATTTATTCAAGCAGTTGTTGCGGTTCCGAAGGCTTTCCTCAAAAGGAAAATGAAAATTACGTCGAGGGTACTGTAGCCATTTTATAGCGACGGATTGAAATTATATATTATTTACTTGCATTTCTATATATACTATATATCGTTTTCATTTTTTAAAATATATAATGTTTACTATTTATGAATTTTTATATACTGTTTGTTTTCAGTTTATATATTTGTATATACTGTTTTCATTTTTTTTAAATATATATTGTTTTATCGAATGAATTTTTATATACTTTTTTGTTTTAAGTTCATATATTTGTATATAGTGTTTTCAGTTTTTATATACGGTCGTTACAAAGTCGTTATAGTACCCGTCACGCAGTATCAGCTCTCTTCCTCAAAAGCTGAAATCATCTTTTGAGTAGATTTGAATGTGTTTTGTCAATGGTTAGTTAAACTGAATTTTAGTTTGGTATTAGCTATTAGGATATTATTAGCTTGGTATTATGTATTAATGATGAGGTGGATCATGTATGTGGATACATTTGGCTTTTTAAATTTCTTTTGAAAATGATTAATATTCAGCATGTCCAACTACTGGTATTTATTTAACTTTTCTTTTCATAATGAAAAACGTTGGAATCATATTATGTACCTATTGTTGGCCACTAACTCGGATAATGTTGAATGAATACAAACTAGGATAAAATGAATACAAAATAGGATAATGCTCATGTTTCACTGTGAATATTTTAGTTTTATTGTTTATTTCAATCTGTAATATATAAATTACAATTATGAAAATTTAAAATAAAAATTAGAATAAAATTGTACATAAATAATATATAATAATTACATTCAAGTGAGTTGGATATATTTAAAATCATTTTGAATTACATCATAAGATATTTTATTAATTTATTATTCATTCAAAAATATTTTTTATATTACATTTAATTTTGTAAGGGCGGATAACTCTATATAAATAAAGTTATATATGAGAAATAAAATAATATAAGTGATGAATTCATCAAAAAAAATAAAAAAAAAAAATAACAACCCACTAAATAATTTGGATAATTAATCTAGGATCTCAATTTATGTTTGCATTAAGACTTCTAAGATTAAAAGATCATCACTTTTTTAATTCTCTTTGATTTCTTATATCGTTATATCTTGACATATTATATTAGAAAAAATCAAGTATTAATCAGGCTTAGATGAAGGAGACCAAAAAAAAAAATGCACGATAATTGATTTCATAGATTTTTGATTTGAAACTACATATGATTTAATTATAAATGATTAAGTTTAAAAAAGATACAAAATAATAATTATATTTAACATGATGTTTAAAAAGAAAATATGATACTATATATATAGAAAAATTATGTATACTATACATAGAAAACTGTGACATGACTTCAAAAAAATTGTCACCACAATATTTCCTTTTATTTTTAATATTTTTAGTTGTTAAAATAATATGGATTATGTATAAACTTATCACATATATTTTTTTGAAACCCGTAATACATTAAGTAATATAATATATTTCTCAACACATTGATTTTTTTTTTATATGATAGTTCTCACGTAATTGGAGATATAACACGAAACATTGTGATAATTATTCAAATGAAAATCTGAGATTTGAGATTTTTTTTGATACGACGGCCGAGAGAAAATTGATGATAGGTCTCTTGAGAATGCTTAATGATAGGTCAAAAATAAGGTAGGAGTTAATGAACATATTTTTTTTACATGTTTTCTTCCATAGTCTATATTCACATATTTTAGAAGAAGAAAAATTAAATTAGAACCATAGCAATAAGAAATTCAAAATAAATAGAAAATTCCGACAAATTTATATTTGGCGATTTTAAAATGAGACACAAAATGTTTCATTAAGAATTATTATTTTTTAAAGAATAAAAGAAAAATTATTTATATTTTAATCAAGTGGACTCTTCATATTCTATTTGTATTAATATAACTTTACACCATCATTATAGTTTTATAAAAAGTTTGGATAAAATTGAACTTTTTATATAAGATATTTTTCTGATGAAAAGTTGTATATTTTGATCATAAATCTTATATTAAAAAGGACAAAATGCTATTACTTTTTAAATTTTTATGATAAATGTATCATAAAAGTTCAGAAAATTCACTAAAAAAACAATTTTTATAATATTTATGTTTTTGTTTGCTATACGAAACAGTTATTTTTTGTTGATTAAATTATTGCCAAATGACCCTTATAAGTTGGTAAGAGTCTATTGCATGTGTACCAAGATTTCATGATTCAATCAAGACCCACCAAACACAATATTATTTAGCACATATTTAGCAAAATCTTTCATCCCATCAACATGGGTTGAATCTAAAAAAATGTGTTGATAAAATTATTAAACAGTTACATATATCATGAAACATATTAATTCGAGTAAAAAAAATATAAGGAACTTGAATAGAAAAAATATTAAATTTAAGTTAGATCATATTTCCATCACTAGTACTAAATGAAGCTTTGTATACAACTTAGTCATCAGACATCTTTTTAAATGATGACATAAACAAATTCATCTATTATAAACTTAGATTTTTTCATTTGGGGCCTTCACCACATGGGGGCTCTCGGCTCAAGCCTAGGTTGCCTATGTGGTTGAGCTGGAGCCGGCACTGCCTTTCTAACAACCTCCTTTTGAAAGTTCGAGTGAACCGAGGCGATGAATGACGGGCTGCCAGCTGGCCGATACTCATCATACAACTTCCCCCGTTTTTTATACAAAATCCCGCATGCATTGCAAAGCGTGCCGGGCCCGCTCGGCCCGATCCTCCATTGCGGCGTCTTTGTCGCCTCGCAATGCAAACACGTTTTTTTACTCCCTCGTTTTTTGGCTTTTTTAGGAGGAATCTTCCGTTTGGAGGAGGATTTCTTCTTTTCAAGGGATCTGTTCTTCTTTGGGGTTTTAGGGTTTAGGGTTTCTTGTGAGGGGTTTATTAATGTGGGGCCCGCTTGGGCCGGTTCTTCTTGTGAGGAGGAAGGGCTCACTTGGGCTGGTAGTTCTTTTATTTGTTCAGGGGTTGAGATTGGAGTGCTGTTGGAGGAGACGAAAGAGATGGGCTCTCTTTTGACGTTGAACTGCAGTGATTAGTAGCACAACTTAGTTTGAGAGTAATTAGAAGATTAAGAATTCTATATCTTATAATTATCATTTCTTAAAAAAGAAATTATCATTAGTGAGCATTACTATGTTATAATTATGCTAACCAGGGAATATTGGTACCAGACTTGACTGGTACGGTATGTTCCTGTTCCTTAATGGGCCTAACTAATGATAGTATTCCAACTTTAACTAAGGCATAATTATGGATTTCTACGGCCCGCACAAAATGTAAGGCTCCATACTTATGCAATTCACCTCTTTAGAACGAGACTCAATTGCCAAAAATTAGAGGCTGCAAATAAATCAAACCTGAACGGACTCAAAACTTCGATCAACAACATTAGTCTCAAAAGTCGGTCCAGTCGAGTTGCCTTCATATAAAAAATCAGCTGGACTCGGTCCAGGAAAGAACGCATTGTCAGGCAGAGGAAGTAGAAACGGTTCTTCATATGTGGGTCCCACGTTAGATTCCTCTACATTGCCATACGGATCCACCATTTCCACCAAGAATTCTTCATCATAACAGTCCAAATCTGGAAATGGAGAAAAAAAAGGAAAGAAAGGAATGAAGGAAAATTTGCAAAAATGACCCTGAGTATGGCGAAATTGGGAAAAAAAATGTACAAGTTCGAAAATTATTAAAGTTTTCTTGATTAAGTTTAAGAAAATATTATTTCAAATAAAAAATTAAGAGAGAGAGATGTTAATCAAATTATGAAACTAACAGCATTAACTTTTAACAAATAGTATGGTTTTAGGGCAATTTTGACAATAATGAAAGGGCTTTTTCGCAATTTCCAACAACGTAGGGGCTATTTTGCAATTTTGGCATAATACAGGGGCTTTCTGCAAATTTCCCGTAAATGGAAGAATTATTCATGAGTGCAAAATAAAGTAGTACCATTTTGAACTGGTTCTTGGTAAATTGTATCGTCTTGAGTGAAGGATGAGCTTGGCATCTCGTCGTCCTGATTAAAACTGCAAGGTTCTACTTGAAAATCTGAAAAAGAAAAATAATACAAGTTATAATTTTATATTTACAAAATTACAATGAAATTTAATGTTTCAGCAGAAGTTTAACATTTAAGTAAGCCTCAACAATTCAATCAACAACCAAAGTAGCTACGAAAAATGCGTAAATTAAGAAAAAATAAAGGAAATTGAAATTTGAAAAACTGGATCAAACTAGCAGAAATTTTAAAAACTTTAAAAAAGCTTAATAAATGAGAGGGGAGAATATTAACTTGCCTGGGCAAAAAGCCCTTTGAGGATAAATAACATCAATTTCAGAAAAATGAGGGAAATCAAGCTGCATATTTTCCACACACAAACCGGCCCCCCTAAGAGCTCGTACCGCTTCTTTGTGTACCACCTCATTTCCTTCTTTCGTCAATTCTGACCCATCACTACAAGCCAAAAATATCACATTTTTAATACATTATATACTTGATTGATTTAAAATTAGGGTCGGTTTTATTGACCTGAAGAAGAGAGTTTGCCAGCTAGCGGTTTGTTGCACAATGGACCAAAGATCGATGCATGGCAGGTTCATTTCATGTGCCAGCTGTACACATTTCCTTGCGTATTTGCCTGTTGTTTTGTTTGTCCTTTCAAACAACAAAAGTGTTTATCTCAGTATTTTACAGAGAGAGAGAGAGAGAGAGTATTAAACCTTGAGTTTTGTTCTTTGCTACTTTCATTAATAGGAGTGGGAGTTACCAGCACAATTGCCATTGAAGGATTTGCTTCCTGAAAGAAGACAATAAATTAATAATTAATCAAATAATTTGTAATTACAAAAGAGAAAAAGGAAGAAAAAAGTACCATGAAAAAAAGGCCTATACTATTCAATTTTGAATTATACTATTCAATTTCATACCTATTACACCTTTCATGTACATATATAAATAGCATATTAGCGCATAAAATGTTGGATTATATACAACGCGGAAATAGAATATTGAGAAAAAAAAAACTAAAAGAACCTTTAAGTGTGTAATAATTTTGATGAGATTATCCTTGTATTCATCAAGAGACACCTGCTGCCTTCTTTCACTAGAGCTTTCCAAAAGGGAAGCATCATTCGCCCCAAAAGAAATAATTGTCGCACTAGGAGCTGAGGCGCATTTCTACAAAAAGAACACAATTTTCACAAATTAAAAATGGAAACATTGATGAATTTTGAATAATTTAAGTTAGTTTAGTATTGCTACCAAGGGAAACAGGCGGTTGAGCAAAAACAGAGCCCATCTTGTGTTGTATCCGCCATAGCCTCTCACTAACACATCAGCCTGATACAAATACATCAAAATTCAATCAATTGAACTAAATTAAACAAACCATTTCAATTCATAATCCCCAAAATCAAACCAATTGAAGTCAATCAAATAAACAAATTCAATCCCAAATCACCAAAATTCAATCAATTGAGGACAACCAAGACTGCAAATTCAAAATCAAAATCACCAAAATTCAACCAATTGAAGTCAACCAAACAAGCCATTTCAATCCCAAATAACAAAAACCCAACCAATGGAAGTCAATCAAATAAACAACTCCAATCCCAAATCACCGAAATTCAACTCAATCAGGCAATCGATTTCAAGTTCACAATCACCTTGCGAGAAAAGGTGTGGGTCAGAGCTGCACCCCAACCGTTAGGGAAGAAAGATTGCTCGGTAATGGAGTCGCCAAACAACACTATCTGTGGTCTCACTGTTTCTTCTCTCAGATTCATCTCTCTCTCTCTCTCGGTGTGTAAAATGAGAACTGCTTCAGTTAACTTGAGTTGGTAATTTGTACGATTTTTTTTTCAAAATGACACTCTTCACCGGAAATAATTAAACAGTCTCGTTTGAAATTTTTTTGAAAACCAGCCCTTCCGTCGTCAGCGATACGGAACCAATTATACTCCTATTTGAAGCTCTAAAATTCCATTAATTAGGTAATTAACTCATTCCGCCGTCACCGATGGCGGAACCGTGCTAATGATTTTTTCGAAAATTTTAAGGGGCGAGAAGCTACTGACCGATGGAGGAACCAATGTGGCATTTTCGTAATTAACGCTAGGATTCAGTAGTTTTTTAGCAAAAAAAAATTAAAAAAAAAAAAAGAAAAACACTGGTTCCGCCATCACTAATGGCGGAACCAGCGTTAAAAACGCGGCCGCTCGTTAAAAAAAAAAACGATTTCAACCAGTGTTAAAAACAGGAGGGCGATTTTTGTGGCGATTTTTAGGGCGATTTCGGTAGAATAAGTCGGATTTTGACAAATCGAAAGAAGGGAAAGAAGGAATTAGGAAGAAAAAGAAGAATAAGGTATGATATTATTTGATTTTGAGTTATGATTTGGGATTTTTTCTTGATTGATTAGAACGAAAATTGGGTTGAAATTAGTTTCAACTGAGTGAAATTAGTATGAATTGAACAAAATTAGTAGTACGTGATTGATTTTAGTGGATAAAAAATTTCTTTTTTTGATTTTTAGGTATGATTTGGGATTTTTTTTGATTGATTAGAACGAAAATTGGGTTGAAATTAGTTTCAATTGAGTGAAATTAGTATGAATTGAACGAAATTAGTAGTACGTGATTGATTTTAGTGGATGGAAAATTACTTTTCTTGATTTTTAGTTATGATTTAAAAAAAATTCTTGATTGATTAGAACGAAAATTGGGTTGAAAATTGCGATAATGAAAATGACTCGGAATTTAGGGTTTAGTTGTTTAGAGAAGATTTATTTATTTATAAAGATGGTAAGAAGTCGAGGCGGATCTAGTAGCCAGGGCGGATCTCCGCTGAATGAATTTCAGGACGAACACAGGACGAGATGCTTCAGCGAACCGGACAATGAGACGGCTTTTTCACAGAGGGGTTTTCGATACAGGCAGTATGGATCCAGGCAGCATGAACTTGATGTATTGTATTTTAAATTTTCTTCTAAATATGTATTTATTTATTTATGGAAACAATTTATTTATATTTTGTGGTATTACAGGTGAGATGGGGTGATCGGTTCGAGCCTTTTTTCATACATGCGTCATTGTTACAAGCGAACCGGATCGGTCATATACCGATCAACGGTCTGCTGATAACCGCCATGCAGGAACGGTGGAGAAAAGAGACGCATACATTCCATATGCCTCATGGCGAGATGACAATAAACTTGGAGGATGTTTTGTGCATAATGGGGATGCGGGTGGATGGTTAGCCCCTGTGCAAAAATAATTCGGTTATTGACTGGGCGGATAAAGCCGAAGAGCTACTCGGGAAAAGATCCCCGGAAGAGATGTTCAGAGGAACCGAGAAGAAGAGGAGTAAAATTTTGGTGAGAAAGAAATGGTTCAAGGCGAATTTCAATGATTTGGGTGAATGTGAACCGGATGAACGGATCGAGCAATACTGCAGGGCTTATATGCTTGCATTTTTCACGGACGTATTGTTTACGGATCCGAACGGAGATTTTTATTCGCTCATGCCCTTGCTACTTCTGGAGAACATGCAAGAATTGGACAAATGGTCGTTTGGGAGTGGGGTGTTTGCATACCTTTACAGAGAGTTGTGCAAGAGTGTAGACGTCGGCCGAAAAAATATGGGAGGATGTGTTCTCTTATTACAACTGTGGGTATGGCAACATTTCTCGACCGGACGAACGACTGTTTCGTTAACGGTAGATAGGCTGACAACGAACGCTAATTTTCCCGACCGCAACGATACGGTCGGCATGTTGTGGGCGAACGTGACGCACAAAGATTTCAAAAAGCCGGAGACAAACCTGTGGGCGAATCGCGATATGCTCGATAGTCAGCCACCCACTGACGTGTTTTGGACATCGTACGACATATATCGCGAGAGATTACCGCCTATTTGTAATCATGAACGAGGTATGTCCCGACTCCGCCAACCCTTAATATATTTTTGGATCGTCGAGCGTTATCGTCCCGATAGGGTTAGACGACAGTTCGGATTTCGGCAGGTAATACCCCCGGAAATAACTGAGGCCGAAAAAAAGTACGACAAAGAATTGCATAAAAAACTAAACGGTCGGGGTGATAATTGGCCTAGGGTTCATGAAATCCCGCTTCAAAATTGGAGAAATAGATTAGATGATGCTGAACCGGAAGTTACGGAGCCGTTTAATCCGAACGATGTTGAACGATATATGAGATGGTATTGGCGGAATTCTGACCCGTTGGTGCAGACAATCATTCCGCACGGATCAAGCGTATACCGACCTATGGTTCCCGACAAAAGATTAGCCGTAAGTTTTCCAATTTAATTATATTATTTTTCAAATTAATTTTGCGTACTTATTTTATTAATTTTATTATTTAAGGCAAAAACATCGATGGAGGGAGCTCGCATCGGATTCAGACTGCTCAGAGAGTACGGTGCGAGCATGCGGAAGGAAGTCAAGGACGGTATACGCAAATGGTTAATCTGCAGTAAAATGAATACGATGCAGCTTAATGAGTATCCCGGCGATGAAGAGTGGGATAATCTGGACCAACCAACGGGGGAGGAAGATGGGGGAGGAGAGGCAGAAGAAGAGGAAGGCGTCACTCAGGTCCCTCAGATTCAGGCGCAGACTCGACCCGTGCGGAAGAGAGGACGAGGAAGCGGCAGTAGTACTCGGCCTGGATGGCGTTAGAGTTTATGGCTATGTGCATTTTTTTTTTGAACCTTAAGTTTGGTTTGTGTTACTTAGACTATTTGAGTTATTTGTGTTATATTTTTTTTTGTTTGAATTATGTTTGGTTTGAATTGCGTTAGGGAGAGAGAGAGAGAAAGAACCGTCATTTTTTTTGTAGGGGTCCAATAATTGAGCTGGTTCCGCCATCGGTGATGGCGGAACCAACGTCAGTAGCTTCTCGCCCCTTAAAATTTTCGAAAAAATCACTAGCACTGGTTCCGCCATCAGTGATGGCGGAACCAGTTAATTAGCTAATTAATGGGATTTTAGGACGCCAAACAGGGGTATAATTGGTTCCGCCATCACTGATGGCGGAACCAACTTTGATTCCGCCAACAGTGATGGCGGAAGTGCTAGTTTCCAAATTTTTTTCAAACGAGTGCTAACTGTTTAATTATTTCCGTGAACAGTGCCATTTTGAAAAAAAAATCAATTTATACTTGGGCTAGAATTTCTAAAATGACAATTATCCTGTTTTTTTTAGTTTTACTTGGGCCAGAATTTCGGTAGTGATAATTTTCCTATTTGGCCACTTAACCTCATATTATTAATTTAATTGAAATGAAAGAAATAGAAACACTTTTCTTTTTTGAGATTCAATTCATATTGGTTCGAGAGATTTTGTTAGATATATGATATATAAGTTTGCGTTTGTCGAGACTTAAATTCAAGATTTTTTATTATACATGTAATATTTTATAGAGAAATTATTCGGAGTGCCCAATTTATTGAGCGCCAAACAGCGTCAAGCCCAATGGCAATGTGGCTCAGTTAATACGCGGAATTAATTTAAGGCAGTGACGCAAGTTAATCACGTCCAGGCTCACTTAATACACGCTCCGCTCCGTCCGCTACACTCTAATATGATTTTTATAGTTGATATTATTCTTTTTAGTTTGATTAATATACCTTTTCGGATTGCGTTGGATTGTTATATTTTTTATATTGTTTGATTGATATATCTTTTTAGTTGCATTATTATGACTTTTATGTATTGAATTTGCATTTTGTATTTGTGTCGGATTAATATGTCTTTTAGATGTATTTATATGACTTTTTAGTTACGGAATATGTCTTTCATTTGTATTGATATAAATTTTTAGTTATTCATTATGTCTTTTTAGTAGATTGTTATACATTTTCTACAGTATTAGATTGATATATCATTTTAGTAGAATGTTATGTCTTTTGTGTTGTGTTGGAGTCATATGTATTTTAATTGTGTTAATATAGTTTTGTAGATACTTCGTATATCTTTTAGTGGAATGTTATGCCTGTTGTACTCTGTTGGATCGATATGTCTTTTAGTTATATTAATATCTTTTTTGTTACTATATATATTTTTTAGTGAAGTGTTATATATTTTTTGTATTGTGGGCTGTAAAATAAAGAAAAAAAATTAGAAGCAAGAGGGGCGTGGGCGTCTGATGCGCCGCTGAAAAAAGTTTAGGACGTATACGCTAGAGAGGCATATCTGGGACTCGCCATTGCGCGAGATGACATGCTGTCACTAGGCTGGCGGTGCTGTCGCTCCAAAGTGCTTGTACTCTATATCTAGACCCTATATTATACTATGGTTAGTCTCACGTATACCCTCCAAAACCTCAAAATATCAAATTTACCCCTCCAAAACTGAAAATATCAAATTTACCTTCTGAAACGTAATTTTCTATCAAATTTATCCAAAATTAACTTTACCATTAAAATTAGTAGAAAAAGTAAAAAATTACCTTTTTACCCTCACCTCTCCTTTTATATGAAGAGATTGAATAGGTAAAAGGAAAGAGATGCTTCAGTAATGCAAGTGAAAGGAAGAGGTGTAAAATAAGAATTCTAGTATATGAGGAAAGGAGGGAGAAAGGAAAAGGGCACGAGAAGAAGAAAGAGGGGAGGGGTTAATATCCATGGAAACTAAATAAGATTAAAGGGATATATTAGTCAATTAAAATTGGATTTATTAACATAATTATTATGAGAAGATTGATATGGTCATTCGATTAAATTTGATATTTTAGAAGTTTGAAATGGGTAAGTTTGATATTTAGAAGTTTCAGATGGGTAGATGGGTAAATTTAATAAGAGTTAAACTTTGAAATGGTAAATTTGATATTTTCAGTTTTAGAGGGCTAAATTTGATATTTTTGGGGTTTCGAAGGGTACAGAAATGATGCTTTATATAGAGACTGGAAGGGACCATTACTTTCCCAAAATTTTGAACAGACTAGTATACATTACTACTGTTATAATAAAATTTTTTCCAAAATATATATATTTATATGCACTTGGCCTATTCGAAATATTTGTGCAACCTTTATTAGTGGTGAAAAAAAAATTGGCCTCTCAAAAAAATCCGGTCAAGCTCCGTCTCTAGAAGAGTATACGTGATATTACCTCTTTTTAGTAACTAGGCTATGGGTGGTGAGAAAGAAACGTTTTTTAATGTAGGATGGAGAATACTCTTTATTCCATATTTCTTTTAAAAGAAATAAAATGATCATATAATTTTTTTCCTTTATGAGTTGGCAAAATTCGGCTTGACTGAAAACTCACTAGACCTACTTGAGTCGACCCGATCTGATCAAAGGAGGTTGAATAGCCGTAACTTGAATGATCTGAAACATGTTTAGTTCAATGTGTTGACTTAAGCTGAATGTTACAGGCTGAAATTGTAAGAAATCCAAAATATCATTAGCTCCTAATTAAAACCAATTTTCTTATAGAAAAAAACTGAACTTGATAAAAATATTTAGGGTGATAATTGGATGTTGGTATTGAGAATAAACTTCCAAAATAAATAGATTTACTAAAAACACTTCCAAATATCAATAGATTTCATAAAAATGAAAATGCCACCGTTTGAAACTTTCAGTCATATGCAAACCATCAAGCAACACAACAAATTAAACTGCAAAGATTTAGTGAAACTAATGTAAAATCAACTGACTATAAACTTGTACATAATTAAAAAACAACAATATTGATACAGCAAGTATGCGTGACAAAAAAAAGAACCTAATAAAAAAACATGAAAAATATGCCGCTTGTGTGATCCTGGATTTCATTTCTTACGGGATTCAAGTTCCCAACCAACGGATCCTTCCATGGATGACACCCAACTTTATAACTGAGTAAACTATACTATCTTATAATTTGTTTTAGGGTTTAAGAATGATCAAAGCAAAGTATTAAACCGTCTCAAACTCACCCCTCGTAGCAATTAGAGCCTACATTTTTCTATTTAAGGAAAAATTTGCAATGTTATACAGTTAAGAAAATTCAAAAGAAAACTGAGAGTCGAAAAGAACTATAAGACGATCTAACAAAAAAGACAATAAGAAACAAATGTCAAGTACTCTCTATATTCTTCCTTACTTTTAATCTCCATAGCAAACCAACCAAAAGCAATGACAATCAGATTAAAACACAAAAAAACATAAAACAAAAATCCAATGGCTAAGCTTGAAATCTTGATTGCTCTCTTTATCTCATTCATCATCACCTCCAATGCCATCTCACCCAAAAATGCCTATGATATTCCAGGTTTATTTACGTTCGGAGACTCCACTATGGATCCTGGTAACAACAACATTCTAGATACAGAAACCAAGGCAACTTTTTTACCGTACGGGGAAGATTTTCCTACACATGCTCCGACCGGCCGTTTCAGTAATGGGAAATTGGTAGCAGACTATGTTGCGATGGCATTAAACCTCTCAGACACCCTTCCAGCCTATGCTGGTCACGAGGTAACTGTAAATGATATAGGAGTTAGTTTTGCCTCCGCAGGGTCTGGCTTGGATGACTTGACAGCTCAATCAGTGAAGGTGAACACCATGTCAGACCAAGTCCAACAATTTACTGAGTATATCAGGAAGTTGAAGGCTCTGAAAGGTGATGTCGCAACAGGGGAATTTATTAAGAAATCGAAATTCATCATTAGCATTGGATCTAATGACATAATCTTTAATTATTACTTCAATCCTCTAAAAAGCATGGTGTACCCCATTTCGCAGTACCACGACTTCCTTCTCGGACGTCTCAAAATATTCCTTCAAGTAAATTATCTAACCCTTTTGCTCATTAATCCAAAAATATAGCATTTATATTATATCAATTCAATAATTTCTCTAAATGGGCTCAATTTGTAGCAATTACATGGATTAGGAGTGAGAAAATTTGCTATAGTTGGTCTACCACCAATTGGTTGTGTACCACTTCAAATGACACTTGCGGCTGTAAAATCAGGTCCAATCACAGTTTTACCTAAGATTCTTGAACCCAAATGTGTCTCTGAACAGAATGATGACGCTATGAGATACAACATTAAGCTCCAGCAAATGCTTCAAGACTTGCAAAAACAATTCGATGCTATTGAGAAATCTATAGTATTCTACATTGACATATACAACCCTGTTTTTGACATGGCAACTAATCCTACGCGATATGGTAAATCATAACACAATCGCTGCTTGTTACTACTCATATTTAGTTTTACAAAACTAATTATTGCATACTTTTTTTAATTTTAGGGTTTAAAAAGACAACAAAGGGGTGTTGTGGAACAGGTATAGTCGAGATGGGAGCATTTTGCCGAAATCCATTACCAACTTGTAGAAATCATTCAGAGTATCTGTTTTGGGACGCGGTTCATCCATCTCAAGCTGCATATGAAGCCCTTGCCAACATTCTCATAGAACAAGACCTCGCTATCTTTGGCGGAGGAGTATAAAGCTTGTTTTTGTTCTTACGTTTTATTTTTGGAAAATCCATGTGGTGCTAACACAAATATCTCTGTGAACACTTTACTGTTAATTATTTGGAAGAAATCTCAGCAAAACAAAAGTTTTAGCAGTGTTTATGTTGCCTGTCTCTAATCCCCGTGTATGTGATTTTCTGCAACGAAATAACATAAATCATTCAGAAACAGTTGACACATAGCAGCCCTTTTTGGCCCACAAAACTCCTCACTTCATAAATTGAACAAGTCTGCAATAATTCCGACTGCCTAATGTAATCATCATACATTTCACATGAGAATTAAGTTGCCAAGGTGGGACTAAATAGGTGCAAAGAAAAACAAAAAGTTCTTCTTATTCTTTCTTTAATATACAATTGTTTGGAAGGGATCTCAGCAACAAAAAAACCAATTAGTGTTGTTGTTATGTGTAGAATTTAAACTTCAAATTTATCACACATGGAAGCCCACAAGACCCCTGAATTTATCAATTGAGCAATCTAGCGGCTCAATGCCATCATCTTCCTACTTTTCACAAATGGGTGGATATGTAAAAAAAGAACACTCAGTTATTACTAGTGGAACTAAAAGATGTCAAGATAGAGTTTCTATTATTAATGTGCTAGTTCGGCATTATCAGAATAACATGGATTAGCAGAATATATTGTCAATTCCAACTTATTCTATCCAAACATGAGTAGAATAACTTAGAATAACTGGCTGGAAGAGTAGTTTTATCTAATTCCATCATTCCATATGATAGGTAGAATTGAATATTTCATGAATTAAGCGCAAATTTAAGACAAAAATATATTTATCTATTCCAATCTCGTGGCATAGTTCCTCCCTCTTTTTTTTCTATCTTCTACACAGTAGTACGAAACACCATAACCGTCCCCTTGCCAGTTTCTCCATCATTGTTCTAGTGATTCTCAAGTGAAATAATACATCAGACAACTATACATAATTTTTTTTTCTCTCTTTAACAAAATCTGTGTCAACTATGTTATCGTTATTCACTTCTTTGTCCATCTATTGCTTGCTCTTTCTTTGCTTCGAACGAGTATTAAAAATACGTTGGGAAGATACGCAACGTCATGAAAGTTGAGATGTAATCCATGTCAGACAATCAAGTTTGGAATTTGATATATCCATCAGATGAAAATACGGTTTTAAAAGGAAAACCGACATGGATAATGTGCAAACATATAATGCATGATTTGTGATTAAGAGAAAATCATAGTATAGACTATGATAATATTTTTTCAAGTCATCATGCTAATATATTTCAGAATTTTCTTGGGCATATATTCATAGTATGAAAGATGTCAAGTGGATGTCAAGACATTGTTTCTTAATAGAAACATATGAAAGTATGTATATGATACAACTTGAGATTTTGTCTATCCTAAGAATTTTCAAAAGAGTTTGCAAGTTACATAAATTCATTTATGAATTAAAGCAAACATCTCTAGGTGAATATTTATTATTTGATGAAATAACCAAACAGTTTGGTTTTATCAAAAATTAAAGATAAATCTTATGTTGACAAGAAATTCAGTGGGAGCATAATTACATGTGATGTGAATTAAGTGTAACAAGCACACATAAGTTTAATCTTAGTGAAAGTCACTAAATAATAATCAAGAGTATGATTATATACTTGAGAAGGATAAAGTATTCTTCTTAGATTATGGTGGACATAAAAATATGCAAAGTATTAGCATATGACAATGTTTGATAATCCATTTAAGAACCCAATCCCGCAAGTACATGATGGTGATCATGTTAGGTCAATGGGTATGTGATACCTTGTAGATCAATGAGTATGAGATATTTGGTTGATTTGACCTAGTGCAAGTGGGAGATTGATAGTGTTATGCCGTATGTCAAAGTGTTTGTGACCTAGTTTGATGGATTGAATTAACAAACATTATAATTATTGTAAGATATTTCATATAATATGTGTGTATAGGTTATTTTAATATAATTAAAATAGACCATGAATATGCAATTCTAATTATGTCATCAAAGTACGTGACTTTGTTAGTAAAACTATAAAGTATTATGAATGTTATTCTGAATCATCCCTGATCATTTATAGGATATTTGTGGGGACAAATATACTTGCGGATACAAATAAATATATATATATTTATATACAAGCTATAAATGTACACCAGTATATTAGTTGACTGATGATTATGTTTTACTGATCATGGATAAATAGTTATCAAGTCATTAACATAGGTATATGTTAGAGACCATATACTGGACTGACCCGCCATAAGAATGCTAGATGTTTTACATCATTAGCGATTCTTGTAACATAAAGTATTTATAGTCCTTTGACCTGAGATTGTCTCGGTTCCCAACATGAGTAATTTTATACTTTAACCTAACCTAACACTGCCTTTAACCGGGTAGTTATAACGGTTATGATTAGGTATTTAATGAATCATGTAGAGGGATGAGTGCAATCAAGACGGGATTTGTTCCTCTCATAAATGAGAGAGATATCTTTAGGGCTCTTGATGAATTGAACTGAAGAAATGTATGGCCATACTCAAATGAATTAATAAGAGTTATTAATGTCATTTGTTCTTGTTCAGTTTAATTCAGGATCAAGAGATATTAATTCGATTAATATAAGGATGATGTATTATATGCCTTATGATCGATAAAGATATCGTGTGACAAAGGGACTAAATACTTGACTATTGAATAGGTAGATCAGATCATCGATATTCACTTAAATTGGGTAGTTATGATGACTTGCTAGAGTCCGCTCATGATTTATCGACTGTCAAGTCTATTGCCAACATTAAGTGAACATACAAGGTCACACACAAAGAACAAACTGAAATGGGCGCAGAAAATCCTAGCGACTTATATGATGAGTTGCATAAGAATGTCACAAAAGATATTATCATCTTATGTGATGTGATATATATGTATATAAAGACTATGAGCACAAAAGATCATGTAATCTAGAAGAGTCCAGATGATGGCAGCTGGATAATAATGAGTGATGTCATACACATCTTTTAGTGTGAAGAGACATAACTCTTCACCTCTATATAAGGACATAGAGGGCTCCAAATTCAAAACAACATATCATTCTCTCTCTCATTATTTCACATTCTCTTTTGTGACACAAAAGAGAGAAAATATTATCCTTTCTAATTTGTATGACAAAATTATGAAAGGGTTTTCTTTTTTGTATGACAAAAATGAAAGAGTATGATTATATGAGAGGAAATATACATCTTTTGTGAGATAAAATAAGAAGAAGAAAATGAGTTTTCTTATACAAGAGGAGAACAAGTTACTAGCATATATATTGTTCTTCCTCCCGTTTTAAGAAGTTTGTTTGTGTGGATACCGGTAGAGGCGTTCGTACTTTCAACACTTGTGATCTATTCGGCCTAAGAAGATGAGAACGGATTGTTGAGAGTTTCGGTGGAGACCGATTGTGTGTGCGGTAGATGGCTTCCGCACGATCCAACCTATACGGCTTAGACGGACGAAAAATCGGTTAGGAGGGTAACCGAATAAAGGCGCTTGGACAACACGCATGGTTTGAGCGTCACAGATTAAGCGTAATCCGAAAGGTATCTTTAAGATTTATTTCTTTGATTTAACCGATACGCATGGATCCTCGGATTGGTTTTGGATAAATATTTTTATGTTCCGCTGCGTTATGCATGTCCGAAACCCAACATAAGTCATCCAAATATCCTTTTCTGGGTCTTTTTATCTGAAAAATCACATTAAAGTATATTAAGAGTTTCAAAAATAATTTTTATTAATTTTATAACCTTTTCCAACATTTTATGTGATTTAAGGGTGAAAATTATATGATAAAAGTCCTAAAAATGTGTGGCGTTATCAAAGACTAAAGCGGAGTATGTGGCAATTTCAGAATCCGGAAAAGAGGTGGTATGGCTCTTGACCTTTCGGAGAGAAATTGGAAAAGATCGATAATATAGGGCACTTTACATTGACAGTCAAAGTATCATGTGTCTCGGGAAAAATCTGGTCTTCCATTCCAGAATCAAGCACATCCAACTCAAGTATCACTATATCTAAGAACTTGAGAAGACGGTACCATATCATTAGAGATGATCAAAGGTGCGAAGCACCCTGCTGATATGTTGACTAAGGAAGTCCCCATCGACAAACTGAGGTTGTGCGCTGCCTCAGTGGGGCTCTCGAGTGAGTCAGTAGAAGCATGTCATCGGGTTCAAGAAAGATACGGGACAAAAGGAGAACGTATTCAATGCAGAGAATTGGTGTTATTATGAAGTCTCCAAGTGGGAGATTGTTTGGTGTGGAGACTTTTCAAAAACTCTAGATATCGTATAAAAGGAAATCTGCAGGAGATAGGAAAGTTATCCACATTTGATTGTCAAGATTTAATTCCCTAATTTATAATTAGAATTGGCAATATATTTCTTTTCCTTATATTTATTTCCATGAATTAGGTATTAAATGGTGCAATAATTATTTGGATTATTTCCTTGTATAGGTACGGCTATCGCTATAAATAGAGAGGTAGGGTTAGAATTGTATTCATTCCCAACAACTACAAATAATTGTATTGCATTCTCTTTCCTCTAAGTATAAATAAAGTGTTTTGAGTGCCGGCGGTCATGATTTTCACCCTCTTTAGGGTTTCCACGTTAAATCTTTTTGTTCTGTATTTTGCTTTATGTGTTTGCTGTTGCGTCTCGGTTCCTAACACCAAGCCCTAAGTGGATCGATAAATTCCAAAAGCTTCTCGCATTAAATGACATGAGGATAAGGTCGGAAATGACATGAGGATAAGGTCGGAAGCACAAGATATCTTTCTCACACTAGCTCTTATCAATCCAACTCCTCAAAGATATAACGGGAGATGGAGATGGAATGTCTTGGGTGAATTCACCACTTAATCTACATACAAGGTGCTTCATCTAGCAAACTCTTCCTCAACGAAAAATTGCATATTATGGAAGATAAGATGTATGGAAAAAGTATGTTTCTTTGGAAGGCTAATTGTACTTGACCAAGTTCTAACTCTAGCAAATCTTCCAAAAAGGGCATGACAAAACCAAGGTGAATGTACATTGTATACTCAACAACTAAGGGAAATGGGGATGCATCTGTTCATGCATTATGATTTCGCAAGTCGGATTTGGATGCAAAAAGTAATCAACTCACAAGAGGCAACTGACATCGCCACATTATGGCGAGAGCAAGGGTGAGGCAAGGACAAAGAAGGCCACAAAAGATGGGACTTCAAGTGGCTCAGCGCATGTTGGAGCATCTGAAAAGCAAGAAATCATTATATCTTCCGTCAAAGAAGGTCTCTTCGAGTAAATGTTATTGCTGAAATTGTACAACAATCTTTCAATTGATTGGAATATTGCTAGTTGTGAATAGGTGAGCAAGCATGTGTAGAGACCTTCTTTGTCATTTCTTATCATAAATACCCCTACAAAATGCTCAAAATATCACTAATACTCTTGCCGTTATTGACCCGTCAAGATTTGTTAGCCGAATAATATATTTAATAATTTTATTTTTATAAAATAACTATTTTTCCCTTAAAAGGAAATTCAAATTAGCCACCGTCGAGCATCAGAATTGGATTTTACATAATATATTTCATATAATATGAAATCTTTTTAATATTGTATTAGTTTATTTCCATAATGTGATTGGCTTTTCTTTTCTCCCAAAGTGTAAAAAGGCAAATTCCATCTATTGTCTGGTCTTCTATTGTTTAATCTTTCATTTTCTGATCTTTCGTTGCAGCTTTTTGTAAAAGTCAACTTATTCTATCAAGCTATTTGATGGCCCTACACAACTTATTTTATTCTACCAATTTTGCTTGAACAACTTTCGGTTTTGGCTTAGAATCCTTAATGATAGGCTTTCATGTGAGCATGAAAATGTAATTAACATCAAAACGATATAAATATGCTAATTACTAGAAGATAAAGTAGTATTTAAATCCTAAATAGTAGAATTATTCTAATTTTTTTGGGGCTATTGAATCATCCTCCTCTTTTAAATTGAAAGTAAAATATGGTGGCTACTTTAAATGTATCAAGAATACTAATAGGCTTAAGTATCAGTTCGGAAGGCAAAACACATTGTTTGTCCACTTAGCACACTACACTATTGTTGATTTCTTTGATGAGGTGAACAGATTGTTATCATGGGATTCGAATCAGCATTTATTTTTCTATTATTTAAAGTTTAAACAAGGATGCCTAAGAACAAAATTTTCTTCCACTTACTACTGAGACAATTTCAGTCCAATTCTAAGGAAACTTCGTGGAAGACCACGCAAAAACAGAATAAAGCCATCTTATGAACCAAACCGACAACATCAATGTAGATGTTGCGGAATGTTCGGACATCATGCTACAATGTATAAAAATGGTGCAACTCAACAAGAGTCAAATGTTTCAAACAGCAAAGAGAAACGAGTCAACAAAGCTAAAAGATCAAAAAAATTGCACCCTTCAAAACAATATATCAGTACCATATAATAACACAACATAATGTTGTTAGTTTTATCACGTTTTGTAGACAAGAATATTGTTGTAGTCATTCTTATAACTTGAGAAAAAATAAACTGATGTTTGGATATGTTTCTCAATAATTTTTAAGGTGAATGGTTTTTTGAATAATGTATGAAATTTTTGTTATATGTTTCTCGAAAAATCATTGTTTAAATAGTGCATGGTGCTTATTCTCTGGTTGAATTCTTTTTTTAATATTTAATGATTTAGTACAATAACTTTGTTACAAAATATATAAAATATATAATTTGGTTTTATTTGAGCACATAAATATTCAACTTGCCATAAAAATAGAGAATAATTTCTTGAAGATTCTTACTTTATTTGATAGGGGCAAAATTGAGGGAAAAAAATTAACGGTGATTTTAACACCAAGAGGATGGTAGGAGCATTCACGATATTTTAGTAGTTTTGTATGGGATATTGGTAATATTTCACGATTTGCAGGGGCATATGTGAAATTATGAAAGTTTGTAGGGGTACACGTGACATTTGGCCTTATTTAAAAAAATAAGTAAATAAATAAAATTAAAATCGAAGCCATCCTCTTCTCTCTCTTTGTTCTTCCCTTCTCCCTTCTCTAACCGGCCGGAACCAGCCCCACGCCCGCTCCCCCTCTCACCGCCCGGCCAACTCCGGTGATCAATGCCGTCGCCGTCCTCTTTCTTCACGCCTAAACTCCACCCATTCCTCTCCATCCACCTCTTCTCTCTTGATTCTAAAGCCTTGTTTTCATCAAATTTTAAATCTACCCGATTTGCTCCATTAATTGATACATTCTCCCTCTCTTGTGTTTTAATTATGTTTCTACCATTATAAATTGGATAAATTGATACTCTAATTTTGTTAAATTTTTCAAGTTAAATTCACATTGTCTGAATTTATTCCATTTATTCCCGGTCGGAGAAGGGAGAAGCAAAGAACGAAGAGAGAAAGAAGAAGGGGATGGCTTTGATTTTAAATTTATTTTAATTTTCATTATTTTTTATTTTTTTAAATAATTATCCATGTCATTTATTTAATAATAATATTTTTTCCACATCAGCAGTGCCACAGCAATATTTAATGGTTGACTATGCACTTAATGAATGGTGGGAGCAAATTGTAATTTTTTAAAGAATTCAGGAGACAAAAGTGAGTTTTTCCCGAAAAAAAGGAAATATGAGTGAAAAAAATTCATAAAAAACGAGATTCAATTTTCAAACTATGTGCAACCTGTATTTTGTATCCAACTGGAGGACTAAACATCCGTCCTCATATGGTAAACGTCCAGCTTTATATTTGAACTTTATTGCGCAAACACTTTAGAAAATTGTCTTATCCATAATCGGACATGTGTCAGATCACACCGACATACAACACCTATACGGCTCAGACACATCATGTGGCATGTCTAAATATTTTATATTAATTGACTAGCAAACAGGGAAAGGACATGGTTCAAACAAGACTGGACACAGTTCAAACACGTATTAAACACTGCCCAATATATAAATATTTGGTTAAACTAATATTTTTTTATAAGCTCATAAGTTTTCTCATTCATTTTTTAAGAAAAATTTATTTTCTATTTATTTTTCTAACAACTAATGCTTTATTTTTTTTCTAATGATCTAACTCATGAGAAGCAGACGCTAGAAATAGACATTATTTTTTTTTCTTGGTATATTTTCATAGAAAGAAGCAACATTTACTCTTGTTCTCCTCTGGACTTTCACATTATCACATTATATTATATATTATAATCCAGGAGAGGGCTCATCCACCAGAATTAACCAGGTCATCTCTTTTATTTGTGACCGTTGCATTAAAAACCTGGCTATGCCCCCTCATCTTCCTCCGCCTCATACAGACACAACCCTCTCTCTCAAGCTCTCTTCTCTCTCCTTGCCCGCCCTTTCTCTCTCCCCTTTTTTGTCCGCCCCTTTCTCTCTCAAGCTCTCTTCTCAGCTGTCAAACCACCCATTTCCAGTAGAGAAGCAGGGTTGGGAGTTAGGGTTAGGTTTGTTTCAATGGAGGAGGCGCAGAACGGGGAGAAAGGTTATGAGGGGTGGAGGAGGAAGTGGAAGAGGAAGAATACAAAGAGCAGGACGAAGAAGAAGAAGAGGGAAAAGATGATGATACAGACAGCTCACTACGCCTCTGTCTCTCTCTGGACAGAGGCTCTCTTCGCTCTCTCTCTCTCTCTCTCTCTCTCTCTCTCTCTCTCTCTCTCTCTCTCTATCCTTGCTGTCTCGATCCAGACCAAGCGACAGGTCCTGCTGGCCGGGATTTTGAATGCTCATGTTTCCTCTCTAGGTGCGAGTTTACTAATTTTTCAATGAATTTTGAATGAATTTTTGCTATTTTACTAATTTCCCTCTCTCTTTGCTGAATATTTATACGTGAGCGTTATTTTGATGGACTGAACTTAATTGGGATTAATTATGTTTTAATGCCACTGAATTTGGTCTACTTAGGGTTAATTGAGCTGAAAATTGCCCAAAATTAGAGTTAATTAAGCTAAATTTGTCTTTAGTTAGGTTACTGAGCTAAATTTGGACTGATTAGCGTTAATTAAGCTCAATTTTGGTTCATTATCACCATCATAATTTTAGGTCAAATTTGTTCAGTGGCAACACTGAAGCAAATAAGAGGGCTGATGAGAGTTGATAGATTAACAAATGATGAAGTGAAAAGCCATT
Source organism: Juncus inflexus (assembly GCA_024447665.1). Taxonomy (NCBI): domain Eukaryota; kingdom Viridiplantae; phylum Streptophyta; class Magnoliopsida; order Poales; family Juncaceae; genus Juncus; species Juncus inflexus. The sequence continues at coordinate 5,633,172 of JAJHPC010000018.1, forward strand.
TACAGGTTAATTAAAAATTATAATAATTATCATTTTCCAAATTTTACTAATCACATTTTCATATTTAATGAAAGCTTTTGTACTTTTTTGTAATTCCCCAGAAATAGAAGTTGCATTGGAGACAAATGCCACAAAACTGCACAAGCTCGCAACAAAGCACGTCGCAGTCCGGTTCGGCGACTGGACCTCTCCAGTCCTGCCGAAAATGGAGAGACGGTGTAATTTGAGGGGTTTTTTTTTTTATAAATTCAAGAAAGTTAGGGTTTTTGTGCAAATTTTCCCTAATTTTCTGAACTTTACGAAAAAAACTTTCACTTTATTTGGGGTTTATAAGAGAACCGTAAAACATGAGTTTTTTTTTTTTTTTTGATAAAATTCAGAAAAGTTAGGGTTTTGTGAAATTTTTCCCTATTTTTCTGAATTTTATCAAAAGAATATTTCACTTTATATGGGTTTTTTAGAGGTGTGTAAAAAGTGAGGGTTTTTTTGATAAAATTCAGAAAAGTTAGGTTTTTTGTGACATTTTCCCTTAATTTTCTGAATTTTATCATAAAATTATTTCAGTTCATATGGGTTTTTTAAGAGAAGTGTAAAAAGTGAGGGTTTTTTTGATAAAATCCAGAAAAGTTAGGGTTTTTTGGGAAAAAAACTCCCTTTTTAATTGATTGATATATCTTTGAGAAATTATTTTTGTTTCATTCTCTAGCAGGTGATGGTGAAACTGGTTAGATGCAGACCTTCAAAATTTGGATACAGAGGCTATGGTTGCACGCGAAAGAAATAGAATAAAATACAAAAAAATATTAAGAGTAATATTTTTACATAAATTAGCATATCTTTGGGGGGGGTTTATTTATCTTTACAGTCATATAGAGGCAGAAAGCAATCATAATATACAAAGTCTATTAGTCCTTGAAAATAACAAGTAATTGAAGGAGAGAATGTAGGATATGTAACGGGGTAATTCTGAGGTATTATTTGTTATGACTAATTGAGAGGTGCTAATTTCGTTATTGATGTTTCACCTCCTAACGAAACAAAATTATCAATTTACCCTTTTTCCCTCCAAGTGTTGCTATAAAATGATGCTTATTCCTAAAAATGCAAGACCAAGCAAGGACAAACCGATTCTGATTTAGAGTAGTGAAATGTTTTTGTTTTTACCAAAGATAGCAGGCAGTTGTAAGTACCATTTGTATTTTTGTACCTGAGCTTTTGATATAATCAATTATGTCACAATTGTTTTCTTTGATATATGTACTAATTACATGTACAATAATATTTTTGTGTGACTAGATTGCAACCTTTAATAAATACTTTACCAACATGTATCTGTAATACAACTTTGCCTTATCTTTATCATATTGTCTTGATTAAAATGGCTCTTTCAAGAGTTAACAAACAAATTCGAAAAATCCTCAACGAAGCGCGAGAATTTCCCTAGTTTAACTATTTTAGGCAAAACATCTCTTGTAGGAGTAGTTAGGCACCATTTTACCAACCAAAATGTTGTGTTTCGAAAATAGGTGTGTGATATATGAGCCCTCCCTATAAATAAAATATATATTTATCACTTCATATATTTCAGATATATAATTATTTATGTAAAAATTATATATATATATATATAATGTGTTATGTCCTGAGATTTTTCTTAACCTTGTCGCATTGTATCGAACATGATATTCGTGTGTGTGTGTGTTTGTGTAGCATAGTATTTGAATAAATTGGACTTATTTCAGATTTTATTTTAGTATTGAAGGATGGTCATAGAAAAGTTAAACGGGCTCAACCTCACTCCTCAACATTTACTGTTAGTATAATTAGCATGTAGACCCTACAATTTCCTATTTAAGGGAAGTTTTTCAATGTTATACGGTTTAAGATAATTCAAATGAAAATTTAGGGTTGAATGCAACTACACCGTAAGAATAAGACTAAACAAAAAAGATAATATGAAACAAATGTCAAGTACTTTTTCATCCTTGCTATATATCTCCATGAAAACCAACAAAAAGCAATCACAACCAAATTAAAACATAAAACATAAAAACAAAATTCTCATGGCTAACATTGCAATCTTCATTGCTCTCTTTATCTCCATCATCTTCTCCATGTGACTTCTCCCAATGCCTATGATTTTCCAGATTTGTTTACGTTGGGCGACTCAACCTTAGATCCCGGTAACAACAACCATCGGATGACAGAAACAAAGGCGAACTTCTTACTGTATATAGATGATTTTCCTACACGTGCTCCTACCAGTCATTTCTGCAATGGGAAATTGGTAGCGGACTATGTTGCGGCAGCATTAAACCTCTCAGACACCCTTCTGGCCTATGCTGGTCATGTGGCAATTGTAAACGATATTGGAGTCAATTTCGCCTCTGCAGGGTCTGGCTTAGATGACTGGACAGCTAAATCATCGAAGGTGGCCACCATGTCTGATCAGATCCAACAATTCCTTGAGTATATCACAAAGATGAAGGCTTTAAAGGGCAATGCCGCAACACGGGACTTCATTAAGAAATCAAAAGCTATAATTAGCATTGGTTCTAATTACATAATGTTTAACTATCATTTAAACCATCTAAAAATCATAATGCACCCCATTCTGCAGTATCAATACTTCCTCCTCGGCCGTCTCAAAACATTCCTTCAAGTAAATTATCCAACCCTTTAATTTGCTCATAAATTCCAAAAATATAACATTTATATTATCTAAATTCAGTAATTTCTCTAAATGGGCTCAAATTATAGCAATTACATGGATTAGGAGTGAGGAAATTAGCTATGGCTGGTCTACCACCAATTGGTTGTGTGCCAATTCAAATGACACTTGAGGCTGCAAAATCTGGTTCAATCACACTTGTGTCTAAGATCCTCAAGCCCAAATGTGTTTCCGAACAGAACAATGACGCTATGAAATACAACATCAAGCTCCAGGAAATACTTCAAGACTTACAAAAAGAATTTGATGCTATTGAGAAATCTCAAGTCTACATTGATATCTACACCCCTCTTTTCGACATGGCTACTAATCCCGACGGACATGGTAAATCAAAATACAGTCATTGTTCGTTACTATTCATATATAGATTTAAAACACGAGGAGACAAAAGCAGGGTGTCGCGGAACATGTAAAGTCGAGGCGGGGCCGTTTTACCAATATCCATTACCAACTTGTAAAAATCAATCGGCATATATGTTTTGGGACCCAGTTTATCCAACTGAAGCTGCATATCAAATCCCTGCAAATATTCTCATAGCAAAGGACCTTCCCATAATTGGCAAATTACAAGCTTATTTTTATTCTTAGTTTTCTTTTTGAAAATTCAAGTGGTGCTAGTTAACACATCTCTGTTTGACCCCTTAAAATTACAATATGATGTGAAACTATAATACAAAATATATGTCGGGTTATGTAAAATGTTAAATGATGTCTCTCAGTGGAGTTAGTGAAATTAATAATGTCAATGTAATTAGAGTGGGATATGAAAGGTTTATGCGTAGGTTCAATATATTAGGGTATAGAAAAAGACATTATGTGACTCTATTTGTGACAGATCTTAATAGAGACTAGGGGGAAACCCCTCTCCCCTAAAGATTTTGAAGTTGTAGTCTGTGTGTGTATATATATATATATATATATATGCTAAAAAACATACGTATGTTGTAGCATACGTTTTTTTGACAAGACAAAAATTCAGCCCGTATTTTTCAAAGTTTTACCAAATAATAATTTTTTCACAATTATTTCTAAATAAAAAATTTATATTTACATAGTTTTATATACCGAATTATTCTGAATTATGAGCCGAACTAACGTATTATTACAGTCTCTTGTTTTATTTGACCGACTTAGAAAATGTTCAATACGAATTATACACGAACGTATTATGTACCGTATTATTTGCGTATCACGAATGACTAACTATATTTCCTACTTTTCACAATTAAGCTTGGGTAGATGTACAAACAATGGAAACTTAGTTTTGTTACATGGTGGAACTATAAGGAGTGAGGAAGACCGGAAAAAAATTGTTGATGAAGTCCTAACTCATATCACCAAAATTCTAAAAAATAATTTGCCAACATTGCCTTACTGCAATGGTTATGGTATTAGACGAGTAGTCAAGAGGCCATAGGTTCAATTCCCATTGGGAACAGAGTTAGGAAGGGGGTTTGGGATGGGAGTTTTGGATTTAACATGTGTGAATGTGTAAGCTTACGGGTAAGTTTTTTTTTATTTTATTTTTTTATGCTTAAAAAGATCCATCTTAAGGATAAAACATTGATCTTTTCCAAACCACAATTCCTTTTTAAGCCAATAAGACCAGTCATTTTCATCTTTGTTAAACCTCGAGAGGATTTTTTGACATCTAATGCAGAGCAAAATGTAGATGTAAAATCAAGAAGTATTTTTATTCTATCACAACAATGAAAATGCATCAATTTTCAATTTTCAATTTTCAATTTTCAATTTTCATATAAAACACAAACCATCAAGCAACACAACTAACTAAACTGCCGAGTCATACTAAAACCAATGTAAAATCAACTGACTATAACCTGCGCAACATTCTACAATTAAAAAACAACAATGTGGCAACAAACATGCGTGAAAAAATACATGTTTGATCTCAAATAAATAATGCAATGAAAACCACCCAACAAATAAACTAATCTCGACAACCACCTTGTATATTTTCTCATTTAATACGTGTTTGACATGGCGTAATGAACAACACCAACTGTTTGGACTCCAGCTGCAGTTACAGCCATGTGGTCAAACGGTAGATGGTAAACAGGAGGAGACGGTCTCATATCTACAAAACGCTGAGCTGGCAGTTTGTGCTGTGATATACTATTTTGCTGAGCTGGCAGTTTGTGTTGTGATGATATACTATTTTGGTGATGATTAGAATTTCTTGTCTCTCTTGTTTGGTCGTAGGAAACTGCAGGCCCCACTACTCTTCCTTGTCTTGCTGGAAAATTCAGAAAATGGAGGATTTTAGTACATTTTTATGATGATAATACGAAATTATACTTTTCGATAAAAATGTAGAAAAAAAAAGGCAAAGGAAATACCAGTTGGAATCCTTTGAGGTACTCTTTCATCTTTAGGAGGAATCGGAGCAGAACCGACCGTACTTGACCTGAAAAGAAAAGAAAAGAACATGTTTAAATCTCATTATTAATTTATTATTTAACAAGGAAAAAGCATATAGCAAGTAGCAAACAATCAAAAATAAACTCACGATTAATTTAAGATTAAATACCTTGGAAGAGAAACATGCTTCCTTTCCAATGGACAAGCTGGCCCGATTTTCCCATTATTCTCCTCAAGATTCGCGAATTGTCTTTTAAACTGATCAGTAGCACTGCACAAAGACAAAATTGAAAGTAAGAAAAACAAGGAAATATTTATATCACTTTCACAAAACATGTTCATTTCCCTAAATTATTAAAGGAGTGGCGCTAAAATACTTAATTAAGTATTTGGGTCATGATACTTACTCTGAAATTTGACACAACTTTTAATGGATCTCACCTTAAAGTTCGTGCAGACCATGGAAAAACACAAATCTCAAAGTAAATCTAACGGTTCAAAAGTCTTTAAGTACCAAGTGCTAAATACTTAATTAAGTATTTTAGCACTTATGAAAACACGCATGATTAATCCCCGAGTTAGGAACCAAAATGTCAAATCAACAGCACAGGGATCAAAATTAAATTGCAACGGTACATAATATTTTTTTTTTTAACAACAAACCTTGGATATAAGTAGCTCGTTTTGTCCAAACCGCTCGTATAATCTTTTAAAACTTGAGGGTGGTATTCTAACACCTCACGGAATATGAGCTCTCTAAGATCGTCTTTCGTGATTTTCTTTCGCTCGAATTCGAATTCCATCTTTGGAATCGGTTGGCACGAGGGCTCTCTTTCCGGCCTCGATAGTCCTTTGAAATACGGGTCTCTTAGTGCCTGAAAAAAATACAGTTTTAAATGAATAAATTAATAAGAGGAATTTTTTTAAAGCACCTCTGAATTTTGAAGAATTTAGTAAAGAACACATAACTTGTGGAACTTTCTATTTTCCAGAAACCGCCTAATTTAAAATACTTGAGAAAAAACTAGCGATGTTTTTTATTTTTGAAACTCCAAACTTTAATGTTTTATTTTCAAAAAGAATTACTCATTTTTGAAATACTACAACATAACATGTCAAAAGCTTAATTTAAAGTTGAATTTATGGACCTTTTTGAGAATTTTAAAAGTTAGGGATATTTCTGGAAATGGTTCCAAAAGTTAGGGTTCTTTTACCAAATGGAGAAACTATAAGGGGTCTAAACGAAATACATAACAACAAATATTCCATTTTGTATAGTTTTTCTTTTCTCCTTTTTGTAAATAATTTTTTGTTTTAATAAAAATTGGACGCGGGACTTATGAGCCTACTCCAAATATTCAAAAAAAAAATAACAAATATTCCAAAGTAATATATATAAATAAATAATTAAATTCCATACCTCTTCAGCAGTCGGCCGATCTTTAGGATCAAAAGCCAAAAGTCTTTCTAAAAGTTTAAGGGCCAAAGGATCGACATTTTTAAACTTTTGTGAAAACAGTACAGGTTGTTTCCTTTTCATTGCAGCTAGGTACCTTCTTGCCTTCTCATTTCTCACCTAAATTAACCAAAAAAATGTATAAAAAAGTTATCATTTGAATAATTTATGCTATTTAAAAAGTCGAAAAATGGACCTAATTTTAATGCAAAGGAACTTGTGAATATACCTTAGAAATAGTTTCTACAGAAAAGGTTTAACCAATATATATATATATATATATATATATATATATATATATATATTTAACAAAGTTATTATTTGAATAATTAATTTTTTTTTTTTAATGTTAAGAATCAACCTAATTTTAATAGTAACAATACCCTTAGAAATAGTTTCAAAAGAAGGAGTTTAACCAAAAAATTTACATTTTCCAAAATAAATAAAAAATAACCTAATTATAATAGTAAAAATACCTTGGAAATAGTTTCTAAAGAAGGGCTACCCAAAAGATCGGTGATTAAATCTAATTGATGAACGACATTTTTGCCGGGAAATAAAGGCTTTCCTAATAATACTTCGGCGAAAATGCAACCTATGCTCCATATGTCAATTGCTGATGAATACTGCAATTCAAAAAAGAAAAATTTGAATAAATAAGAAGATGAATATTGTACACTTTTTGCATGAAAAAATAGGGACACCAAAAGTTTGAGAAGTACTAAAATGTACCCACATTATCAAAAAAATGCAGAAAAGCCAATTTGTTTTCATCATTTTATAATATTTAGAAATCAAAAACGAATTCCCTACAGAGATTTAGGAAATAAAATTTGCGTACATGAATTGTATAAAAACCAAAAGAACATGGAGTGAATTGTAAAAATAGCCTAAATAGTAACAAAAAAAATAAAAGTCAAAACAACCAAAATTTGGAAAGGCCAAGTTAAGACAAAAATATTTGACATGGTTAGGTGGAGGTTTGAATTATGCACTCAAAAGAAAAAGATAATTTAAATGAATGAATACCAAATCAAATATCCGAATAAAACAAAAACCCAACAAATTTAAATAAAAATTCAAGTCAAAATTAAAAAATTAATAAATGAAAAATAATTATAATACCTTAGAAAAGAATGATCCACACAGCTCTGGAGCTCTATACCATCTTGTTGCAACATAATCCTGCAAAAATAATATAATTATTATCATTTTTTGAGATTTTTTTTATATACTTTTAATGGGTCAAACAACAATAATATAAAATAAAACAGGCCTCACCGTCCAAAATGTAGTCATTGGTGTATCATTAAATGCAACCCTTGCTAATCCAAAATCACATATTTTAAGCTTGCAATTCGCGTTTGCCAATATATTCTTCGGCTTCAAATCACGGTGATATACATTAGCTACATCAAAAAAACAAAAACCCTAAAATCAGCAAAATAAAAACAACCCCTAAAAAACAAATAAGTACACTAAATAGTAGCAATAACAAACATATTAGTACCAATAGTACCACAATTGTTTCCTCATATTTTTTGGAATCTTTTTCCCTCCTTTCTGTACCAACAATAACTCAACAACAACCTAACGAACCAATCAAAAAACAATTTCTTAATCAAAAACCGTACCGGTATGAATAAACTTCAACGCCCTGAGCATCTGATACAGGAAAAACTGATGATGCTCCTTGGTCAAATCATCATTCGCCTTGATCACCTGGTGCAAATCCGTATCCATCAGCTCAAACACGACATACACATCCCTAAACTCCCTCTTGCACTTCGGCAGCATAATATGTTTAATCTCCACAATATCAGGATGCCGTAACAATCTCAGTAACTTGATTTCCCGTAAGATGCGGGCGGCGTCAGAGGCGTGGTCGAAGATGTTGAGGATGCGTTTGATGGCGACCTTTTGGCCGGTGTGCGTGTCGGTGGCGGAACAGACGAGGCCGTAGCTGCCTTTTCCGATGATCTCGTGGATTTGGTACCGGTTGGTGTCGGTGTAGCCCAAGAAGAAGGAGTCCCGGTCCGGGGAAACCTGGAAATAAATGGGATGAAGGATTTTAGAATCGGCAGCTCTTTTTTATTCCTTTTTTTTGTGTTTGGTGATTAAGGGTCAATTTGTTGTATATTAAAGGTATTTTGTTGTATATTAAAGGTCAATTTGTTGCAGAATTGAAGGGGGGGTTTAATGAAGGAATTCCGGGTTGGAAGAAACCTGGATTTTTGGTACGGTTTTGGTTGGTGAGAATTGGGATTTAGTAGAAGAGTTGTATAGCCGTTTTTGTTGACTTTTTTTGTTTAGTTGAAGAATTAAAGGATGATTTGTTGTGTATCAAGAAATTATGTGCGCCAAAATTGAAAAAGTTGAAAAGTATCAAAAGCAGGAGAAAACAACAAGATAAAAAATAAGCTTTCGTTGAAAAGAATGAGAAGAAATGTGGATTTCTGACACGAAATTACAGATTATTCGATTGCAAAACAAGAGACAATTAACTGCAGTGCCGGAAAAATTTACTAATGAAAAAGAAAAGACACAAAAACAATATTCAGATCCAGAAACCCAAAATTTACCTTCTTTTTCTGATCCTGTTGCATATTTTCCTCCCAAATTCGATAAACTCTCCCGTTCGTTCGTCTCTCACTCAAACAAATAAACTCCTTAAATATCTCCAAAACCCAATTAAATTAACAACAAAAACCGCACAAATTACACAAATTGCGCGAACTCGAATTATCCGCACTTGCCCCACCTACCCCTACTTCTAATAAACAGTCCGCAATCCCTCCAATCGTTCATGCACTCAAATATCACAAAATCGATGATCATAGAAGGACCAACAACGAAATTTGGCGATTTCCAAACACCATAGCCGAATCAAAACAAGATCTGGGCAGCTGAAGGAAGGAAAGAGAGACGAAAGAAAGAAAATCTTTTGATTTATCAAGTGAAGGGAAAAAAATGAATGAATTAATGAATTTAGTTTTTTTCTAACGCAAGTTGGATTGTTTTATAAGGATGAGAGAGAAGAAGAGTACAAGTGGTATTTGAATTTTCTTTTTCATTTGGGAAGAGTTTTTGGTTTTTGAATTTTATGTGGGTGTCCGCGTAAGTTCTAAGCTTTTCACTCGTACCCAAAGTTTTTTAGTATTTGTATACACATTTAATATTATTTTGTATGATAATACACTTCAGCAATTACAAATTGGGGGACATTATATAGTAAGTGGTGGAGCTTAAATTGTATTTACTGGAGGTCAAAAAAATTTCTTCTTAAAAACTAATAATGTAAAAATATTTTGAGAGACCAAGTACATAAAAATGTATATATTTCAAATATTTTCTTCACTACAGAGTTACTGATATATTTACTCTATCAAAATCTTAGAGAGGCATGAATAAAGATGTTTATGTATTGTGTTTATCTAGCTGACATGTTAAATGAATTTTGGCTAAATTGGTCATCTATTATGTTTATTTGATCCGATTTTATTATAGATTTAACTTCATATATTATTATAAGTTGTCACTTCTCAATTTTTTATTTTACTAAATTATTGACCTAAAATATTTTTTTTTATAATGAAAATTCCTTTTTTCCATGTTTATTATTGATCTTTAAATTCAATTAAAAATAACTAAATTATTTTTAATATATAGGTGTCTCAATTTTCACAAATCAATTGAATTTTCTAATGTGAATATTTAGCTTAGCTTGTATAAAATTGGATACATAATAGTATAATGCAGTTGCTCATCTTTTATCGACATTAATTATGAATAATCAGAATATCACTTAATCACAACCTTTATTGTGTCTAAGTATTAGATTTATCCTTCATCTAGTTGTAGACTTATGCATATAAATTTTAACTGTTAAAAGATTAGAAAATTATAGTTTTTTTGAGGTAGATAATATTATAAATATTTATTCCCATTTATATTTATGTTTACAGAAATAGAAATTACTATTAGATTAAACGAATTAGTTTTTTCAAGTTTTTGTACTTATCCTTTTTTATTGTAGTATATATTCGTCTATCTTATCCTAATTAATTGATTGTAATACGGTTATTCATTAGCTTTTACAATGTATTTATTTCACATTATTTCCTTTCTAATTATAGGACTAAAGGATAACATTCACTCAAATTGAGTTCTGATTGTTAAATTGGATAAATTCAAGATATAATTACACAAATTCAATTGTAGTTTATAAATCAATTGAATTTTCTAATTGGAATATTTAGCTTATATAAAATTGGATATATAATGTAATACAATTGGTCATCTTTGATTGCCATTAATTATGAAAAATCAGAATATCACTCTTATCCCAACCCATCCATGCAGTGTTCCAATATCAACTACTTACAGGGCCTATCTACAAATAAAAACAATCTGTCTTTGTACTTCTTCCCCGCGTGATAGTGGCATTTCACGCAATTTCAACCAACCACAGCCCCAATTATCCAAAAATTCATTTTCCGTAGTAGGTTTTGCGGCGGGCGTTCAACCGTTCACATCCTGCAGACGAAAATGCCCCTCAATTTCCTCCACGTGAGGAAAATGAGTTTAGTGGCGTTTGCGTAATTAACTGAAACTTCGAGGGGGGTTTTGAACGGAGATCCAGCATCGTGCTTTGCGTGCTTTCAAAGGTCGTGTTTGTTTATTGGATAGTTTGTTTTTGTATCCCTGCAAAATACTTAATTTGATTATCTTTCAATGGAGAAGTTTTATTTCTGAAAAACCTCCTAACTATTTTGAATATTTTAAAAAATTATCACTTTCTTAGATTGCCTATAAACTCATGTAGAATGATTTGAATTATTTTTAACAGAACTATGATATTAAAGTTAACATGATGAAGTTAGATGGCATTTTATGTATCAAAATACGGATAATTCCATATTTAATTTAGTAATTCTCCTTTGGTTTTTTTTTTTAATTTAAAAAAAATCTTAAATGTTTAAAATCATAATTTTAATAATTTTGCCAAAATAAGTAAATAAATAAATTTTAATAATTTTTTCAAATAAATAAACAATTTATATTTTTTTTTCAAAGTAAATAAATAAATTCTAATAATTTTATCAATACAAATGAATATTTCCAACATAAAAAATAAAATGTGTATGATTATGTGCAACAATGTAATTTTCGATATAACCAGACGGACCGACTGGTTCATCAAACTACATAGCATTAAAGCTCCATGTATTAATTGGTAATTGTATAATTTTTTTTTTTTTTTTACTTTTTTAGCTTCGAGCATGAGATAATTAGACAACTATCGTGACATTGCTCTCTTAGAATTGCTCTCTTAAGAACTGAAAACAGTATTCTTAAAAATAAAACAAATCAGTGCTATTTTTTACTAATTAAAAATAATAAGATCATTTTCTTTTTTTATTCTTGTTCATATGATTATTTGAGAATTGAGAGTAGCTATGAGCCTATGATACAAAAAATTGAAAGGGTATATGTGAATATGATATTATTTTACTTCTCAAGAGGCGTATATGATATTCTGAAGTTTTGCAGGCGTAAACATTAAATAGTCCAATTATTTTATTTCTTCAACGTTCATAGGAGGAACATCGAAGGAATCCTCCTCCATTTATTTATTTTTTTTTATTTAATAGAAGACTCATAAGTACTACATCATTTTTTATTTTTTTAAAAAAACTTGATTTATCAAAATTTGAACTCAATTTTTTAAATTGATGGGATAATAATGCCTTATCACTTTTATTAGAAAAGCTTTGGCTCATTAAAATGAATTAAAATGAATCGGTGGGGGTAGGTAAGAGTTGCTTTGTTTTTACTGAAAATGGATATGTCAAAATTTGTATTTGAAGTCAAATTAATTCAACTTTACTGGGATTCATTTTTTATGTAATGCATCTATATCGTGCTTTGATAAATAAAACCTCACAATTTTTATAATACAAATCAATGGCTGAAATTAAAAAAAAAATGAGAAAGAATTACAAGCGATTACTTAATTATTGTTTTCTTTTTAGATGGATTCATATATTCTCATTAAAAAAATTTAATTAATTATGCTAGACGCGATATTCGACCCTCTCACCTATGAATATGTGAGATTGATGCCATGATCATTAATGACTGAAATTAAAAAAGCAAGAAGAGAAAACAATTCAAATATTTATGTCTCATATATATATTATATATATTATATTGATTATGCACTTGAAATTTAAAAGCTTAACCAAAACCCACAAAATTAACATCAGAGGAACAAGAAGTTGATATTATTTTGCATTTTTAACATATTTAACATGATTTTTTTCAAAAACATAACAACGTTAACATCAAATGATTTGTCAATTAATTTAACTTCTGTCAATCAAAAATTATATATAATGCAATGTTTAGCAACTGAGAAGGTTAGACTTTGTTATGTAAGAATCTCAATCTTTATATTAATAATTTATTAGATACCAGATCTTCTTCAGCACTGTGTTATGTGCGAAGAGTTAATAAAATATGAGAATGAGAATAGCGTGTTGTTACTTGGTAAACAAAAATTCGGAAATTTTTTCAAAACATGAGAAAGTTGGGTGGTTACATTGAAAATTGCCAAAAACAAAGCATGATATTTAAAAGAGAAGCTGCTTGGTCGGTGCAAAGTTGTACCTACATGTAGAATTGGATCATGTGGGCACCACCAACCTTTCTCTTTAAATCAACTTTGATAAAAGAAATATTGAGGCCTACTTTACTAATATTAGTTCCTTGGTCTCAACTCATTGATTCCCTTCCTCTCAAGAAAATGACTTTTGCAACGAGGAGCTAATTTTGCTATGCTTACAAGCCATTTCTACACGTTTGTTCATGTAGTGCAAAGAGTTTACGCAAAAAGTGAAAAGAGAGTTACGAGATAATAATTCTTATATGTATTGACTATTACTAATTGTTATTCTAAAAGTGTAAGAGCATCTAGACAATCTTATTTGAGTCATTTTTATTTTAGTCTCCTTGTTCAGTAATTTAAGTTCGGAATTTTTGACAAAGAAAAAACAGAGTATATGAAGCAATATATTAATTTTTTTATGAATGAAGCAATACATTAATTATAATATATAAGAGCAAAACCGCAACTTTTTCAAAAAAATTACATAATTATGAAGCATAATGAAATTGATCATGGCGAGAAAAATGGATAAAGAATAATATAATTGTAATAATATAATTTCAACGGACTTTGATGATATTATATATGCACATAATAATATAAAAAAAAGTAATTCATGAAAAATATTTCAACATAACTTAATATAAATATACCATATGTTTTGGTTGTGGATTCAAATCTCATTAACATCAAAATAGAAATAAGACAAAGAATCATCTCTATTCAAGAAAAAAATTAATATAAATATAAACAACGTCAAAATAAATTATGAAAATAATATTATTGTAATTGACTGCATATGAGAAATTAACACAACTTACTTATATAGCTCTCTCGGTCACTCAAATTTTTTACTGGTTAGAAAGTACAATTTACCTATACGAATATGAGGTATTATGAATTTATGATATAATTTTTTAGTGTACAATCTTAGATGACAAAGTACGCAACCATAAGACGTAGTACAATTTTTAATTAAATAAAGTACTCAACAAAATATATTTTATCATCTTAATTAACTTATTATTTTTTATTAAACTTAACGGTTATATTTTTATCTAAATTTAAACCCAAAATAATTTGATTATAGAATTGCTAAAATACTGAATAACACTCTTTTGGAAATAAATGATGTCCATCATTTAAATGCTTAACACTAATCTTAATGCACTCTAATGAATTGAATATATTTAGCAGAAAAATCATGCAAGTGATCCATAACCTAGTTGGTAGAGTATATTACATGTATAGCACAAAATCATGCGTTCAAATCACGGGCCTCCGACAAATACAATCTTACATAGCATATATTTAGCAAAATATGCCAACTCAATGAATATGAGTTGAATTTCAAAAAAGTATCATAATCAAAATAATTCTATTTCTATGAAATTTTATATTTGCAGCTCCAAACTTATTTATGTAGAACTCATTTATGTAGAAAACTACCTAAAGTAGAAACATAGGGTACACATAGCAGATACAAAAACCCAACGGCTGTGAGGTGCCGTGTCCCCAAAACGCAAGGGACCAAAAAATTAACACTGGCCAATTGTTTTGTTGTTTATCTAGTAGTGCAAGACGAACGACTCAGCAAGAACTAAGCCCTACAAGATATGTAACATTTCTGGCCGCAAGTATCAAAAATCGGAATCACAAACGCTGTAGAGTGTAGACCCGGGCCCTATCTATATACAAATTAGGAGCTGCCGTCCTATATGTGAATTGATTGTGAAACGTCAGAAAAATAAATAAAAGTTGTGCATATTAATTAAATAATAAAATATGTATTACTTAGGCTCTTGTTTTTTGAAAGATTGTATTGCATCATTTCACGTTTATTGTATGTTATGTGATATTATATGGTGAATTGTACATTACAATTAGTGATTTCTTAGTCTATTCATTAAGTGTCTTGAATTATTTAAATTTCTCATTCATCAATTGAAGTAGAATATTTTCTATTTGCTTCTTTGTAAAATATTCCCGACTTGAGGAACTTCAAAAATAAATATATAGAATGGTAAGAAAAATTTAATTAATTAGGTCTTATATTTCGGACTTATTAATCTATTCCATATATTTTAAATTTGTATTATACATAAAATATATAATGAACTTCATATGCTTCCAAAAGATAAATGAATAATGTATAACATAAAACAGATCTTATAGACGAATACTTTAATCATCTTAGACGTTCTAAATAAGTACAATCATAAAAAAGTGCTAATAAATAATAACAATAAAAGATCAATCTATGGCACTTTGACAACATAAGGTGGAACACCAGGAATCTGTACCCTTACATTTTTGGTACTAGTACATTGCTCTTCCATTTTTGGCACAAATCATGACATGATGCACACATGACATGATTGGTAGTGTCGAAAGGACAAAAGCACGATGGTTAGTTCTTGAGGCTGTGAAATGCCTACAGAAGATATTTTCTCTTGCAAACAAAAGCTGAAGATTTTTTCTCTTTATTTTGTAGCTAGAGTGAAAACATTACCTTGAAACCCTGATGCTAATTGGTCGGGACTTTCATGTTTCTGTGACTGACTTGTTTGGGAATGAGTTGAAATAAGAAAAAAAATTAAAAATGTTTTTGATGTTTGAATTTGTATAAATAATGTCTTCGAACTTTTTTTTTATTTCGATCTTTATGAGTTTGAAATAAATTTTCATGTTAAATCAAACAGAAAAAGGTAGCAGATTTAATTTTGAACTCTCATAATTTCAAAAAAGAAACAAATATTTATAATGATTTGCAAACATTTAAAACCTTTAAAACCGCTATTCGTGCAAACTCTAATGCATAAAAATGTTATTTTTACAAACAATTTTTATTACAACGTTATTTAAAAAAGGAACTTGTTATATCACGACGCATTGTAGCACGTCCAAATTACAACAACAATATATATGGCAAATAAACAATGTATAAAATTAAAAAATAGTATATATTATATATGTGAAAACTATATATAGAAAATAAAAAATATATTAAAAAGTGGTAAAACCGTATATACAAATTCCAAAAGTAAATAATATATAAAACAGTGAAAATAATAAATAAATAAATAAATAAATAAAATAGCATATTCGAAAAGTGAAAAATAATATATATAGAGTATGTCATGATTTAAGCATGCTATAATGCGTTGTAGTATCATATTTCTCTTTCAGAAAACTTTGTGACGATTTATTTACTGGTTAGTAGGGTTTTATTGAATTGGATTGGAACGTGGTTGATCAAAATGTGCCATGATATCACATCAAGATCAAATTACTTTTGGTCAAGTGTGCTATTAAACCTGATTTTGGATAAGATAATTGCTAATTATTTGGATTTAGATTGACTTTTCACGATATATGTAGTCAAATAGTTTTAAATTTTTAATTCGAACACATCTCTCTATATGATATAATATTAGTTATAGACCTAGAAGTTTCTTCTTCTTACAATAATAAAAAAAATAATAATGCATGACCGGCCAATGATCACACGATAATATATATAAAATATAAATGGTATACAAATAATAAAGTATAGATGGTATACAGATCATGTTAAAACGGGATATAAAAAAGTAATGGTGCCTGCGTAGAAAGAAAAAGATAATTTTTTATGAAAAGTTAGCAAATTAAACATTTTATCATTGTATGTTAAAAAGAAATAATTATAATTAAAAAAAGTATATATATATATATATATATATATATATATATATATATATATATATATATATATATATATAAGAAAACAATATATAAATATAACAAAAACGTCATATATATGAATATCACTATATTGGTATAATAAAAAAATACATAAATATAAATCAGGATTAAAAATTATAGAAAGTACTTGAATGATCATGATTATTATTTTCTCCTTTTTATAATGGGTTTATATACATATCCCCCACCATCCCCCCAATTCACCGTTTACCACTGGTAAACGGGACTCACTTATTTTGAATATAAGTGGGGCCCGTTTATCAGTGGTAAATGGTGGATTGGGGGATGGTGAGCAGGAGATATATATATTTTTTCTTTTTTAATTGGTTGAAAAGAAAAAATCAAAATGAGGTGATTCAGGCTGCCAACGGCTCTAATATGCGTAAGAAAAAGGGAATAATAAATTCTCAAAGTTCTAAACAATTGGTCTCCAGCAGTTGCCTCTTTTCTGAGGTGACCTCATCACACCTAGATTATTAATCCATGCATTAAATTATTATCATAAAATAATCTAACCTAATTCAATGACTTTCATTATTGAGTTGTTTTTAGAAATGACCTTTCAATAAGAAAATTTGCAAAAATATCATTTTTATGTTTGAATTAGATAAATATCATTTTCGAATTCTATGAGTTAAAAATCATTTTTGCTTAGTTTGAAGTAAAAAAAAATGACATTTACATGTCTAATCGTCCTGCAAAAAGAGGAAAAAAAAAGTTGTTTTCAAACTCTAAAAGTTAAATTAAAACAAAATAAAATAAGTTATTTCTAGTTTTCAGAGAGTTCGAAAATGCTATTTGTTCAAATTTGAATGTAAAAATGTTATTTTCACAAATATATTTTGATATAAGGTTATTTCAAAAAATAACTCTCCATTATTAACTACTGAATTTAATTGGGTCTGAACCAATAATTGTTTAGTTCAATAATTTGTGTTTTGATTGACAAAAACATAAAGTAATCATTCTGTCTTTCTTTTTCAGGAGAAAGTAATCATTCAATTTGTTACCATTAAATAAAATATTTTGAAGTATGCACAAAGATGTGAAATTCTACACAAAATAATTTTGAAGCATAGTAATATATATTATATAATCATCTTATTACTAAAAAAAAACATTTTGATTAAGTACTACAGTGCAACCAGTTCAAGAATCATTTGATTATGGTCCACATTATTTTTTTCAACCTTCGTCACTCAGTACCAATTTCGGATCTAAGCCGCAAATACTGAAATAACTTCCAACTACACTAGTTTGTAAAATACATAGGCCAATTAAAGCTCTAATAATGCATACTACGCTGTTTACAATATTGAGGGATAATAAATTAGGGAAACATACAAGTAAATATATGAAATAATTGAAGTTATATGATTGAATCGAGTGGAGCCCAATTTTATTCATTCCAGCATTATTTATGGGCCATGACATGGATGGTCATTCGCACACTTGTGCTGATTCTTTGCCTCTTATATTATTAGTTTTCATTCTGTTTTATAATGGTTCTTTTCCTAATTTAATGATGATGATTTGTATGCTTAAGGAATGTGGGGGCGCCACCTAGACGATGACCTATTATTATTTTCTTTTATATTTGCAGTTGCGAATGCACGTAATAGAAACTATTTGTGTGTAATACAGATTAAATTTCAGTTTTTGGGTACATATGTTTTTATTAATATATATAAATTCATATAAAAGTAATATTTAATATCAAAGTATACTAGTTTATGTTGCTCAATTCTCCAAATATTAGGTTGATAGATGATTATTTACAGCCACAAGAAAGAAAGCTAAAGGCTATGGCACTCATTAGGACTTTCCCAGCCATGCTTTTGCTTCCAAATTTGGGCCGTTAAAGTAACATTTGCTTCCTTGAATCTTATGGAATTTTTTGTGAAATTATGATTTCCCCCCATCCAAACTGGAGTAAAAACTGGCTTCCATTGAGAAATATGACGTGCAAATTTGTATTTCTGTTTTTTATTTCTTCTCATGATTTCGGACGAAGGGTATGAAATCCTAATTACAATTTACAATTTAGAATGAAGAAATCAATTTACCAGGTTTAATTGAATAGTCAAAGTTGAGAAATCGTAAATCATTTTTGGTAGTTCAAAAAAAAAATCATTTTTGGATTTCATTCGTTGCGCCACACCTTGAAAAACAATGGGCCATGAACGGGCCTTACATCCAAACATATATTTGTTTATTCAAACTTTAGATAAATCATAATTAAATAAAATAATCCCACTAAAAATCACAAGTACGTTCCATGACAGATAAGTGATTTCATTTATTTACTATATCTTTCAAAAGTTGAATCCAGGCGTTTAATTCATCCACACAGAAAGATCCCAATCGCAATTTACCATCAAACTCACATCACTTAAAATTCAACAAAAAGGTACCACAACTCACAAAACTAACCCATAAAACAAACACAGAAATAAAAACTTCTTATTTCCGTCATTGGAACCCAAAATAAATCTTTTCCCCAAACAACAACAGCTGTCTACACAATCCATATAACAAATCCAGTCTCACACCAACGAGAAATAACAAAAACACCAGCCCACAAAAATTCCAACACCAAAAAAAAACCCATCTAAGTTCTAAACAGTAGTACTACCAGCAGCAGCGTCCTTAGCTGCTTCATCTTTTCCAGCCACACCATCGGCCGCACCGTCAGCCGCCACATCCGATCCGGTGGTGGCAGCAGCATCTGGCTCCTGTTCGGCCGGCCTGACCTGGACTTGCTCCTCCTCCGGCAGAGGCTCCTCCACGTAGTCGTTCTCAAACGCATCGGCCGGGACTTCATAAAACCTCACCTGTAAAAAATAATAAATAAATAAGATGAAGGGAAATTTGAGAAAAAGGCACTCAACTTTAAAAAATAACTAAATAGATCACTCAACTTTCAATTAACTGAGTAATCTATAGTCATTTTTTGAAAGTTGAGTGACCTCTAGGGACAATTAGAAGTTAAGTAACCTATTTGATAATTTTTGAAAGTTGAATGACCTCTAGTGGACAATTGAAAATCGAGTGACATATTTGGTCATTTTTTAAAGTTTAAGTGCCATATGATGAAATTTACCCTACTTTTTTCAACCTATTTAGCATCGTGTACACTTTACTCCAGCATTTGAAAATATCATTTCTTAAAATATAAATCAACATATCCATCACATGATTTTAAGAAAATGATGTTTTCAAATGTTTCGCGTAGTGAAACTAACAATATAAAATATTTTCACTTGAGTGTGGGATCACCCACCTCAAACAAGCATTTAAAAAAAACGCGAGAGCAGTTATACTCTTGCTATTTTGTAAAAAAATCTTTTACACATTCCCAACTCTCATATACCTGTGGTTTGGCGGGATCTTTCACAAGAACATACTTCCCTTCTCCCAACTTCATGCTCAGATCAACAATCGACTTGATGATGCCCCACATGTTGGCCGTGTTGAGGTTGATCTGCGCGGCGAAGTCCCGCGGCTTGTGCCCGATCACCGCCAGGATCGCGTGGTTGTGCCTGTCCCGCGGATGGGTTCTGGAGACGTAGCCGAGCTTCATCGTGTCCGCGCCTGATAACAGAGCCTGCGCCGTCCACCTGTTGGTAAAAGATAAATGGAAAGAAAATTATTTGGTTGTTTGTTTGTTAATTAATTAATCAATTGATTATGTTATTTATTTGTTTATTTGTTACTTCAAAATTTAAAAATAATATATTTAAATTTCGTCAGATTGTTTGTTTGTTTGTTACTTTTAAATTGGATTAGATGTGCGGTTATTTTGTGGTGAGAACTTTGGATGGTAACTGCATGTGTTATTTATGCTGATTTAGTTGAGCATATATTCTAATTGACATATAAGATTTAGCTGATATTACAGGGACATAGAGACCTATGGCTATGGTGAACTTTACCCTAAATATTCCCATTGAACTTCATCATGTTGGATGTCATTTAGAAAAAAAAAACTTTACAAGCCCATAAATTACTAGAAAATTCTACTATTTTGCTCAAAGTTGGAAAAATTTGTACATACACTACCTTATTTTATAAACAAAACAAACAATAACAACACTCACCTGGCGAGCTTGTTCGCGTTATTCTTGAGCTCCGTAGCCAGCACGGCCCCCCTCTGCGTCTCCAGCTTCTGCCTCCAATCGACATTCGTATGCTTCGGATCGAACTCGTTCAAAGCATTCAGAGTCAAAAACGACCGCTGGCCCTTGAGGTCGGCGGCTGCATGCACCTCGCACCGCGCGATCAGGAAGGTCTCGCTGTCAAGCTTCCACCTGCGGTATCTGTACGCGACGGAACCTGGGTCCTCGGAGTCGGTTGCGAATGGGTTGGGCTCGTCGAAGGTGACCTTGTTGCCGTCTTTGAGTAAGACCTGGTTAGAGGAAAGGAAAAAAAAGATGGGATAAATGCAAGAATACGAATCTTAGTATTGTTTGGAGTCAATTTCGGAGAAGTATAGGGAATATGCGATATCATATGTTGGTTATGATTATATGTTGAGTCTGAGCATACTTGTCGTTGTTTATGTCATAAACATAAGAAAATATTTGGTGAATGGGTTCGAATGTGACCTTGTTTTCGTCTTTTTGAGCAAGAACTGGTGAGGAAAAAGATGAAATGGGTGGTGTATAACGGGGCGAATGGAATGTTGAAGAGGGAGAAGGTAAGTGAATTTAATTGATTGTATTTTTTATGATGTGGTGAAAAGAGAGAAAAATGTAAATTAATACTTAATGCACCGTTGGTCCTTGTACTAAGACCTGAGAAAGGAAAAAGAAGAGTGATTGTGTGGTGGTGTAAAGAAAAGATGGGATAAATGCACGGTTAGTTCTGTACTTTGGTTGGTTGTGTGTTTAGTCTTTGTATTGTTGATTTGAACTTTTTGGTACATGTAGTTTATAAGCTTGCACGATTTTATGAAGGTGACTTTGTTTCTGTCTTTAAGTCAGACCTGGTGAGGGGAAAGAGATGGAATGTGTGGTATATAATAGGGTGAAGGGAATGTTGAAGAGGGAGGCGGTAAGTAAATTTAATTAATTATATTTTTAATGATATGATGAAAAGAGAGAACAGTGTTAATTACTATTTAAATGCATTGTTAGTCGTTGTACTTTAGTTGGTTGTGAGTTTGGTCCATGTATTGTTGATTTGAACTTTTTGGTCCATGTAGTTTATGAATGTGAAAGATTATATATAGTTTAAATCAGTAGTACATGGACCAAATTGAGTATTGTGGTAAAAAAAGGGGATGAAAGCACTGTTAGTCCATGTACTTCAATTGAACGCAAGTTTAGTCTCTGTACTATTGATTCAATCCTTTTGGTTTATGTGGTTTATAAACGTTCACAATTTTATAAAGTGCAGGGACCAAAAGGTTTAGATCAATAGTGCAGGGACTAAACTTACAATCCAACTAGAGTACACGGACTAACGGTGCATTTACCAGAAAAAAAATTGGGGTGCATGCATCTTAGTGAGAGGATCAGTTGTGAAGTTTACTAAAAAAAGTACTTGTAATCTTCAGATCAATAAATTCTGAATCCAAATAAAGGTAAAAAATTAACATTCATACCTGATGAGCGAACTTCTGATTGATCTCAGTGGCCTCTTCAGACAGCATATGAGGCGAGTTAATATCGTCCTTATTATCCGGCAACGGTTCCTGCGCCGTTTCGTTCACCGTTATCATATCAATCTGCGACCGGTCCCTCTTATCCAAAAACAACTTATTCCCCACTCTCTGAATCACAATATCCCAACTGTAAACCGACCTCGGCGCGCACATCAAGGCCGCCAAAATCGCGTCAGTGGCGAAAACCGTCGCCTTGTCAGCCGCCGCGAGCCGGCGGATCACCGGATCGTCCGTGGTCGTGACCCGTACGGTGTTCCGCGTTTTCATTCTCTCGAGCCGTTTGTCGTTTTTGGGGTTGACTCGGTCGAACGAGCGGTCATAAAAGTCTAAGGATCCGCAGATCAAAAGGTCTTCTGGCTGGTCGGAGACAGCGAAAGAAAGCTTGGTGAAAGTAGAAAATGGGATTTGATCGAGCATGGTCCACTCAGGCTGAATATCCACCGAGGATTTATAAGCCGGTCCGGATCCGCGATTCGGCCCGCCGTGTTGGTGCGACGGATTCGACCGATTCTGATGATACATCCTATCCCTCCTCGCTCGTTCCTTCTCAGCTTCCCTCCTCTTCGCCTCGACCTCCTCATCCCTCCTCTGCGGCAACTGCGGCCGCTGATTATACCTCCACCGCGGCCCGAACTTCTGCTTCGGCGGCGGCCGCGCGTCAACCAACCTAAACGAAGAATCATCCTCGGCCGCCAATGCGGAGTCGTCGAGAGCAAAATCAAAGACGGCGTCGCGGGAGGAGGCGTGGGGGTTGTTGGAGTTGCGGGTCCAGTCGGCGATGCGGCCGAGCTTCTCGGACCGGGAGAAGGGCGCGAACGGGATGTTGGCCGGGTGGCTCCCGCCGGACAAGCGTTGCGGGAGCAGCGGAGCGGCGGGCGTGTCGGGCGGGCCCCAGCCGTCCGGGTTGAAGGGGACTACGTTCACGTCGAATGTCATGGTTGGGCGGCGGAGAGGAGAGGTTTTGGAGGACGCGGAAGGGGAAGAGAAGGTGGTACTGCTAGGGTTTGTTTTGGGGTTTGATATGGTAGGATGTGCCGCCCGAGTAAAATAAGATAGAAAAGAGATAGAAGCTTGGGCTGGGCTTGAGCTCGGCCTGGTAGTATAGAGAATGAAATTCTTCAAAACCCCCCAACTTTTCTGGATATTATCAAAAACACCCTAACCTTTTAGATTCCTTCAAAAAATACATATAAAGTGAGTTGAATTTTTTTGCCCTCTCTGCTGTTACGTTTAACTTTTCCATCTAAAATATTTTTTAATTGGCCAAAATGCCCTTACATAATTATTTTCATATTTTATTTTATTCAGTTGAAAATAATAAATGCATGAAAAATAATGTATTTTAATATAATATTTCATGATATTATTTTAAAGATATTTTATAATATCATTTTGTGATATCATTTTTTGACGCATCAATTCATTTTATGATATTATATTACATAATATATTTTATTATTATATATATTTTAATTTTATATTACATAAAATATTATTTTCTTTATTATTTATATAATTTTGTTCATATTTTAGTTCTCATGTAATATTTATAGCTGATGTAAAATATATTTTTTATTGAATAAAGTTAAATATGAAAATAATTATATAAGGACATGTTGGTCCATTAAGAAGTTTATTGGATGGAAAAGTTTAAAGTTAACCCCATAGGGGGTTTAAAAAAATCCAATCTACTTTATAGAAGGTTTTTGAAGAATTTGAAAAGATAGGAAATTTTTGATAAATTCTAGAAAGGTTAGGGGGTTTTTGAAGAATTTTCCCTAGAGAATACGAAAGTTAATACTTTAGCCCAAGTTAATAAAAGCTCATGTTTGACAGCTGGACAAGCTAGGGATATAAACCAGTTTATCCTTCTTATTCCTGCCAAACACCTAAAAACTGGAGGAGTTAAGAAGGGATATGCCAAAATTAATCTCCCAAATTTTACCTCACCTCAAAGCAGTGATAGTTTTATTTCTCGTTTATCTCCAATGTTTGAAAAGAAACCAGACAGTCACACAAGGACTGAACCAGATAACCGCGTCGCTAAACGAGAAACGTAACAATAATAGTGACCGCACAAGAACACGGCAAAGACTAAACCAAAGACGACCTTGTGATTATCGGCGGAAATAATAGTGCAAAGAATACGCTTACACTAAAGCCCAAGAAGGAACAATAATAGAAGAAGAAAGGATTGAACAATGGAACTTGAAAAATAAGACAAATTTCTTATTACGAGAGAAAAAAGAGGTACAAAATATTGTTGTTGTTGGAATGAATAAAACTCTACCCCTACCCCTTTATTTATAGGATAGTCATATCTAATATAAGGAAATAACTCAAAGAATTACTGCCCCATTTAACACCTAAACATGGAAATACGAAACCTCATTGTCAAGAAATCTAATATATGGTAATACCAAAATTCCTTGTCAAGAAATTTTATTTCCAAGAAATATCTTTCCTAATTTGTTAAATGCCTTCATAATATACAAATGCATCTTTATAATTTAACACTCCCCCTTAAAGTGCATTTGGCGGACAAACAGGATTGGTCGCCAACTTCAACGCACTCTGATTGTCGCCTCGAATAACCGTAGGACCAGTAACCGCATTGTAAACATCCTCGACCAACCTCCGCAACCAAACACACTCTTGTGCCGCAAGTGATGACGCCTTGTACTCCGCCTCGGTACTAGAAAGAGAGACCGAATCTTGCTTCTTACTGCACCAAGAAACACTTGCAGAACCACAAGAGAAGACATAACCGGATGTCGATCTCCGATCATCCAAATCGCCGCCCATGTCAGCATCGGTATATCCATGCAAAACGAACTCGGAATCCTTCTTATAAAATAACCCGAGATCAAGAGTCGAACTCACATACTTGAGAATTCTCTTTGCTGCATCCAGATGCGACTTTGTCGGAGCTTGCATAAACCGACTCACCAAGCCGACCGCGAAGGCAATATCCGGTCTAGTAATCGTGAGATAAATCAGGCTTCCAACAAGAGCACGAAACTTCCGAGGATCCGGAAGTATCTTTTCATCATCACGTCTCAATTTGAAATTTGCATCCAGCGGTGTCGAACAATACTTACCTTCTTTTACGCCAAATTTCTCAATGAACTTTCCAGCATAACCCGTTTGAGAGACAAAATACCCGTCCTTCAAACCTTCAACTTCCAATCCCAGGAAGTGACTAAGCTCTCCAAGATCCTTCATCTCGAATCGAATCGAGAGCTCGCCCCGAAGTCTTGCAACTTCGCCTTCATCATTGCCGGTGATGATCATGTCGTCCACTATAAAAGGACGACCACGTGTAGACCCGCCTTCCTTTTCACAAATAAACTGTGATCCGAACTCGAAGAAGAATAACCACAAAATTGCAAATATTCCGCAATCTTGCCATACCAAGCTCGAGGTGCCTGCTTCAAACCATAAAGCGCCTTCTTCAGCTTGCACACATACTCAGGATGCACCTTGGAAATATATCCAACCGGTTGCTCCATATAAATATCCTTGTCGAGTTCACCATACGGGAAAGCATTCTTCACATCCACCGCCACGACTTCCAACCTAGCGAAGCAGCCATTGAAATCACAACTCGCACGGATGTCATCTTGGCGACAGGACTAAAAGTCTCTTCATAATCCTCGCCATACCGTTGAGAAAATCCTCTCGCTACAAGCCTCGCTTTATAGCGCTCAACACTCTCATCCGCCTTGCGTTTCAACTTGTAGACCCATTTGCAAGTAACCGGGTCCACTCCCTTGGGCTTCGGAACAAAATCCCAAGTTTCATTTTTCCGAAGAGCTTGCATCTCCTCGTCCATAGCATCTTCCCACAACTTATTACCTTTCGCCTCCTCAAAGCATGAAGGTTCACCATCCGACGATCATGAAAAGAAACACGAATACGTCGACACGAAGTTTTCATCTCTATATCTAGCCGGTCGAGTTACCATCCTTGTCGACCTCCTTAGAGCTTGTGCATTTCCCTCTTCTTGCGATTGCACTTCGTTGCTCCCCCTATCACCTTGATCCATCTCACTTGAACTCGTGACAGTCGACGTAGGCGACGAAAACCTCGGATCTTCACTCGGGTTACCCATGTCATTAGCATCCGGGTTTCTCACGTGACCAACAGGCGACGTCGGCAGATTCGAAACTACCGCTTGGGAACCACCATCACCATATAGAGAAGACTCTTCATCAAACACCACGTCTCGAGAGACAATGAATTTATGAGTTGTCGGATCCATGCATTTCCATCCCTTCTTTCTTTGATCATAACCAATGAAAACACACTTCCGAGCCTTAGCGTCTAACTTCGTCCTCTTCTCATCCGGTACGTGAACAAAGCATGTACAACCGAACACTTTCAAATGTTTCACACTTGGCTTCTCATCGAACATCAACTCGTGAGGTGACTTCATGTTAATCGGACTACATGGAAGCCGATTAACCACGTAGGTAGCACATGCCATACCTTCCGCCCATAAGGCCTTCGGTAAATTTTTCGCGTACACCCAACTCCTACATACCTCCACCAGATGTCGAATTTTCCTTTCCGCCACACCATTTTGTTGCGGTGTATAAGCACAAGTCAACTCCTTCCTGATGCCATGACTCTCGCAAAATGAGAGAAAATCCTTGGATGTAAACTCGCCTCCATTGTCGGTTCGAAAGTTCTTAATTCTTTTACCAAGCCTTCCCTCAACCATTATTCTAAATTCTCGAAATTTAGAAAATGTCTTCCGTTTCTCCTTCAGAAAATAAACCCAAGTGTACTGTGTAAAATCGTCGACGAGTACCAACATATAACGAGCACCCCCGTACGACGCGTTCTGCGTAGGACCCATCAAATCACTATGAATAAGTTCTAACGCACCTTTACACCTTGACTGAGACTTCTCGAAAGGCAGTCGATGAGATTTACCATATTGGCAGCCCTCACACACCTCAACACCACTTGCAAAGGAAAGAGACAGAAGCCCGTTAACAAGATTCCTCGAAACCATCGCCTTCAACTTGTCAATACCCACATGGCCGAGTCTAGCATGCCAAACCGACACGCCATCATTGTTGCTCATCTTGTCATACGATGTGTGGATATCTCCATGAGTCCAATAGAGGTGAAGGAGTTTTTTTTAGAATTTTTGAATGTTGACGACACGACGGGGTTGGGATTATTTGGTTATCTTCAAGATTCTTTGGTTAATCTTGAACTCAATTTTGATGACTTGAGAGGGCAAGAATATGATAATGGCTCTAACATGAAAGGCATAAATAAGGGTGTGAGCGCAAGAGTACTTAAAGTAAATCCTAGAACATTTTATACGCCATGTGGTTGTCATAGTCTCAATCTCATTCTTTGTGATATGGCCGAGTGTTCTATTGAAGGAAGAAATTTTTTTGGGGTGGTGCAACAACTTTATGTGTTGTTCTCTTCTTCAACACATCGATGGGCAATTATGCTAGAATATGCGGAGGGTTTTAAGGGTTTTACGCTTAAGCAATTATCACAAACGCGTTGGGAAAGTCGAATTGAAAGCATCAAGCCTCTAAGATTTAAGATTTCAAGCATAAGAAATGCTTTGATGGATTTAGCAAATGAGAAAGACACGGATCATGGTACGAGAGGTCATTGTATATCTCTTGCAAAAGAACTCGGATCTTTTAAATTCTTACTAAGTATTGTTATTTGGTACAACATATTATTTGTTGTTAATGGGGTTAGCAAAATCCTTCAAAGTCAAAATATACATATGGATGTTGCAATAGAACAATTAGAAGGCCTTGATAATTATTTTAAATGGTTTAGAGATGTTGGTTTTAATGAGGCATTGCATAATGCGGGTGAAATGACGAATGAATTAGGGGTTGAACCTAAAATTGTTGAAAAACGAATTATTAAAAGAAAGAGGCAATTTGATGAGGAAGGTAGTGAAGATGAAATAAGTTCGGCTTTAGAAAAATTCCGGAAGGAGTATGTTACACCCCGGAACCAAATAGTGGAAAAGGGGGGCTAGTTGATTAGTCCCACCTTGAGTAGTGAATGAAAATTAGAGTTACTTAAATAGGCTAGTGCATTAACTACTAGCACCAACCAAGCTTAAGCCTTTTTCAGGACAATATGGTGTGGGCCTGAAGGTTGGGCTGAGCCAGTTAATGTACTAGACTCTAACAAATAGTATTCTGAGCAGTTCGATCCTGGGGGTACTATCGTGCGGCCGGAAACGTACCATACTGTTATCATGCCCGGAGAACCTGAGGATCTTATATGCCTCAGTGGGGATACATGTATGGGGTGAAGGCTTGCACGGATGTGTACTAGGACGAGACTAGGAACCATATGTCATTTGTTAGAGTCTAGTACATTAACTGGCTCAGCCCAACCTTCAGGCCCACACCATATTGTCCTGAAAAAGGCTTAAGCTTGGTTGGTGCTAGTAGTTAATGCACTAGCCTATTTAAGTAACTCTAATTTTCATTCACTACTCAAGGTGGGACTAATCAACTAGCCCCCCTTTTCCACTATTTGGTTCCGGGGTGTAACAAACTCCCCCACTTAAATTTCTGACGTCCCCGTCAGAACTGACATATGGTTCCTAGTCTCGTCCTAGTACACGTCCTAGTTCCCCGTCAAAACTGACATCTCGTTTCCGTATCCCAATGTGGTTTGTGTTGGGCCCCAATACTGGGCAGTAATTTAAGTAATTCTTGCATGAAGAAAGAGCCATGTGTTGGTTCCGGTTGTGGATTGTGATCGAGATAGCAGTGAGAAGTGAGATATGGATATGAGAAAGGGCCCTAGGTCTGTTAGGCTCTGATCGTTCATGCCACAACCACCGAGTGAGTAGTGGTGAAACTTGACATTTATATTAGTGGTGGGCGAAAAAAAAATTCACTACCGATTAACACAGACATTCAAAAAAAAAATTTGGTGGGATGAGAATATATAGAAATACATATATTAAAAAAGTTTCAAAAATCATGGGGGCTATGGCCCTATCAATCTCTATAAAGTTCCAACTCTGTAAGTGAGCATTGCCATATTTTACTTTTGATATCAAGAATTCTGAGGCCTCCAAGTTCTTTTGGCATCGTGAGTCGATCTTGTACTCCGAGATAGTGACTATGTAGCAATGTTGCTCCCGAACTCTCAATTATATGCACTCCCGAGCTCACATATCTTGCTGACAAGATTAGGAACTCCAAAATGACTCACACTAAATTCAACATTTAATTGTTTTGTTTAGTAGCTCCTTATGACTCCTAGTAAATTTCTCATGTAAGATATATTGTTGGGATATAAAAATATAATGTTTAGAATTTAGGGTATATTATTGTGACTCAAATGTATATTGTTTTGGTTGAGACGCTCTCGCCAAATCGTCATTATTATGTGCATCTGTTAAAAAAATATCTTTCTTGGTCCCCTTTATCGTTTCATTGAAATGCACATGAATGAATTCAACAATAATCCGTGATGATTTATGTAATGTGTATTTTTATACACATTTTTATGGTTTTTATCATATAAAATTCACCCTTAAATCACATAAAATATATAAAAAGTGCTTAAAATTTATTTTATTCATTTTTAGACCTCTTAATACACTTTTGTGTGATTTTCAGGTAAATAGACCAAATAAAGGATTTTTGGAGGGCTTGGGTGAAAAGTCAACTCCAAAGGAAGAGTCAATTTACAAATTTGAGTCAAAGATGACTGATTTCTTCACAAATCTCTGAGAAAACCGTACATACGCCTTTTCAACTTTCTACGATCCTTTTTCAACCAATCATCCAAACAAAAACACGAAAATCCATAAAAAGACGAGAGTCAAACCCGGAAAATCATCGAGTTGATCAAAAGTCAACTATTCCAAAAGGGATAAAATGAGGTACCTAATTGAATATCTCGACGATACGGATCCAATGTTATAAATGTTGGGTTTCAGACGTGCATAACGCAGCGGAAAACAAAAATTTCGTCCAAAACCAATCTGAGGATCCGTGCGTATCAGTTAAATCAAAGAAATAAATCTTAATAATACCTTTCGGATTACGCTTAATCCGTGACGCTCAAACCATGCATATTGTCCATGCGCCTCTAAACGGGTTACCATCCTAACCGATTTTCGGTCCGTCTAGGCCGTCTAGGTCGGGTCGTGCGGAAGTCATCTACCGCACACACAATCAGTCTAGGCCCGACGTATATATCCTATCGTATGCCCCGAGCCCAAGTCCGACTTGATAGCCCAGTTAAATCAAACCATGTCTAATCATCGGTAAAATAGTATCCAACACACCCATCTTTGGCATGACCTATGTTGGTAACCATTTCCCGCATTCCCTCCTCCTAAGATTGTTCCTACATACCCAGCTTTGGCATGACGTATGCAGGATCGATCAGAGTATTGAGAGATTTAGAATTATGGAAGGCACTTCATGACTTAACATTATTTTGAGGGATTTTATTTAATATTATATGTTATTATTCAATCTTCAAAGAACGTCACATGTACCAATAGAATAAAGATAATAACGATGATATATCATGGTCTTCATCTTTACGAACTAACATAAAGATTTCCTAATATATATTTCATCTCCATGAAATTTTTCTTAGATTGTATACGAAAATCTTATCTCCATATATAGAAATCGATGAACTCTTTCATCGCCATGATATGTGGTTAAAAATGAACTTGTCATCTTAATGATGTATTCATGATGGACGATGAACTCCTTCATCTCCATGATGGATGTGTTATGCCTAATGAACTCTTTAATTATATCAACACGTATCAACAAAAATATCAAATATAAACATAATCATATTATGTTTCAATTATTTAACCATTTATAAAATATATATATATATATATATATATATATATATATATATATATATATATATATATATATATATATATATATATATATAAGGCTTATGAATGCAAATTTGGGGCACGGTCATCATCGTCTACATTTGACAAGTTAAAAACCAATATTTGATTTGGTCAACATTTGACTCCGTCAACGAGCAACATTTGACAAGGTCAACAGTCAATGGTCAATAATTTGACTAGGTCATGATCAACTTTTGACCAATTCAATGGTCAACAGTCAAGGGTAAATTAGTGTAGTCAACTGTCAATAATTAACAGTCAATACAATCAACAGTCAACATAATCCACAGTCAACACAATGGGTCAATAGTCAACTATCAACATGATCAACATGGTCAACACTTGGTTAACTTTGTCAACACACATTTTTCTACACATTAATATATCATAGGCATCTTTTCATGAATTCAATACTTCACATGCAACTTTTCATGAAATAATGCATCACATGCACCATTTCAAAAAGGCAATTCATGGTATGCACCCTTTCATGAAGACACAACTATTCAAGAGGTCGCAACTCTTGTGATTGCACCTTTCCGGTCGTACCTCTTAGTTGCACATGTCGATTACACCCGTTGGTCGCACCTCTTGGTCGCAACCGTTAGTCGCAACCTATTGGACGTGATATTTGGATCATATCCATTAGTCACACCCTTTAGTCACACCCTTTGGTCGCACCCATTCGTCGCAACCTTATGGACGTGACATTTGGATCGCATCCGTTGGTCACACCCTTTAGTCGCACCCTTTGGTCGCAATCTTTCGTCGCGTCTTTTGGATGTGACATTTGAATCGCATCCCTTGGTCACACCCGTTAGTCACACCTTTTGGTCGCACCCTTTGGTCGCACCCTTTGGTCGTATATGTTGGTCGCAACCTTTCGTCGCGTCTTTTGGATGTGACATTTGAATCGCATCCCTTGGTCACACCCATTAGTCGCATCTTTTGGTCGCACCCATTCGTCGCAACCTTATGTATGTAACATTTTGATCGTATCCGTTGGTCACACCCTTTAGTCACACTCTTTGGTCACAACTCTTGGACTCAACTTTTGGATCTCATTCCTTGGTCGCACCTTTTAGACGCAATCCTTGGTCGTGACCTTTGGATCATATTTCTTGGTCACAACTATTAGATGCAACACTTGGACGCAACCTTTGGATCGTATCCCTTAGCGGCAACTTTTGGACACAACTTCTGGATCACATCTATTCATCGCATCTTTTGATCGCATCTCTTGAACATAACTTTTGGATCACATCCTTTGGTCATATCCATTGGTCGCATTCTTTGGATGCAACTCTTGGATCATATCCATTAATCGCATCTTTTCTCTTAAGAATATTCAACACTTGAATACTCTATATGCAAGCCCTATAATTATAAATAGTATCTAAATAGTATATATCACATATATACCGACTCAATTTAACCGAAACACGCACGTCGCTCTGATACCACTGTTGGGTCTCGGACGTGCATAACGCAGCGGAAAACAAAAATTTCGTCCAAAACCAATCCGAGGATCCATGCGTATCGGTTAAATCAAAGAAATAAATCTTAATAATACCTTTCGGATTACGCTTAATCCGTGACGCTCAAACCATTCATATTGTCCATGCGCCTCAAAACCGGTTATCATCCTAACCGATTTTCGGTCCGTCTAGGCTGTCTAGGTCGGGTCGTGCGGAAGTCATCTACCGCACACACAATCGGTCTCAACCAAAACTCTCAACAAACCATTCTCAT
Organism: Juncus inflexus; assembly: GCA_024447665.1. NCBI lineage: Eukaryota > Viridiplantae > Streptophyta > Magnoliopsida > Poales > Juncaceae > Juncus > Juncus inflexus. The sequence goes on from JAJHPC010000018.1 coordinate 5,666,495, forward strand.
CTTCTTAGGCCGAATAGATCACAAGCGCCGAAAGTAGGAACGCCTCTACCGGTGACCACATGAACAAACTTCTTAAAACGGGAAGAAGAACAATATATATGCTAGTAGCTTGTTCTCCTCTTGCATAAGAAAACTCTTCTTATTTTATCTCACAAAAGATGTATATAATTCCTCTCATAAAATCGCACTCTTTCATTTTTTCATACAAAAGGAAAGCACCCTTTCATAATTTTGTCATACAAATTAGAAAGTATATTTTCTCTCTTTTGTCTCACAAAAGAGAATGAGAAATAATGAGAGAGAGAATGATATGTTGTGTTGTGAATTTGGAGCCCTCTATGTCCTTATATGGAGGTGAAGAGTCATGTCTCTTCACACTAAAAGATGTGTATGACATTACTCATCATTATCCATATGACATCATCTAGACTCTTCTAGATTATATGATCTTTTGTGCTCATAGTCTTTATATACATATATATCACATCTTATCACATAAGATGACAATATATTTTGTGACATTCTTATGCAACTCATCATATAAATCGCTAGGATTTTCTGCGCCCGTTTCAGTTTGTTCTTTGTGTGTGACCCTGTAGGTTCATTTAATGCTGGCAATAGACTTAACAGTCTATAAATCATGAGCGGACTCTAGCAAACCATCATGACTACCCAATTTAAGTGAATATCGGTGATCTGATTTACCTAATCAACAATCACGTATTTAGTCCCTTTGTCACACGATATTTATATCGATCATAAGGCATGTAATACGTCATCCTTATATTAATCGAATAATATTTCTTGATCCCAAATTAAACGGAACAAGAACAAATGACATTAATAACTCTTATTAATTCATTTGAGTATGGCCATACATTTCTTCAGTTTAATTCATCAAGAGGCCTAAAGATATCTCTCTCATTTATGAGAGGAACAAATCCCGTCTTGATTGCGCTCATCCCTCTACATGATTCATTGTATACCTTATCATAACCGTTATGATCACCCGGTTAAAGGCAGTGTTAGATTATATTAAAGTATAAAATTACTCATGTTGAGAACCGAGACAATCTCAGGTCAAAGGACTATAAATACGTTATGTTACAAGAATCGCTAATGACGTAAAACATGTAGCATTCTTATGACGGGTCAGTCCAGTATATGGTCTCTAACATATACTTATGTTAATGACTTGATAACTATTTATCCATGATCAATAAAACATAATCATCAGTCAACTAATATACTGGTGTACATTTATAGTTTGTATATAAATATATATTTATATGTATCTGCAAGTATATTTGTCTCCACAAATATCCTATAAATGACCAGGGACGATTTAGAATAGCATTCAAAACACTTTATAGTTTTACTATCAAAGTCACGCACTTTGATGACATAAAGCTGAATTGCATATTCATGGTCTATTTTAATTATATTAAAATAACCTATACGAACATATTATATGAAATATCTTAGAATAAATATTATGTTTGTTATTACAATCCATCATCTAGGTCACAAACACTTTGCCCTAGCGCATAACACCATCAATAAATGTCATTAGAAAACACCTTCTAGAACTCTCAGATGATACAAGAAAATTAATTTCAAAAATGATCAACCAGTAGGAAGCCGATGCGTGACGTGCTTTATACCAACTTTTTAGCTCTGACCCAAAAGCAATTGCATTTTGCTTTCAAACCGGTTCGAACCTCTCCGTTCGATTTGAAATAATCCCTCCATATCCCTTTAAAAGCACAAAATGGACTGCTTCATAAGAAACAGATCTTTTTGTCTTTCCTTTCCAAAATCCGTGCAAGCTTTCTATCAACCAAACCAAGGCTGACACATGGCAAAACAGTGAAAAAAATGTTCACAGTGTTTGAATCTCCCCAATCAGGAAATGACTCGTGGCAAAGAAGGGAAAGAAAATGCGTTTTCATCGCTCAGAATCTGAGTAGATCTGACTGATCCAATGCCCTCTCACCACGTTCTCTGCACCCTCCTTTTCCTCTTCTTTTCAGCTCCGACATTCCAATTGGTCCCTTCAGTCACTCTGCAAGACAAGTGTCAGGTCGGATTAATTAAAGAAGAATTTAATTAAATGAGAATTGATAAAGAACCCCAAAACTGGACCCAAATGAGAATAAATAGGAATTAATTAAAGAAAAATTAATGGATAATTGTTAAACATCTCCCAAAATGCTACATATAAAAAAAGGATTACCTCCATTTCTTTAGTACCACAATCCTTGTTTCCGATTCTTGCAACGTAAATTACTCTATAAATGAACCCCTTCTTCTTCTTCTTCTTCTTCTTCTTCTTCTTCCTTCTTTCACCATCCATTCTCACAATTCTTCCACATCTCTCTTTTTCTCTAATCCATTGTAAATACCACATATTTTCTTCTTCTTCTTCTTCTTCTTCTTCTTCTTCTTTCTCCCTCCATTGATGATCTTTTTTTAGATTGTCCAAATCTTTTTTTTGTTGGGTTGAGACAAAAAAGAGCCAAGTTTTTTTTTCAAGAGGAAAATTTTACTCTAGGAGGAGATAGAGATCTCAAGCAACTCACTTCCATCTTCCTCTTCATTATATGGAGAGGGAGGTATAACCACATATTCAAGGAGGAGATTAAGAGTGAAATAAGATTGGTAGAGGATATTTTGAATGAGCGGAGTAACATTATAGAGGGAATGGAGAGGAGAATGAGGAATATGGTCAAATCACCCTTGAGAGCGGTCAGATCACCATTGAGAGAGGAGAAGAAGCGAAGAGGAGAATGAGGAGCTTTGGTGGTGCCGAATGGTGAGAGAAAGAGAAAAGGGGTAAGATTACCGCCTAGACGTGATACCCAAAGTGCCAGCTGTGAGACAGAAGCTTCGAGATTCAATAGTTAGGGTTTATACTTGGGCTAAGCTTATTATGTAGAGTGAAGTTTATCTTTTGATAGGGCTGGAATTAACATATTGGGTTGTGTATGTAATAGAGCGGACTATATTTTTGATAAGGTTTATACGTGTCTAAGAACTGCTATATAGAAATGGATGTAAATATTATAGGATTGTACTTAAAAAGTTAATGAAATATACAAATTGGAAGAGGGGTGAAAAAAACCCTCTTCAATGATCTTCAAAAAAATAAAATTTGCTCATGTAAAAAATATATTTTTAAATGATTCAATTTATATAATTAAATGTTTAAAGTAAAATTTAATGAATTATTTTATATTTCTATTATCAATAAATCCTAATTTCAAATCTTTGGATATAATTTGTATATAATTATCCCAACCATTATTTTTCACCTTATTTTGAGTTTTTTCTTTGAACCATATCAACTATGTTGTGCGGACACTTCAAAAATACGGCCGTGTCCGTGTCGGACACGACGCTCCTCGGACATTTCTTGAACACATATCCGATACACCAGGTGGCGTGTCAAATATTTTATTATTAAAAATTATCAGGACACTTCTCAGACACTTCTCATAATACTTCTTAGACACGTGCATTAGGCTTTTTAACGCAATTATTGTACTATTTCATTATCCTCTTATTTTAGAGACTAGTTCATCTCACTTTTCTATTCCAGTAATTCTGGGACTGCACATTTAAAGTGAATATTGAGTATTTAATGTCAATTTTTCACACACAAATATGTAAAATATCAAATATCTTGTATGCACGTATAAAAGTGCAACTTCAAATGTTATATATATTGTATCAATTATAAAATATTACTTTAACTTTCTAATTATAATGTAAAAATATTATGTATAATCCTTTAAAATAAAATTGACATAAATAATATATACAATAATTAAATAATATATTTTATTCATAAAAATAATATAATAATATATATATAAAATGTGTCATGTCCTCTGCTTTTTTTATAACTGTCGTGTCGCCGTGTCCGTGTTCGTGTCCGTGTCGTGTCGGACACGACCCATGTCCGTGTCTGTACAACATAGCATATCAATGATTTTTCTTTGGGCCGTCCGTAAAAAAATCTCAAATCTTAGACTTTCAATATGTAAAGTTTCATGATATTTTATAATAATCACTACTGCAAAAATGGCCACCAAAATTTGTTCAATTTTTGTAGCTATTTGTAATGCTCAGTGACCATAAAATTTGCCCGAGAAAAATAATCTTAGGGACTAAACAAGACACAAAATTCGCCCCAAAAAACATTTTATTATTTTCGTACATGTGGGCGAAGCATTTGCAACTAATATTATTACTTCATGAATAGCATACTTCATCCGTCACAACTAATTAACTCTATACGACTAAAATTAGTCTTTGAAACATTTACTATTTTGCGACCAAGTTTAGTCATCAAAATATGAGAAATAGGAACTATTTTTTGTCCCTGTTTTGGAGCGAAGTTTTTTCTTTAAATACGTTTTTCTTTTTTGGGTGTACTAATGTAAGGGAATATCAGTCCATCTTCTTTATGAAATGTAGGGGACGAGTAGAAAAGAAAGCGCATCCTCCACTTCACTATCAAGCGTTTACGCAATAAAATATATAGATCACGAGAATTATTTTGTTATTTTGTGTAATTTTAGGTTTGGTGGCTATTTTGTTGTTATGTTTGATTTCAGATTAAGTATAAATTTTTAGATATTTTTTAGTTTAGTATGATTATTTTGTTATGTTTCATTTGAGATCAAGCATAATTTTTTTTCATTTTTTTTATTCAGTTTCAATAATTAAGTTAAAGATTAATAAAAAATTATATTGGATTGTGTTTGATGTTTATTAATTTGACATTTTCTATTTCGATTGTTTTTGTTTTGATGTTTCTTTATTTGGCTTTTTGCTTTATCAAGGTATATTATAATTTGTTTTACTTCCTAGGAATGTCCAATATTATGTACTGCATCATTAATCCTACTTACTAAACATCTTTCTCTCAGAAAAAATAAAACAATGTTATGAATAATATAAATGTGGATGTTCATAACGTTTTGGACATAACTCTAAGGATGTTATGTATTCCTATTAACTCCTCCATTTAATATTATATAACATATAAAGATATTTTACGTTACAAATAGAGCTTTGTAATATGTAAGAAACAATAACAAGTGAATACAAGTGAATGAAAGATTTCCTTTTGTATATTATCTCTTTCTCTCCTCTTTGTTTTAATTATTTTATAACACGTTATCAGGACGAATCGCTCTTGATACATCAAACAAATATATTTTCACCTTCGATAATGATATCATTATGTAACTCTAAAGGTGCACTAGTAAAGCGAAATTTGATATAAAGAGAAAATGAATAATGTTTCATTTTCAATTTACTCTATTATTTATTTATATTTATTTGATGTTCTTGCAATTTTCTATTTATTATGTTTTTAATTTGTTGCATTGGAAGTTGCAATTGAAGAATTATAAAGCAACCTGAAGTTGAAACTTATAAACAACCTGAAGTTGTAAAATTATAAATCAATTTGAATTTATAGTTTATATTATGAATATGAATAAAAGTTGGTTTGGCTACGTTATACATGAAGAAGACGTGTGCTTCTTTGAAATTGGTATTACACATATCAATAATAAAAGTAAAAGATACTTCGCTCATTTGATAATGAACGAGGCAAAAGCTCAAATTTATTTAAAGGCTCCGGAAGAGCTAATATATACAAAGGGGACAAATTAATTATATATATTCCCCGAAGTCTTTGAAGAATTTATTGATCATTCTTCAAGATATCATCAAGAATGGATATCATATAGAGACTCTAAATGAGATGAATGTTGAGTATCTTTGTATTCTGAAATATATTTCCGGGAAGAAATGTATATTAGAAAAATTACTGGCTTCTTCAAATGGTTCATACCATTCAAGAATTAGTACAATGAAATCATACTCAGTAGTAAACCAGAAGTTTACTTCTTTAAATATATTTATTCTTCAGCATAATAGATTGGATCCAAGAATATTCTTAGAATCTATATTCTTGAACATCTAAAGATTTAAATAACATAACTAAAAAAAAAACTCCGCTTGAAGGTATAATTTATAATTCGTAATATTTCCTTATACAAAGATTGTTTCTTTTGGATTGTTTTTTTCTTATTTTGTTTGATTTTATTTTCATGAAACTCATTAGTGTACAAGTTTCTATTAAGTTATATATCTCTGAACTGGAAGTTGTGGATTCATTTCTTTATATATTACTACATTTGAAGTTGCAGCTTAATTTTTATTTCTGCACCCGATTTGAATTACTAAAGACAAATAAATATTCTCAATTTTTATATCCGGAATCAAAAAATGAATGATAAATTTATATGTCCAGAAGACAGCAAATAACTAACATAATACTTAAAATGTTAAATATTTATCGAATTTGGCAAAAATGAAGGCAAGTATTGATACAATATCATGTATCGTAAGTGTAAATGAAGACTCAAGAAGAGTCACTACTTTGTGGTCTACAAAATTAAATTTATAATAGATGTTACTATCATAAAAAAAAGAAAAAAGAAAAAAAAAAGAGAGAGATCATCTAATATGGATAATGAATCATTCATATATGTCATTCCTAGAAGTGAATGCAACTACATATGCAAGTCAAGATTGTAAAAGAGGCAAGATTGAAATTATGTTTGACACTGTAATGGTCATAATAAGACATTGGATACGTATATGTCATACACCATTGAATCTTGTGGAGTATTATTAAGCTTCGTTAAAAGGTAAACGAGAAATATAAAAGACTTACTTTTCCTACCATAATAATGAAATTTTGATATCATGAGATAGATCAAATGGCACACTAATAGAAAGAAGATACTTTTTCCCTTTTATTATATTTTTTAAATATTATCATTATTTTCTTTCTTTTGATATTACTAATATGAATCAAAGTTTCTTTGTGCACAATAAGAATTATAAATATATGTGCATCATTGATAGTGGATAAAATTAAATACTATAAATATGCTTTGTCTCGGAAAACTTGTCCGTTCAATAGTTATGATATCGAGCCTATGACTTAGTCAAATAATTATGTAGTTAGAATAATATTGTGTGAAAGAAATGTATATTAGAAAAACTTACAGTTTTCTATTGATTTATTGCATTAAGTCATATTTATTAGTTAACCAGAAGTTTACTGACTTAAACTTATTTATGTTTTTCATAATAGAATGGACTGAAGCATTCTTAGAATGCAATTATGATATGTATGAAACTGCAGAATGCAGATCTACTATGCAGAAATTTAATTTTATTATAATGACAATATATATGGGCAGAAGATCTGACATACGGACAATCGCAATACAATAATCTTGGAGACAATAAAGAAATGCATATTGTATATATTGAAATAAAACATATATTATAAAATTTATTTCTATGTCCACTAGTTTGTACAATACAATGCTACAATAATGAACCAGAAGTTCTTCAACTCAAATGGAAATTCATATGTTACAATAATGAACTAGAGTTCATTAATTCGAATGCATTTGCTCATGCTATAAAATGAACCAGAAGTTCACTAATTTAAATAGCAACGCTCACACTATAAATTCAAAGAAAAGTTTATGATTTAGCATGACAATTTAGATTATGTTGTAGCATTGATCATATTGATGTCAAATATCAATATTCCCCCCCATCGTAAGTCAAAAATGGTGCAGCTAATTCCTATCATTGTTAGAATATATAGCTATGTGATATACGTGCCAGTAGCACCACATAAATGCACCAATATAGATTCTAAGATAATGTTGGCAATATGTGTTGAATTTGAAGCATCCCCAATAATTTGATATTTTGAATCATTGATATAAAATGTATTCACAACATGATATGTTGATTCTTAATTTGACGAGGCAAATTTTTGTAAGAGAAAACTAAAGAGGAAACATTTTATCTCATTTCGACTCATGATCCAATATATATGAATCAGAAGTCCAAAGATAGTTTATTTAAATAGTAGATCAATTATCATATGCACATGTTGATATGAGTCATATATATATGCTAAGAATAGCTCATGTTAGATTTATATCTCAAAAGGATCATCAATTAAATCTATAGAAAATGAGTCATAAGCATGCCCGAAGCATGGTAGACCATTATGAATCTACATATGAAAATCTCAGAAGAAGAAAGTGAATAATCATATTATTGTTGTGAAAGGATTAAATTATTTAATGTAATAACTCATTCAAGTCCTAAAAAAACGTCATGGTCTTAAGAGAAAACTAATGACAGCATTGGGGGGGAAATATATAAGCTGAAAATACTAGAAATGAGATATAATGAATCATCAATTTATCAATTAGATCCTCAAAAACGTTAATATAAGCGAGAAGTTCATGAATTTGTAACACATTACAAATATATTATTTTTATTGATTCATACAATGATTATAAATCATATATTCCAACATTGAATGAACTCATGCTTATATCGAAATACCCTTGGATAATTCTAAGTATGATATACGCCAAGAAGCATGGTCGACCAAATCGGTTCCACAAAATATAAAAATTCTGAGGAAGAAGAAATAGCAGGATAAGAAAATTGACATCATTGAAAATTTTAATAAGCTAATCATCTTGAAGATGATATTGAAAATAAAAGAGTAAGAGACAGAAGTGAGCAAATAACATTTGAAAAGGTTCAGGTACCTCATAATACTAAAAATATTGAAAACAATGAGATCTCAATAAATTTTGTTTCTACTAGTAGAAGGATGGAACCGAAATAAAATCATGATTAAACAAAAGCTTGCAATGTGATTGCAATTAATATAATAAGTGAAATGAAGATCTTGAATTAAAATTAATCGTATGTCGACATATTGAATATTGGCCATAAAAGAAAGATGTGATTAGAACATCATTATATTCTCTTGTGAAATGTGATGTTTTGGACCTGTAGTAAAAACATCTAATAGCGTACAATGGTAATGTACAAATGAGTGTTTGTAATAACACGTATTATTGGGACATTATTGGTCCTGAAGTACCAAATTTTAAGGCACATCCATTGAGTACTCTAATGATTGATCTATCATTTGATGTGAATAAAGATCTATATACAACCACATAAAGATTATGGGAAAATTATTGGTCCTGAAGTACCAAATTTTAATGTTATTAGCACACTAATTAATCTTTCTAGTAATATTAGATTTGATATGCATTTTTTTTACATATTAGATTAGTAGGTATTAAGACGGTATTAATCCTATTTTGTAAATAATATAAGATTATTTTATTTTAATATTTCTAGATCTTATTTAATTAGTTATGTAGGTGCATGATATTTATTGATTCTGACAAATGATGATATTATACTGGATATTTATTTACATATAGAGGAACCAAGTTATAGGAACCCTTTTATCTAAGGAAAGCATATATTCCTTAATGATGATAATAAGAGGCCATTGATTTTCAAAGATAATACAATATGTATATGGCAGAGTTAGAAGAATGATATATAAATATTTGTATTTGTGAGGGGGAGAAACAATACGCTCTGCACTCTTCTTCCCTTAGTCATGGTTTTGTCCCATAGGGTTTTCCTGGCAAGGTTTTTAATCAGGCAGATGTTTGATGCGTATGAAATTGAAGATGGACATCCAAGGGAGAGTGTTATGAATAATAAATATGGATGTCCATAACGTTTTGGATTCATAACTCTAAGGATGTTATGTATTCCTATTAACTCCTCCATTTAATATTATATAACATATAAAGATATTTTATGTTATAAGTAGAGCTTTGTAATATGTAAGAAGCAACAACAATTGAATACAAGTGAATGAAAGATTTTCCTCTATATATTCTCTCTTTCTCTCCTCTTTGTTTTAATTATTTTATAACATACAAAATAAATTTAACTCCTACTATTATCATCATTAATCGTACTTACTAAACATCTTTCTCCCAAAAAAAAAAAAATTTAACTCCTATTCCAGTAGGCATAATATTTCCATACCACCTGGTATGAAATTCTTGTTCAAATATATATACGGCTCTCCAAAATCACGACTGATACAGCTTCGTTCTTAACATTTGGCTCCTCATCTAACTTGACTTCGAAATCATCCACAACAATCAAATCAAGTAGTATTTCACAATGAATTTATTATTTATATTCCTATACGTCCGAGTGAGTTCATATGGACTCAGAAACAATCTTATTAGAATCGATTCTCCTGTTATAACAACTTATTTAATTAATTATCAGTTATCAAGATTGCAAATAGCGTTTAACGGTTTGCAGCGTTGAGGTCATTTTTGATGCGTATAACGCTTAGCAAACGCTACAACGTACAATATAGCTGATATTATATTATGTAGTGGATAATATTATTAAGTATCATTTAGAAAAAATATATTCTTTTGTAAAAGAAGAGTGATAATTTGGCTTATTTTTAATTAAAAAAAATCATAATTATACTATTTTTTCATTAAGTAAGTTCTTAAATTCAAATATCTTATTTTTATAGCCTAGAAGATAATATTTAGAGTTAAAAAGACATAACATAAAAAAAACTCATAACGTGCAGCGTTTTGCCGTTGACTCATAACGTTTCGTGCTATAGCGAAGCCCTAGCGCTCTATTTGCAACTATGATTATCATATTTATTTGTAAATTTATATTACTTCTGACTGGAGCTCCATTCTCCATCCATGAAAAATGAGGAAAAAATGTTTTATTTTTTAAAAGATGAAAAATATTAAAGAGATTTAACATGGCTAATTAGTAATTAATTATTGTTGTTTATTTCTGCGAATTCCTCTTGTGTGCCTTTGGCTTTGTTCTTATCTGGATGGCGGTGTAAAGACAGTCTGAAATTTGTTCTGAGGAACAAGTAAAGCTCAAAAAAAAAATAATAAAGAAAATAAATAAAGATAAAAACATGCTTGTGAAAGGCTTTCTGAATATCACGCTGGCTTGCACTTTTATAAACACCTAAAACCTAAACCAACAAAAATCACCGATTCTTACTGCAATCAACGTATTCTTGCAGATCCAATAGAAAAAGTATATTTGAAATATTTGAAAATTTCACACATCAAATAAACTAATTCAGACTACAAATCAATCGGAAATACAAGTAAAAACCTCGAGTTCTTCTCACCTTATAGGAGCCGGGCTCGGCTGGGAACTCACTGAGGACCTGAGGTGGCGATTCTAACTTTTGAGCAAGAGAGATTGGGGATTCGGGCGAGAACTTGCGGGTCTTTTGAAGTGTAAAATGGTTTGTTTTCCGTTAGATTGAACTGGAAAAGTTAATTTTGAATAAATTAGATATGAATTAGGAGAATACCGGTGCTAACGCTGTGGGTTTTTATTTGGTTTTCTATTTCTATGAGTAGCAATTGAATATATATTATATATATAGAATGTATAAACTGAAAATGTTTTAAATTATATTATTAAGATAGATTAATTTTTCATACTTATTTTACAAGAATTAGCATTTTTCGCTTGCAAATGCATTATGCATATTATATAATTATTATATAACACAATAATTTCATGAATTAATAGAATACTATCCTTCATACAAATTTAATAATAGCACGTACATTAAAATTTATTAGTTCAAAATGTATTCTTCTAGATGTAACTTCTAATTTTGTTTATCCCAAAAAATCTGTAACTCACATTAGGTTAATTATTTTATTAAATATATATTTGAAAGTATTTGAATTTATGCATGATAAAGTAATATGTACCTATGGTTAATGTAACTTGGAGATCAATGTTTTATTATTTTTTATATTTTTGATTGTCTTGTGCATTTTATATTTTTGAAGGTCTTGTTGTACATTTTATATTAAGGAAGAGATAAATGGTTTACAATTTATTGAAATAAAAAAAAGGAATAGTTATATGAATAAAGTACGGTGAGCAGTTTCAGGTATACCGTGCAATATTACAAGTTCAAGTTCTATTGCTTGTCAACTCAAAAGAATCATATATTATTTCTAACTCCATTGCATGAATTCTAGCATTTAACAATTTTGTTCGGTGCATAAATAGGAATGCTTTATACACTTGAAAAATAAGGAAAAAGTACAAATCAAAATAACTTGAAGTCCTCTTTTCACTTGCACTGCTTGATAAAATTTAAAGTAATTTTACTCAAATATGTTATAAATTTGAAAATGTCAGTTTTGATATAGCTCCTTGGTCCTACCATTCCTCCATCAACCTATATTGATTAAAACAATAATATAAAAAATATCAATGCTTAAATACTATATAGATCGAAATATATGTGAATTGAAATAAAATAAAAAAAACTCTAATTGCTTTAAGCTACATCTAGACTCACTCTTTTAAGTCGGTAAGATATTGCTTAGTTTTATTTCTGGCAAAAAGGTCTTATCCTTCCATGCAAAACATCTTGCAACTCCATTCGCAGCCTCTTCAGATGTAAAGACCTTCAATTATCTAAAGAAGAAAAAAAATTAAAAGTGGAAAAAGAAAAAAAAAACAGTGAATCATTAAAATCCATGACACGTACTCTAGGAAAATGAAATATTAATGTTTTTCTAAGTGTGGCTGTAAAGTAAGTTCACATGATAGAATTGATCATCATTTCCATGTATGTGAACTATTATTCAAAGGGTCACGTTTATAGAAAAAACTTATCAACATTTTGCATAAGGAAATTTTGCATAAAACCACCGAAGCAAGTGATTATGCATCATCCCATTCTTTCAAGAGATTGTGGGTTCGAAACTCTCGGTAAATCTGATTTCTTTCAAAATAGATCAAGGATACATATTGGCCCACCTATAAAAATTCAAAAAGAAATTTTGCATAAAACCTCCTACATTATTAAGAATTGCAAAATAATCACCCCACAACTAATTTGAACAACTCAAAACCAACCTGATCGTATGTCAGGTTTGGTCTAACTAAGATACAACCCAATAAGAGCATAATGCAACCCAAAATCTATATTTAACTTGACACTAACATATAAAATTTATAACTAACTTGAAAACAGATGAACACAATTCTGATACTGATTTTGATATATCTATGCCCAATAATATATTATTGTAATCGGGAAAAAAAAAATAATTCGAAATGCACATTTGCCATAGAAAATGCTCATATATCAACTTCAAAGTTCAAATACCTTCATGACCACCATATAATGCATGTTACACCATTCCACTCTTGAGATGGTGTTCTTGACCTTTCCTATTATAATAATTTATATAAAAGTTCATAAATATCATATATGGAAATTTATTTTTTCAATTTAAGCATTTTGATTTATGAGTGTTAAGAGAGTATTGATATTATAAGCCAAAAGAAAAGGCTCCATGATTTTCATTATGCAAAGGTTGTTGGCCTTTCATAATTCATACAGCAAATTAAAATTTTAGATAATTAAATATTACTAAAAAAATATGAAAACAATAAAATATCACTTTTAAAATTTTAAATATTGGTAGAAGACAAAATAAGAAGAAAAACCTGAAATCTACAGAAATTTTAATTTATAAAGAAAGTTAGTATGCAAAATTAACCTATGTTAATAATAAATTGTAAAGCAATTTCAACTCATACATTATATATATAGTATATATTCAATTGCTACTAAATAGAAATAGAAAAACAATATAGGTATTGTACCAGTAACTGGAGTGTACTGTACCATCTCATTAGGACCCCAATAAGCTAATTGAATTAAAATGTATGAACTATTTAGCTCGCTTAGTCATAACTTTGATGAGCATGCAAATATCCCTAAACTAATGCAGAGTCAGTACTATTTAATTACCTCCTGGCTCATGATCAATCTCCCTTTGTCTTTTTTTTCTCCCCATCATTAATGCGCGAGAGAGAGAAAAGGCATACCAAATTAGCCTAATAAATGGTATAATATGCATAAGAATTTGCAAGAAACCAAATTTAAAATTGGCTCAGGCTAAATTCATTCTCAAAGTAAGTTAATTTCACTTGAACTTTTGTATTAGGTCTGACTTAATTCAGACAATAATAACTAATTAACCCATCTATGCAAAAACTATTATTCGCTTAAGCTTTGCTTTGTTTGGGGGTAGACTAGAGGAAGGTAAGTAAAGAGAAAGATTTAATCATGCTTGGTTTGAGATTAAGTTATGGGAAAAAAAAGGAACAAAGGGAATTAAGAGAAATGGAGATGTAAATATGACATGAAATTGAGGCAATAACATTAAATTTTTTTATTTTATTTTTTCTCCTTACCTCAAGCATATTTTATCTTCTAAAATTTGAATATAACACTCATTTTTTTCAATCATCTATATTATAAAATGATATTGTATCAAATATATTATTAGAATTATCATGTTTAAAAAAAAATATTTTTTGCAAAATAAAAATTTGCATATTCCATAAAATTGGGGCGTCGTGATAGAAGGGGCACGGGAGAGATGTAGGAAGAAGAGGGATTTTTAATCGGATGGATTAAAAGTAATTAAGGATAAAGGGTCTCTTAACCGGATGGATTAGAGTAATTTAATGATGTGGCTAAAGGAGATTTCAGAATTACTGTTAGAAAATTATATACTAGGATTAATTGAGTTTAAGATAAATAAATTTGATATTTACTGTTTAAGAGGAATATATTTGATATTTTGAGCTTTAATAGGGATATATCCGAAATTTCCCCAATTTTGATGATTATTTTAATCACTAATCTAGTAAAATAAAAATTAATTTGCAACTAATTGTAGTCGCTAATTTGGCTGAAAACTTTCCCTAAAAAAAAATCCAAAGTGATTTACATATATAGAGACCAACAATAGTTGATGAAGTAGACAAAACAAAAGGTGGGAAAATTTTTATTTATATATCTTTTACTTTTCTTCGGAACTATTTTGACGAATATAATTAGTTACTAATATTATAAAATGATATATAACAAGAGATATACGCGCTTTGCGTAGTGTTATTATTTATAAGTATTATATAATGAAAGAGATGAACGACTCAATAGACTAAACTACCATTTAAACTCATAATCAAAATAAGAGATGAAGTTCATAAAGAGATAACATATCTGCTATGATGTTAACTGTTAAGGTTATTGATGCACATCAGCAACATCATATGATAACGACACATTCCAGTTAACCCTGAATTATTTAATCATCAATTAACCATTAATTATGCAATTATCTATCTATTTTAATCCTATCTTACCTCAGTTCCAATCTCAATTCAAGCATCAAAGGTGCCTTGGTTAATCAAATAAACAAAAAAGTGGCATAAAAATAAGGAAATTAACTAAACCGTAATTACTTTTTGTTAAATTATTAAATCCAGTTCACATACACCCTTAAGACCATGCTTCAAACTTGATTTCTAATAAGTTTTATAGCTTTATCATCAACTTTTGAGTTGTACAAGGATGCATCTTTGCATTAATAAGTAAAAGAAGAAACCCAACAGACGAATTACATTGAATGATTAATTAACCCCAACCCCTCATTCTGTTATGACAAAGATGACTGGAATAAAACATAGAAGCTAATTAGTATCCCCATAAGCTAGACAACATATCACATATGTAATATTTCAAGTTCAAGGACCAAAGTAACAATTATAGATCCTTTAGGGGTTGTTTGGCAAGTGGAATTATTAGAATAGAGCCGGATTATAAGATGGATTTATATACACATCCCCCCAGCAGCGCCCCTTTCCCTCAATCCACCGTTTATCACTGATAAACGGGACCCACTTGTTTTGAATATAAGTGGGGTCAGTTTACCAATGGTAAACGGTGGATTGGGAGGACTGATAAACGGGAGATATATATATTTTTCCTTATAAGATAGTATAAAACATTCTTGAATTAGCTAATTCTACATTTTGTTTGGATGTTGGAAAAATAAGATGCTGGAAAATATTATTCTTTGTTTGGTTTGGAAAATTGTGGAATTTTATTGTTTGGAATATGCAAGTAGTTTATAAACAACTGAATAAACTACAAAATAATTAATAAATTACAAAAAACTAACTGAAAGTAATAAATGAAACATAATAAAAAAATCGATAAAGCTTGCAATGTTAATGTTCCTCGAGCAACAAACATCCATCATAATCTATATGACAATAATTAATTAATTATTACAATAACATCAGTCACATAATCATCTTGAATTATGATCCTCCATTTGATAATAACCTGGATATAGATAAAAAATAACTTATTTAATGAGAATTCATAGCAGTATCAACCAAATGGCAGTATATTTAATTGCTGGTTCGGACTTCGGACTATAAACATTAAATACTAATACAATTTGGTACCTGATTATTATTGCCGTTGAGTTTAACTTATAAAACATTAAATACCAATGTTCATATAATTTGGTACCTGATTACCTCTGTCATTCAATTAAATTAATTTATCAAACATTAGATCTCACTAGATCTCTATACAATTTTTTGCTGCAAAAATAATAGAAAGAAAGAGAGACAAGATTTCCTTACCAGTAATTGATATGTACCAATACCAGTACCTTCTTAAAATATGTATCAGTAATTGATATGTACCAATTGAGCTCAACTTCTCTTAATTGATATGTATGCAGTACCTAGTAATAATTGATACATATTCCTCATACGTCATACCTTTATCTTATCATACATTCAGTTTGAATCTATCTTGCCTCAATTGACCCTTCATTATGCTGCACAATATACCACAAAAAAATAGCCAAATTAACCCTGAAAGAGGCATCAATTTACCCTATAAGCAAATAAATTAATCCTCAAGAATGGAATGCTTGCTTATTGCCTAGCCGCAGTACTTTTTGCCTTGGTTATATTCAAGTTCTAACCAACTCCAATTTCAGCCTCAGTTGTTGGATTCGTCCAAAAGGGACATAATTAGTTCCAAATCGAAATAAGACGAAACTTGTAGCAGAAGGCGAGAAAGAAGTTGGAAGAACAGATTAACACTGAATAAGAGAGGGGAAAAAGGAGAAATAAGATTTGCCAAAAACCCAAGAGAAAAAAGAGGAAAAACAATCCTGCGAGAAGAGGAAAGGCGGGAGAGAGAGAGGAGAGGCGGGAATGAGAAATTAGTGAGAGCCAAGACAGGTTATGGCGCGAGCAATTGCCATCAGCAAGCTATAAGTTTTGCAGCGTTTGTTTTGAGAGTTTTTGAGAAACTGGGTTTTTGAAATGCTGCATCTGCTCCAAGCTCTGTAATTTGGGTTTTGCGGGTAATTTTAATCCCGCTCCCACTTCAAATTCTAGCTCCCAAACAACCCCTTAATGTTCCCTATGCTGCTTCATTTCCATAAACCAATTATAGAGTACTTAAATGTCCATTTTAGACCGCACGGCTATGGATATAAAAGATGGTGCCCCTTTCTTACAATAACTTGCCGCTTCTTGCACCAAATA
The DNA here is from genome assembly GCA_024447665.1 of Juncus inflexus. Lineage (NCBI taxonomy): Eukaryota > Viridiplantae > Streptophyta > Magnoliopsida > Poales > Juncaceae > Juncus > Juncus inflexus. The sequence goes on from JAJHPC010000018.1 coordinate 5,683,938, forward strand.
CCAATGGCCATCCACGAAGAACTCCACATATTCTCTTGGATAGTTATATTGTTCATATGGGAAATTAAAGCATTCCATCAAATGAGTATTCCCTTCACATTTTCTCGAACATCTTATAGTCAATAAATTCAACAATTTATAAGATATGGTAATAAGCGTGAAGATTAAAGTATCAATACAGGAATGTATTCTAAAGTTCTCTCACAAATCCATAAAATTATATCGCTCAGGTCCGAAGCAACGCGAGAGATACCTAGTTTTAGTCTTAATATTGTTAAATTATAAAGATACATTTGTATATTATGAAGACATTTAACAAATTAGGAAAGATATTTCTTAGAAATAAAATTTTTTGACAAGGAATTTTGGTATTACCATATATTAGATTTCTTGACAAGGAGGTTTCGTATTTCCATGTTTAGGTGTTAAATGGGACAGTAATTCTTTGAGTTATTTCATTATATTAGATATGACTATCCTATAAATAAAGGGGTAGGGGTAGAGTTTTATTCATTCCAACAACAACAATATTTTGTATCTCTTTTTTCTCTCGTAATAAGAAATTTGTCTTATTTTTCAAGTTCCATTGTTCAATCATTTCTTCTTCTATTATTGTTCCTTCTTGGGCTAGTGTAAGCGTATTGCTTCGCACTATTATTTCCGCCGCCGATAATCACAAGGTCGTTTCTTGGTTTAGTGCTCGCCGTGTTCTTGTGCGAGTCACTATTGTTTCTGTTTCTCGTTAGCGACGCGGTTATCCGGTTCGATCCCTGGTGTGACTATCTGGTTTCTTTTCATGGTACCAGAGCTTCAAGGGTGATAGACGACGACGTTGTCGATAGACGGTGTTGTTCTTGTCCCTTGGTGAAGAAGAGGATTGTTTATTACGGCATCCATGGAGTTTGGAGGTCGGGTTAGTGGACTTGGTATTGAGGCTCTAAATCTTTCGAATTATTCAATGTGGAAGAGTTGTATGGAGTCTTGTATTAGGAGTGAGGGGTTATGTGAGATCGTTGTTGGTACTGAGGTTGCACCGACGCCTGTCACCGGTACGAATGGTACGGTGACGAATGCAGACGTAGTAAAGGAGTGGTCAAAAACGAATGCTAAGGCGGAGTTCTTGTTGAAGAGGTCGATATCACGCGATCTATTCGAGCATATTAAGGGGTGCAAATCAGCGGCTGAGATTTGGAGAACTTTTGATGAGTTGCTCAACAAAAAGAACACGGCACGATTACAATTTCTGGAGAATGAGTTGGCGAGTTGCAAACAAGGTGAATCTTCTATCTCTCAATATTTCTTGAGAGTAAAGGGTTTATGTTCTGAAATTTCTATCTTGGAACCGGAGGAGGCTATTTCGGAAGCAAAGTTGAAGAGGTATATTATTCGCGGTCTTCGAAGAGAGTATGTCCCGTTCGTTACCTCAATACAAGGGTGGGCGCAACAACCATCCTTGACGGAGTTTGAAAATTTGCTCGCTTCTCAAGAATCATTGGCTCGACAAATGGCGGGTGTTTCGGTCTCTGAAGGCGAAGGTCACGCTCTTGTGTCTAACAAAGTAAAAACTCGGTATGACCAAGAGGAACGGAAGAAGGAGGTTACGAAGAAGGGGGAGTCTTCATCTAATAGTGGTTCTCGGTCAGCTATCAAGTGTTACCGATGTGGAAAACTCGGTCACATAAGGAAGAATTGTCGTGTTAAGTTGAGGGAAGGAAATGCCGCAGGTAAGGAGGATATTGTGAAGTGTGAAGTTTGGGATACGGGTTTCGTAGCGAAGGAGTTTCATTAGACGTGTGTGCTTCTGTTAACTACGAGGATAATTGGATCATTGATTCCGGTTGTGGTCATCATCTGACTGGTGACGATTCCAAGTTTTCTTCACTTCGGGGGTATAAAGGCAATACTATCTTTGTTACTGCCGACAACAGTGTTCACCATGTGGTGAATGAGGGCGCAGTTGTTGTTTCTGATAAAGACAACAGGTCGATAACTCTAGACAGTGTTTACCACGTGCCTGGTATGAAGAAGAATCTTCTGTCGGTGGCGAATGCGGTTGATGCGGGTCACTATGTGTTGTTTGGCCCGAAGGATGTGAAGTTCCTCCGGAATGTGGAGGAGGTGAAGGGTGATGTTACTCACGTCGGTAAGAGGGTAAAAGACTTGTATGTTCTCTCGGCTTCTTCCTCGTATGAGACATTTGCTCTTTATGGCCTACATCCGGTGTACAATCAAGTATAACCGAATAATATTTTGCTTCTTTTATTGTCCGAATAATTTTGCTCTTAACTTCAAACCCTAACAATTGTATCAACTCATCTTGAATTTTGTGACTAAGATAATGGTTACGAATTTCTTTATTTTCAATTTTTCTTAAGTGCTCTTGAATCACATAATCGAATTTTCTAAACATTTCAATCACACTTAAAAAAAGTCCATTATCTTTTTCATCAATCTTCTCTCTACTTCTGCGTAATGGTAAATTATTCTTTGCAAGCATTAGCACAATAGCAATTTCTCTTACCAATACCGCTCTCCAATGTTCTCTATCTCTATTAATTTGTATTTGTAACCTTGCATCAATCGTCACATTCTTTTTCAATCTCCTCTCCAATTCAATCCATTTACCCAAACAATCCATATGTTCTTTACAAATTTCATGATTTCTAAGTCTACCACCTAAGTTGTGCCAATCACTATATCCTTCATTAGCTAATTTAGTCTTGTCTCGACCCGACTTAAATAATTTACAACAAAAATAAAATACACTATTTAAACCCTTAGAATACACTAACCATTTTCTATCATACTTCTCTCCATTGTCTAAATGACGAATAAAATGAGTGGAAGAAAAATGTCTACCCCGTTCCGTGTCATCTCTTGGAAATTCAAAATCAACAATTTTTGTAGGACCCCTTTCAATTAATAAATCTCTTAATTTATGATCAATATTATCCCAATTAATTGGATCATCGATATCCGGCGGTGCAAATTCAGAATTCAATTCTTTATTTTCATTACTCTCTTCCACATCTTGTTGCTCTTCTAAATCTTCTTTCTCTTCCACTTCATTACCCGCATCCATTTCTATTATTTCTTCCCTTTCTTCATTATCTACTTGTCCACCCTCATCTATTTCCGCAACCGGTTTTCTAGCAATCCATTTGTTGAGAGCTCCTCTTTGCGAATTAATTAAAGCTTCCTCTCTTTTCTTCTTTTTTCTTTTTTGAGAACCCGACGGAGCCATAATGCACCTATATATAATATTAAAATTATAAGATAAGATTTGAAATTTGAAAATCCCAATATTTAACATCTCATTTTTATCAAACTTCAAGATCAAGAAACTAATTAGATTCCAATCATATATCATATATGCCTAATTTCCTTGTCATGAAAGAAAGGGACTAAAATCATAATCCTATTATTATTAATAAACTCAAATTAAAACCCTAATTCAATAAACTGAAATTAATAAACTGAAATTAACCAATTCAGAGCCTAATTAGAGCTAAAATTAAACTGAAATTAAAGCTAAAATTGGAAAATCAACCAATTTAGAACCTAATTGAAAAATTAAAAATTAACCCAAATGAGAAGAAGTTGAACCTTGGCTGTGGTGGCTATGGGCGGCGGCGGCGGCTCGGTCTCAGGCGGAAGAGAGACAGAGAAGGGGCGGAGCCGCGGAAGACAGGAAGAGAAACAGAGAGTTGGCGGAAGAGAAGAGAAACAGAGGGGCGGAAGTTTTTTTTTTTTTTTAAAACCGGTTAGTATTTAATCAACTTTGTAACGGTTAATTCATAAAAACCGTTACTAATTACCATATTAGTAATGGTTTTCATAAAAGAACCATTACAGAATTGCAAAATCTGTAACGGTTCTTTCATAAAAACCGTTACTAATAATATAAATAGTAACGGTTTTCGTAAAAGAACCGTTACAAAATTGGAAAATCTGTAACGGTTATTTAATAAAAACTGTTACTAATAATATAATTAGTAACGGTTTTCTTAAAATAACCGTTACAAAATTACAAAATAACGGTTCTTTCATAAAAACCGTTACTAATAATATAATTAGTAACGGTTTTCATAAAAGAACCGTTACAAAATTGCAAAATCTGTAACGGTTCTTTCATAAAAACCGTTACTAATAATATAATTAGTAACGGTTTTCATGAAAGAACCGTTACAGATTGTATTTGTAACGGTTCTGTCATAAAAACCGTTACTAATTATATTATTAGTAACGGTTATTAAGAAAGAACCGTTACAAATAGCTACAATTTGTAACGCTTTATAATAAACCGTTACAGATTTTGGCAATTCTGTAACGGTTCCTTTATGAAAACCATTACTAATAAATATATATAATAAAAAGGCCCCCCAAAAACTAGGACCCTAGACCATGGTCTCATGGGCCTAGTAAGGAGGCCGGCCCTGAGTATATGGAAACAATGTAACTAACGGAATTTTAACAATCGCCGAGCTCCGGTCACCAACTAACTTGAAGCTGCTCAGCATTCCATAATTACAAATTAGGAAGGAGATTGTTTGGGAATAAGGTTTCTTGGCGAGGGGATTTTATTATTACCATGTATTATTTTATTTTCTATTTTATCTTTTATATTATGCAGTATGTATGGTAAATTTAGTAATAAGGAAATTGTTTCTTTTGGCAACACCTCAGGTCTTGTCTATATAAATGGTCTATTAGCTATTGTAAAAAATAATCAATTAATTATTAATACAGCTATTTTCTTGAGTTGAGTAATACTCCTTTTGTATCGTATCTTAGTCTTTTATTTCTCTTTCAATTATTCGCTCTGTACACCATAAGTTGGTACCAGAGCAGGTTCAATGGCCGCCGTCCGTCAACGAAGAGATCGTTACGCCACCGCCGCCCAACCAGTTCTCGAAACCAATACGAGAGATCGCCTAATCGAAGAGATGAAAAGTCAGATACAACAACTTCATGAGCGTATTACATTAATGGAGTCTGCTGATCAACACCGTGAATGCCGATTGAGGCACGATACGTCGAGAAGCACTGCTGACTGACACCGCGAACGTCGACCGAGGCACGGTACGCCGAGCAACAAGCCGCGATCGCCGATCGAGGCACGGATTTTCGAGCAGCACCGACCACAACATCAATCAATTCCATAATCGACAACATGCCATCTTCAGTGAAGAGTTCTCTCTTTCACCCTTGCCTTCAGAGAGAGAGAACACTATCATAAATTGACTAATGTGGAAACTGACATCGTCAACGATTATCTGAATCAAGAAATATTCACTATTAGAGAAAATCCCGTAAAAGAGATGATGATTTTTGACGCCCCGGCAATTTACGATGATTATCCAGAAGATATTGATGAACTGACATTTGTAGATTCTAGAGAGATATTAGTGGCACAACGAGTTTTGACTTCTAATCCGGCCTCTAACGAGAGTTCGCTCTGTCAAGGTATCTTTCACTCAAAATGTGCTTCTCATGGTAAGATATGCCAAGTTATTATAGATAATAGTCGTGAGAATGCTATTTCAACTATTACGGTTGATAAATTACTTTTACAAACCGAGAAACACCCTAGACCTTATAAATTATTATGGATTCAAAATGTTCTCTTAAAATAGGAACATACTGTTTAGTGACTGTTTCTGTTGGGTTTAAATACCGAGATGAAGTTTTGTGTGACGTGTTACCTATGGATGCATGTCACTTATTCTTTGGAAGACCATGACAGTATGACAGCAAAATAAATTATGATGATTTTACGAATCCCTATTCTTTTGAGAATGAAGAAAAAAGATGATACTCGAACCATTTAAAATTTGAAGACCTACCCAATCAAGTTATTGTAGAGAATAATATATTTCTCACCAAAACCCCATTTCATGAAAAATTTGAGGACTTTAAGATAGTAAAATGGATTGTTTCTCAAAAAGAAAAGTTAGAAGTTCTAACAGAACCGAAACATCTATTTGAAGAATTCCAAAGCATCATCCTGGATAAATTACCTACCGGACTTCCGTTTGTAAAAGATGCGAAATGCTATGCCTCAAGATATCGAATTCTGCGACATAATACGAATCACGGAAGGAGCAATATGAGGCAGCATAAGCGTGGTAGGTTCAAAGAAGGAAATTTAGCGGGGATACATGCCAGTAAGGACTGCTTCACATCGAACCGACTTGGAAAGATCAAAACTCGTGCTGATGGTTTTGTCAAGGTTCTTGAACGCATCAATGATAACTCTTACAAGATTGAGCTTCCAGGAAATTATGGAGTCTTAGCAATTTCCAATTCTAAAGATCTCACTCCATATTATGAAGATGAAGAAATAAACTCGGGACGAGTTTACGCGCAGCCGAAGCGATTGAAGCCGTTCAACATTCCATAATTACAAATTAGGAAGGAGATTTCTTGGGAATAAGATTTCTTGGCAAGGGAATTTCATTATTACCATGTATTATTTTATTTCCTATTTTGTCTTTTATATTAGGCAGCATGCATGGCAAATTTAGTAATAAGGTAATTGTTTCTTTTGGCAACCTCTCAGGTCTTGCCTATATAAATAGTTTATTAGCTATTGTAAAAAACAACCAATCAATTATTAAAAAGCTATTTTCTTGAGTTGAGTAATACTGCTCTTGAATCATATCTTAGTTTTTTATTCCTCTTTCAATTATTCGCTTCTTGTACGCCATCAAAACCTTTGTTTAATGAAATATAGCCCAACAAGACGTTGAGCTATGGGAAACTAACGCTTGAATAGACCTTTGTTTAATTTCCATTCTTCTGTTTTCTTTACAAGGCTTATAAGAGTCTACAAAGCATAATGTATTACAAAACCTTTTTTATTTATTTTAGTGAAATCTTTACTAAGCAATTGCCTGGCTACCTTAGCTTCAAAACAAAGTTAAAAGATACCATAAGACTAGTTAATTGATATGACCATGGTAGGTGAAAGAGGAAAGAAAATTTGGAGCTATTAAGATGTCCGAAGGAGCAGAAATGATTAGTACAGTGGAAAAACCAGGAAATGAGATGAAATTGATTCACAACCGTATTTGGTAGGCCATAAATCTAAATCAATCGGAATACAATTGCTAGATACTTGCATCGGGTCCATGCATGTCCTTCACGAACCTTAAAGATAGGTTGTTGGATCACAATCGGACGGATAGGAATTGATGTGGAGTATTTTAAAGAATAATAAAATATAGAAAGCTGATACTGCACGACGGTAGTGTAGCGACCATATAGCGACAGTATATAAAAACTGAAAACAATATATATAAACATATGAACTGAAAACAAATAGTATATAAAAATTCATTCGATAAAACAATATATGTTTAAAAAAAATAAAAACAGTATATACAAACATATAAACCAGTAAATACCATCCCTTTCAAAATAATGTGATATCTACTGTAGTGGCGGAACATGTGAATTTTCAATTTTTTCAAAAATTTCTCATTTGATTGATTAAACATGATTAATTAGTGGCAGAACATGTAAATTTTTCCCCTGTTCCGCCAGTGACAGTGGTAGAACACGTTTTTTCACTAATTGATTCCTTTTTTGAAAAATTATAAAATCCACATGTTCCACCACTAGTAGTGGTGGAAATAATAGTTACCACATTATTTTCAAAACAGTGGTAAGTATTAATTTATTTTTGAAAAAAAAATGTTATATAAAAAAAAATCCACAAAATAAGTTACAAAATGGGCATAACTCTCCTATTGGAGTTCTAGCCTTCCTTTAGAAACTTTTTACCCCTGGCCCCCCTTTATCTCATAGAATCTTTTTCTTGTTATATTTTTATTCCTGAAGAATAAAGTTCTCTGCATTTTCAAGCTACTTTCTTTTTTCTATTTTGTCGGACTTGTCAATGCAAACTTGCATTTCTGCTGTTACATTTTTGCAATTATACCCACTGAAAAGTTAGTTTTCCTTTATGGTGAAAACAAATTTTTCCCAAAAATTGTCTAATCATTAACATAAACTTTTACATGCAAATAAAAAGAATTGTCTAGTCATTAACACATCAACTTTTACATGTAAATAAAAAAAGATTACATTTTATATGTGAAGCTTTTGAGCTCTAACAAAATCATATCCAAAAGTATATTCAATCCTTTCGTAATTTTTTAGTATTTTTATAATTTACTTTTATTTATTTGTGAAAAACATACAATATGTTTGTTACATTCTATGATATTTATTTAATATTTAAATCTCTAATAACAATATATTTTGCAAATATCAAATTACAACAGAATATTTATGCTTATTCAAATAACAAATTTTTTTGACGGGCTTGAGCATGCCCAAAACGCAACGTTATGCAGTTTTTTCTGCTTTTCAATTTAATTTTTGTTTTCTGTATAGTGTTTTCATTATTTTACGTATATGCTGTTTATTGCCTCAAAAAAAGGATCTTATATATCTTTATTTATTTTTATATATTATTTATTGTCTCTATATATTGTTTTTTCATGTCGTGTTGCACGACCAGATCCCTAAATAAAAAAGGAAAAATTACAAAATATTAGGGCTGATCTTATAATAGTTGGTTTCATTTCTTCACAAAATAAAATGTTCTGAGGTTAAATCAGCAAATTGGCCCATAGTTTCCAACGCCTGATAAATAGAGAAGAGAATCGCAGTTCTCTCTTGTTCGCGTCTTTCAGCTATAATAGACCTCTCTCTCTTCCTCAGGTACTCTCTTTGATAATTTCGCCCTTTTCTGCGATCCGTGCAATAGTTTTTCATCCCAATTTCATACGATAGTAATATATATTTCAAGATAAGTTTGGGCCAATCCAGATCCTAGCACAATCCAGATCCCAATTTCTTATAAAATCAATTGTGATTTGAGCAAAAGAGAGTTTTTGTTTGTAATGATTTCTGAGCTCTTTTCTTTTTTGTGTAAATCAGATCTTGGTATATGGTAATGTGGTAAAAGATTCGTATTGTCTGAACAAATTGAGAGCTTAATTCCTCTATTTTGTTTTTGTAGTAATATATATGTGGGTTACTAGTAAAACAAGAATTGCTATAAAATTCAGCTAATTAATTTACAATTGATTTTTCCTTCTGCTGGATCTTTATTTTGTATATTACTCTGATTTACATGCTAATTATTTGATTTAAAGCAATATTAAAGGTTTCAGTGCAAATTATTTCCTCTTTAAATATTTGAGGCCTCACTTTTTCTTCTTTTGCTTCTATACGTCATTCTGATTTTTTTGTCTCTATTTATTTATCGCTAATTTTGTATTTGGATCTTGTGTATATGACACCAAATATTCGAATTGCAGATTGAATCCCTTTTTTGGTTGCAAAATGTCAAACTTGAAGCCTGATGATGTCAGCACTGAAGCGAAACTTGACGAACAAGAAAACTCAGGCTTAAATGAGGAAACTAATATGCCTTCTGCTCAACAGGAGGTATGTTTTCTCATTTTTATTATTATTTTCTGCAAAAATGCAAATCAAATATATCTTTTTGTTGGCTATCAGACACCCTTTTTTAATTTGCTTTATTTGTGCTGATTTTCACAAAAGAGGGCAAGTTTGTGGGCTAATTGAGCGTTAATTGATACAAAATAGAATGAATTGAGGAATTTTTGTAAAATTGATGCTCATTTGAGGCTAATTTAGGAGAAAAATATTTAGAATTTACAAAATAAAAATAATCTCTTTATTATGTTTAGATAATAATAATATTTTTATTGACAAAATATATAAAATTGTTAATTTTATAAAAAAAAATTCAGGAGGAAGCGGTAAAGAAGAAGTATGGAGGCATCATGCCAAGAAAGCCACCTCTTATATCTAAGGTGATTATTTCATCTTTTTCTTATGATTAATAATTTAATAGAAGAAAAATTCCTAATATTTTTATTTCTTTCATTTTATTCAAAATAATTGTTTTGTATTTTTCTTTCAGGATCATGAAAGAGCGTACTTTGATTCCGCTGATTGGGCACTTGGAAAGGTATATTCTCAGTTCAATTTTTTTCTTTTTTTCTTTTTGTGATTAAATTTATATTTTTCTATTTATAAATATTCCATTTTTTTTGTGATTAAATTTATATTTTCTATTTCGAAATATCCAATTTTTTCTATTTTTAAATAGCAAGGAGCAAATCCACACAAGCCAAAAGGACCTCTTGAGGCACTTAGACCAAAGTTGCAGGTACGATATATATCTTATTTTGTTACTTATGTTTGAATATATATTTTATCTTTTTAGAAAAATTTCCAGAAAAAACCCTCCATTATGCTTAAATTACAATAAAAACCCTCCACCATTGGAAATTGTAAAATGTCCCTCTATTCTATAAATTGTAAAAGACCCCTTCCATTTGTTAAGATCTAATGCTATCAGGTAACTCATCTTAACCATTCTAAGTAATATTTTTTTGAATAAAATGAATTTGAACTCATCTTAATCATTTTATGTAATAAAGAGGCTTTTTTGCAATTTGCGATAATAGAAGGTTTTATTTGCAAATTTTTCTCTTTTTTCTTTGCTTCTTGATATTTGAGTATAAGTTTTGAGGTCTGTACAAAGCAATCGGTATAGAAGAAAACTATAAATTAAAAAAATAAACTATTTGGTATTTATCCAACCATCAAATATTATGTTTCAATAACGTATGTTTTAATTGATTTGGTGTCAGATTCTCCAGAAATATCTATGATTTGGTAGTTTATTCTTTATTGGCTTTTTCATTTTTTTGTTGGGTTTATATAATTTTACTAATGTAACTTTTTATTGTTTAATCTTTTTTTCAGCCCACTAGTCAGCAAGCCCGCTCCCGCCGCTCCCCTTATGCATCAAATGAAAACTTAGGCAAATTCTCATTTTCTTTTTTTTATTTCAAAAATACTTCTTATAGTAACAATTTTATGGAAAAGACCAAATCTTAAAAGGCAAAAAAAAAAAAAAAAAAAAAACTAATAAAACAGTACTAACAGCCAAATTGATAAGCAATACCTCAAGTAAATGCAAGAATATCCTACAGAACATAAATAATATTGCAAAAAAAAAAAAAAAAAATTTAATTAAAAAAGAAAAAATAGATAGATTGAAGTTCAATGGTATGGTACCGTTATTGGTCTTATACATATTTCTTAGGCATTAATCAGCTTCCTATATTTTTTATAACAGACATAGGAAATGATGGAACAGAAGATGTGATCTCAAATGAAGCCTCCAATGAAGAAAATCCTGAGCAAAAAGAGTAATTTTCATCAGTACTATCTTTACTATGCGTAGTAAAATGAAGCCTGTATGAGGCTTTCCATTGAATAAATCTTTTTTAGAATTTGAAATATCGTTTATGAACTATTGTGGTTATATCTATCTGAGTTGTTAAGCTGTTTGGCCTCTTTTTTTTATCAATGCATTAAACAGCTTTAGCGGAATGTTTACTTTTTTGTCATGTTGGTTATGGATTATGAAATGAAAATTATGAAATAGAACTTACATGTTGCTGGAAATAAATAAGTTTTATATGGAAAATTAGTCTTTAGTGATGCTTCTAAGTTTAATTAGGAATTCATTTGGTTGATTTTAAGTGAATTGAATAATATCAAGCTAAACTAAAACCGATCTGAATTGCCAAATAAAGTGATCACTGAATTTCGAAATAAACTGAAAAATATGAATTTTGGTTTGATTTATTCGGTTAAACCGGCTTAGCAAGCAAATTATATATATATATATATATATATATATATATATATATATATATATATATATATATATATATATATATATGTGTGTGTGTGTGTGTGTGTGTGTTAAAAAACATACGTATGTTCGAACATACGTTTTTTAAAAATACCCGTAAAGTGGTTATAAAAAGTAAAAATTAAAAGTTCAACCGTATGGATGTAATAAATATGTTATGAATATGTTGTGGATTAATTTTCACAGGAATCAGAATAATATATCGTTGTCATCATGTATCATCAAACTATTATTCCGTTATATGTTTTGAATAGTGCTGCATATTTTTGATGATATATGATGGCAATGATATAATATTCTGATTTTTGTGAAAATTAATCTCCAATATATTCATAACATATATATTACATCCGTACGGTTGAAATTTTTATTTTTATTTTTTTAATACGTATTTTGGGTGTGGCAAAAAAATGTATATTGTGCATACGTATGTTTTTTAGCCACACCCTGTATATATATATATATTTTGTTTTTTGGTTGTCGAAGCCCCTTCATATTATATATAATATCTTAATCCTGACGTCCCCACTCACGAGAAGAAGCCACGTCGCCAAAAATAACTTGGACCGTCTGATTTTGATCTTACGGTCAGCTTTTTCTCTCTCAGTCTGACCTCTCCTTCCGTTCCCTTTCTTCTCCTCTCTCTCTCTCCCCATGATCTCCACCTCCGCCTCAACCTTCCTTGACGCCGTGGCTAGGCCTAGCCGGCCCTCGCTCCTTCAGTCCTCATCGGCTACTCCTACTACTCAAATACAACCTCACCTCCTCCTCTCTCAAAACCCTAAAAGCAGTACAAGAAGAAGAAGAGGGCGAAACCACAGTACCACCATGGGAAAGGTGCACGGATCGTTGGCTAGAGTAGGGAAGGTGAGAGGTCAGACGCTGAAAGTGGCAAAGCAAGACAAGAAGAAGCAGCCCATGGCAGGGCGCACAAGAGGATGCAGTACATCCGGCGTTTCATGACGGCCATCATCGGCTTTGGGAAGAAGCGCGACCCCAACTCCTCCAAGAAGTGAGGAGCAGTTGAGTAGTTACAGATCTGACTTGACGAGCAAACTTCCGAAATTGCAGGCTGATTTCTATTTTCGTGTAATGTAGTAGTGAACAAGGATCATCAGAGGACAATCAAGTAGCTGTTGTGATTTCAATTGTAAGTGCCACGATGTAATTGATTCGTTTTTGTTCAATTGGTCTGATTTTTTCTGATTTGGATCTTTAATTTGATGGAGTTCATCAACTGCTTGAAACTATTTTATCTGTATTGAGTTCAATCGAGATAAATTGAGTATTACTTATGGCAGAATTGAAGTAGTAATTATGATTAGTTGGAGTCAATTGGACACAATTGAAGTATGACGCAAAGTTCTATTTTTTTAACCTAATTGAATAATTGATATTTCAATAGAAGCAATTAGAACAATTACTAACTGATAATTACTAACTACATATTTTGTTTGAAGGGCTGATTTGCAGTTATGAGGGACTGACTTGGGGTCAGACACTGACAGTGGGCCCCACTGTAGCTTTTATGCCTATTGTCGGTACGGAGTTTGATTCAATTTCAGCTGCTAAGGATTATTACGCTGCATATTACAAAAAATAGGGTTTAATGTGAAATTAGGTGATCGAAAGAGATCATCTGATGCAGGAAATTTGCTAATTCAAAGGTTTATTTGTGAAAAGAGTAAATCAGAGTGTGAAATTGCCAAAAAAAGTAAAAAGAGTAATCGGATTGAATTGGATGTGATTAATTGTGATGATGATTGTAATGCTGGAAATAATACCGAGATTAAAGGGCGTGGAAATGAAAAAGTGCCATTAGAGAATAATCCAGGTCAATCGAAGCTTTTGAGAGAGCTTGGAATTATGTTTTCGAAATATATGCATGAAGAAAGGAGAGATGTATTACATAAATACATGCAAAAGAGGTTAATTTAGTCTTTTTCCAGCAAAATTCTATCAAAGAAACAACCTTTATCTTTCCAAACCTAATCAAAATCTCTTCATCATTATATTATTTTTTTATTAAATTTTTATTTTCAGGTGATATATTAACAGATGTCGTTGGAAGTCTGTATTACGTGGCGCCAGAAGCATTACGGGCAAGAAGCCGATGTATGGAGTGCTGGTGTAATCATTTACACTTTATTAAGCGGCGTCCCGCCCTTTTGGGATGGTCAGTACATATAAATACATTCAATAGCTTGCACATAAGCAAAATATCATCTTTTCAGGGTTATATATGCAAATGCCAAGTTTCGAAGAGAAATATAATATAGTGCATTCGTGGTTATATAATTCCTTTATATTATTCCTCATTGCTTTTCTTTGCATATGGGTGCAGGGTTGAGTTCTGAATTTCAGCTATGTTTTGGTACAAATCAAATCCTTTTTTTTCTTTTATTATTTCAAATTATGAAGATATATATATTTTTTTATTTTGCATGAGGAACTGGGATTTAGAACTTACATTCGGGATGAAAGGGTTTTGTTATTTGTACGTTGGGGCGGACACTTTTTCCATTCTTTATTTTCTGAGGCATTGCTGTTTTGACTGATTATGGTTAATTATGCTGAATTTTGGTTTAACGAGGGTTAATTTTGGTCTAATTTGCGGCAAGTCTCACCGCCATCTCTGTGCCTTTTGATTTACGATTCATTCGCGGATCGATTGATCTGTGGAGCCGCCCTTTCAGTCCTTCCAATCGAAGCAGAAGCGGACCTGGTGTTGCCACTGTCATTGCAGAGCTTCGCCGCTCCTCCTGATGACGAGTTTTTACAGCTGCTGCGCTCATGCAGCTGCTGCCATATGCCACTGCAAGTTGCAACACCTTGCTACTGCTCCAACGTTGATGTTGTCATCATCTTTTCTTATCTTCTCAATTCTTTAAATTTAACCAAATTATTGTTTTAAATACTAAAGTTATAATTTTGTATTTCTAGTTGGAGCTGATTTAATGGAGTTCATTGACCACTCAAAACTATTGGGCTATTTTGAGTCCAATCGAGGTAAATTGAGTACAGTTCATTAAGTCTGAATCAAAATATTTATTATTAGTTTAGGGGATGGACATAATTGAAGTATGCAAAGTTCAGTTTTTTATACTAATTTAATAATAGATGGTTCCTATATGATTATTACATTTTTGAGATATTACTGTTTTCAAAATTTTCTTAGTAATTAGCCTTGATGCAAATATCTCATTCAATCAATGTCAAGACCTGGAATTTACAGCATTATCCAAAGTGTCTAATTTATTTATGACCATCATTTAATTAAGTTATTCAAATCTCATAAATCTAGGGGCAAAAGGTAAACTATAGAACTTGCTACTGAGTATCAAACTTCAGTAAGAAAAGAGATTGAAATGAGCAGATTCAAAATCATGGTGAACCACAAGTTAACCGACATGTTCGTCATCTCTATATAATAATTTGTAAGCTATTATATTTTTCTTTGCATTTGTATTGTTTTGAAATATCAGGTGGTATTATATATGTAAATACCTTCTATATATGTGTTGTTTAGCTTTTTTCCATTTTTTTTCTCAGGTTGGATTGAAGATGATATATGAAATAGCAAAGGTTGAAGGAATATCTATGACTAAAATGCAGGGCAAGGCATTGTTTTGTAAGGGTATATTTTTTATTTTCGCTTTATAAGATATAAAGAATAATTATTTATTTTTTATTTTATTTTTTTCCAAAAAAAAAAAAAAAATTTGGTCAAATGTTGGCACAAGACATAGCAAGTAATAGCTGTGATTGAGAAGCTTAAGGAATTGTCAAAGGATTATGCATGCCACTGCTATTTCGCCGTCATGCCAGCTAAATTTTATTAAATTTCTGCTTATTAAATCTTTGCTTATAACCTTCGTTTCCTCAAATTAATGATTTTGGGGTAAGGATTTAGATGGAATTAGGAATATCAAAGAAATGTAGTTGATTTTGCCTATGGTAGAAAAAAAAATAAACATAACTTTTTCCTCAAAAAAAAAAAAAAAAAATGAACATAAAAGAGAATAGAAGCTAGATATGAGATAAATCTTTGAATTGATCAAACCTGTGACGAACTAAAAATATATTATTTCGTGAAGATTTACACTTAGAGAAGACGGCACACTGGATGGCGGCGACTTATTGGTGGTTAGTGTGTATGAGACGACGAATGATTTGGAGGGAAAGCATCATACTAATCCTTTTGTTAAGATGCTTTTCAAAGGAGAGGAAAAGGAAACTAAGGTAATGTATTTTTTTCTACTCTTTCTGTTTTTTATGTATTTGTATGAATAAATTCTATGTTTTGTGTATTTTATTTTATATTGTTTCAGTATATAATTTTTCAATTTACGATTTGTGAGTATATCATTTGTATTATGTATACAAAGATATATAATAGATACAAAATTGGTCATTACATGTAAAGATTGTAATTTATATTATTTGTGCCATGTAGCTTTATCTTTTTTGTTTTTGTTTTTATTTTTATTTCTATTATTGTACAAAATGATAGATTGAGGTTTATGCAGCCAAGATTCTTTGCTGCCACAATCATTTCCTTTATTAGTTTACTCAAATCATTACGCTTGTTTTAATGTATAAGCATTATGTTGATGTTTTTATCAGTTTGACACCAACAAAAAGCCATATAACTAAATTCTGCTCCAGGCCATAGTCCTTGCAAACATCATCACTTCCTAAGTTTATTCAATTATTTTGCTTATTTGTTTCCTTAGTACTTAAGGAATAGTAAAAGTTGTTATCTGTCTGAACTAATTCTAATACGCAAAATAGCGTTTAAATATAGCAATAAAAGAAAATAATCATGTAGATTGAAAATTCTCGTGCAATCTAGGCGGTCCTCTCTCACCAGAATGCTCCACGTCGCCCTTTTAATCCTGACCGTAGAATCAAAATCAAACGGATAGTTTTCTCTTGCTTTTATTTTTTGTTTAATCTTTCGAATCTCCATCCATTTCTCCCACTCTCTCTTCTCTCTGTCACTCGCTCACTCTCCCCCCTCACAGACAGATTATCCACTCACCATACTCCTCTCTCGGCAGCTCACTCCACCTCTCTCTCTCTCTCTCTCTCTCTCTCGCGTGAGACGATGGGCCGGATTGCGCACACGACCAAAGTCCTCGGCGGCTATGAAAAAAATCTTCCAACAGACCTTCGCCGCGTCGGCACCGGATGAGAAGTTCAAGCGCGCCTTCACGTGCTACCTCTCCACCTCCGCCGGCCCCGTCATGGGCGTGCTTTATGTCTCGGCTGGCTTTCTGTAGTGATAGCCCTCTTTCTTATAAAGAAGGAGAGAAGACCGAATGGAGCTATTACAAGGTATTCTTTGAGAAATTTGCAAGAAAGCCCGTACGTTATGCCGAAATTGAAAAAAAGCCCCTGCATTAATATGAGCATGACACATGAGACTCGATCTTTAATTTGACTCTAATTCAGCGCATTTCCATGGTAAGAAATACCAATATTATATATTTTTTTTGCTCTTATTTTGATATATTGAAATTAACTGGATGAATTGTTTTGTACTGGTGCGGTCTGACTGAAAATCAGAAAGGCGTATTACTAAAAAAAAGGTTAACCTTTTGTAACGATTAATAATTTCACAGATATAAATGATTTTTAATGAAAACTGTATTTCATTTTATTTTTTATTTTTTGGGTTTTATTTTATTTATTGTTTGTTTTTATTTAGGTTTTGACTGGTATAACGGTGCCAGTATGCGTGTGTTTAATTAGTATTTTAGTTAGTGGTTTCAATTTGCTAACTTTTTTTGGTGTTCTGGATTTAAGGATGATATTGAGTTAATTCTTGCATAGATGTTGTTATGCTATGTTGCTGCAGAGGTGAGCTGAAGGAACTTTGAAGTTTGAATGTCGAACTTGCAAAAATTGTTGATTCCGTCAAATGAGCATCCAAAACTTGAGGTCAGTTTAACAAACTATTTTTTTCTAGGTATTTCACATTTTCCTTTTTGTTAGTGAGTGTGCTTGATTGCATGGTTGACGCTAATAGAGACTCTTTTGAATCAAGTAAAGCCAGTATAGGTTTAGTTGAAAGTTACAAAATTAGTGGAATAGGTAAATTAAAATCATTTGGTGCTTAATCGCGTAATTGAGGTCTTAGATGCATAATTAGGCTTAATTTATAATAAAAAACTATGCAATATAATAGAGATTTTATTGGGTTTATGTGAAGCCAGTATACATTTAATTGAACCTTAGATGCATAATTATTCTTAATTATGCTTTTTAAGTTACCAGCTTTACAACTCAATGATCATCAATGGTCTTTTTTACAATTGAATGATTTTTAATGATTATTATGAGTATGCTATTTATGTAATGAACCATGTATGTGCGATTGCAAGGCTTTGAGAAACTTTATTGTATGGTCTAAGTTACGTAATTTTTTTATAGGCTTTGAATATCTAGAAAAATAATCAAATAAATTAATATAAAACATAAATCATAAGTAACAGATATATTAATTGATGTTGAAAAATATAGAATAATTAAACAAATTTATAATATTATCGTGCTAAGATAATAAACCTTATAACCAGAAAAATATCTAGAAGATAAATAATTATGAACCTCTCTACGCTTCTCTCTCTCTTTCTCTCGAGCTTGCTGTTGGGCTGGGATTTTGAATTAGATTTCCCTCTCTCGCCAACAAGACGACAGTGAAGGTACTCAAATTTACAAATTATTGATATTTTATGAATTCTTGAGTGAATTTTTACGAAACTATTACTGATTTTCCTTTCAATTCACTGAATTTTTACTAAGGGTATAAGTGAGGGTGATTTTGATGGACTGAATCAACTTATTTGGGGTTAATTATGTCTCAACACTGCTGAATTTGGTCTACTTAGGGTTAAATGAGCTGAATTTTACCCCAAATATGGGTCAATTAAGCAGAATTTGTCCTAATTAGGATTAATTAAGCTGAATTTGGGCTAATTGGGGTTGATTATTCTGAATTTTACAATGCTCGGTGAAGAATGATGTTTTTTTCTTTGTGTTGATTTCAGGTTCTCAGCCTAGGTAGATATATTTTTTCCTCTGATCAGATGCTTTCTACCTTTTTCTACTTATTGTTGGTTGAACACAAACTTATCCTACTAATATTATTTATCATTTTAATAACTTTCGGATCGACGTGAGGGAATAAGTTTATTTTTCCATAGATGATCTTCCAAAACACGTTGTTTGATTGTCTCATTTTCTTTATTTTTACTGGCTTCTTCTACATGCTCATTTCTTATACTCTCTAAAGTTAGTTGTCTTTCTACATTAATAGTAGTACTGATATTAGAAAGATACTCTTACATATATATATATATATTTGTACCTTTTCATCAGTATTGGTAGTGGACATGATTTTAGCTTAACAATGAAAATCAAAATTCTCAATAAAATGGAGGTAACTTATTCTTTCTATTTGTAGGAAAAAATATTAAAAATAACTCTAATTGTGAATCTAATATAATTGATATCTTATTTCACGAAAAAACAGGGGGCATAATTAATTTTTTTTTTCAGTCTTTAGGTGATGGAAACTTCCACTTCATATCAAAGCCAGTCGGATTCATTCAGATCCAACCCACGCCAAACAACATTTCAGTCAGACCTAGACTCACAACACCCGCAGTGCAGTCATGCAAATTACCGATTTTCAAACCCGATTCGCTATATCGACAAGTTGCATGCAAAATTGTGGGTATTAGTCATGAAGTAAAGGGTTTAATTTTAAATTTGTGAAATCATAATTTTGAGTGCAGTTAAAAAATGATGGTGGAGACACTGCATGGACTCCTCAAGAAAATGAGCTCATCTAATGATGGTTTCATCTGCAAGGTGTATGGATTATTTATTACATTAATATTGTAGCACAAAATTAATATTTTTATATGATATTTCAATTTATAGATTCTGCTTAAAATTAGGTCATTGTTTTGCAAGAGGAACTAAAGTTAGCACTAAAGATAAAAAAACTTCAAACCATAATCTTTTCCCAGATAGGGTAATTGTGAATATTATGGAAAATGTTACTGTTTTTATATTAAATTTCCCCCATAATATCATCACAGAAATTCAGAAACTTTGAGATTGAATGTGTTCACAATTTTTTCGCTGAAATGCTTTTGATGATACAATTAATTATGAGGTAACATTATAAAACAAATAAAGTTATTTTTGGTATATAATCTTAATTTTTTTTTTTTTTTTATTATTATTATTATTATTATTATTATTATTATTATTATTATTATTATTATTATTATTATTATTATTATTATTATTATTATTATTTCTTCTATTGTTTAATTTTCTTACAAATATTTTCTGGTTCAGTTTAGAATGATGATGCGAGAAAAACTGGATTAAGTGAGCAGTGGTATAGTTAGCATGACGATTATCGTTTTTATTTTGTGTTAATTTGGATTTTGTCAAATTATGCAAGTTCTTAATTATATATAATTTTGTGATAATTTTTGTGGTATAATTCATATAGGTTGGGAGATGTCACTAGCTAGCATATATTACTAATTAGTCCAGCTCATGATCTTGCGCCTTTCCTTGACAGGGGAGGTAATTGATTTGAAAAAATTTCATTTATCTCCATTGATTTCCAACATTAATATATTTTTTATAATATAACAAAATTGAGAAAATTAGTTTTTTAATTGGAAAATTGTTATGTTAGTGCCTATTATATTCTGAAAAAAGAGAAGTAGATGAGCTAGAGGAAGGACAAGATAGAATGCCTAAGCTTTATTTTTTGAGTGCCCAAAATTAACATGGGAGAAAAATTGGGAGGGTGAGAGTTAGGAAAGAAGATACCTAATCAATTAAGGTTAATAATGGCTTAGAATTATGAAATTTGGGCATGCATATATAACTGAAAGTGTTCATTTTGTGCATGATTCTTGGTTTATGTATCAAACATGATGGATTAATGCAAAAATACTTTTTCGAGGTTACTTATTGTAGTAGCAAATGCTACACATTTTTAAGGGCATACACGCTAATGAAGATTATATGTTTAGATATCCTTGCTATTCTATTTAATTACTCGAGGAGATTTTCTAACCATTTTATTGGTTATGTTATTAAGGTTGTACTATATATAATTTATATTTGCTCATATAATCATCCAAAATTAGTATTGAAATACTGTTTCTGAAGCTAATAATTACTGATAATATATTTCTATTTTTTGTTTTGTAGATCGATGATGTTGGACAAAAAAAAGAATTTGTATTGGCTTGAACGGCATTAATAATTAGTAATAATATATTGTCCTTTTGTAGGTTGATTGTATATATATTCTGATTAAGTCAGTACTATAGTACTATCACATGTAATGATAATATTTCTGTTATATGTTATTGTAAGTATTGTATTGTCTAAATTCTAATTATATATTCTTTTGACAATGTTAGAAAATATCTTGATAATGCTGAAGAATCATATTATCTAAATTGTCATAAAATTAATTCTTGATAGTGCTAAAGAATCTCGCGCAACGCGCGAAGCGAAGCTTCTGCTAGTTTCATTTAATTAAAGAAAGTAACAAGCTACATCCATTCGTACATATAGAAAACAACAAAAGCAAAAAGAAACGAGACTGAAATCCCAGTGCTAGAATAAAAACCAAAGCAACAACTTGAAATAACAGAGCATCAAAACCGAATTCTGAGCTACTCTCCTCACGCACCCGGCACCACTTAAAAAACCAGGAACTGGAAATCCAGTTTCCCCGTCCAGAATACGTCATATCCGTTCCTTTCTTCTTCTTCTTAGAGCAACACTCCATCTGTCCATCACTTGAACCATCTATAATTCTATATTAAAAAAAAAAAAAACTCAACCTTTGCCTCTCTTATTACCTTCTTCCTCTTCCAGTCGGGGGTTGTACTTCATCATATTCAAACCTCATCAGCCTAGCAAGATTAGCTAGATAATCCGCCTCCCTATTGAACTCCCTTGGTGTGAATTGAAAATCAGGTCTTTAACCCTTCTTTTGAGAATGATACAATCTTTTGCCCTTTCAATTGCTCTATAATCCGATACTTCAATGGGATTGGGTGTCACGACCCAAAATCATCATGCACAACACATATAGATATATATATATATAGAGCAATAGCAGAGTCAAAACAATACAAACCAGCTCTCACCATGCAAAACTAAAAACAAGATCTACAAACTATAAATACAACTACGACTACTAGATAAAAATATACACTAGTGCTGGTGCTCTCTGCTACGCTCTCAAAAGAATCTACGTATGCCACCACCTTCTGCCTCAAGCGCTACCTGGGAATATTGACTCAGCATTAGAAAAGTCAGATAATAAAATATTATCCACTACTACAGCTACTAATCTACTGGAATGATAAATACTACACTTCTACGAAACACTGCCACCACTTATAAGAACTACCACTTGCTATAAAAATTACTACTTTTATAATATAAGTGGTACTACTGAAAATATACATATTTAAAAACTACGATAAGGTTGGCAACCACACGGGACCCACTCATAGACTGCAATCTCGGATCTACTTGAGATAAGTCAGTCCGCTGCACTCTCAACCACACGAGAGTGGTGTCTCCAACTTTGCCACAGTGGAAACACGCCCCCTCTAATCACCCGAAGAGACCGTATTGTCACGTCTAACAGTTTGTAAGTTTCGGTAGCTAGCCGAAAATCACTCTCTGGTACCAGGCCCACTAAAAATGTCCGTACATGTGTCTTCCTCATCCACTTGTATAAAAATAATATTTTTCTACCACTAACATTTATACCACAAGATTTACCACTGATTACATATTCTACTGAAAATAACTACATTTATATAATATATTGAAAAATAAATAAATAAATAAATAAATAAATAAATAAATAAATAAATAAATAAATACTCAAATACTCAGCCATGTATTTTATCTTGGCCTAAAAGCTTATTAATCCAACTATTAATTAATTGGATCATTAGAAGTAAAATGCCTAATCCATTTAAATTTAATTAATCATGGCCCAACTCCACAATTAAATCCAACTCATTAATTATTCTCAGCCCAATAAGTATTAAAATTCAGCATATTAAATTTGGCCCATACATTTTTCTTAGTTAAATAAAAATCCATTTAAATATTAAAATCCAGCGCAATAACTCTCGGCCCAAATAGATTTTAATTAAAGCTTATTGGATATTTGCTTATTGAATCATAATCCCTATAATTCAGAATCCGACCCGTCAAGACCCGTACCCGACCCGATAAGGCCAAACAGCTTAATTCTCTCTCCTCCTTTCTTCTTCTTTCGCCTCCTCCTTTCCATTTCTTCACCAAACCGAAACCCTACTCAAGCTCTCATCTCTCCCCAATAGTGCAGCCAATAGATGGCCGGAACGCCACCATTCAAACGTCCGTACCATCCCCAACCTCACTATACCGACAAAATAATCAATTTCCCAATCTCTCCACTCAATTTCAACTTAACCCCGAAACTAGGTTTCCATTATTCCGAGATTCAAATCCGATTTTAATGGCAATATACGAGTTTCCAACTCATATTGAGGATAAATCTAAGCTATTACCTCAAAAAGCTCAAGAATTGTGATTTCGGCGACTACTCCTTCTCCGGTACTCAAATTCCGGTGACACCGGCCTCCGAACCGACCTTCTCTCCACTTGATTAGCTTCCACTCGTGCTCTCTCACCAGATGCGAGTCTCTCCTCTCTCTCTACAAGCTCTTCCTCTTCCTATGAAGAGAAAGAGGATAATATAGTATTTTGAGTTATCTTGTTTTTGAGAGAGATTAATATGTATCCAAATAATATAAAGAATTGGGCAACCCTTTATAACTCCACTGGCTCATAAAAAAAAAAGAAATGAATATTTGGATGAAATATTTGATAGTGTGAAAAGGTCTCTCTCCACTCTAATACAAGCACCTCTTTGATTTTTTTTTTTTTTTTTTTTTTTATTCATTCCATTTTCTTTTTATTATAACATTGGGGGAGTTGGATTCTTCCAGTAGATTTGCAGCTTCGGCATTGTCTGTTCAAAAGATACATGATTTATCCGGGTAATTATTAATCAAAAAATCCAACCCCACTTTTATTGCTTCTAATTCCCCTTGTAACGCATTGAATTTGAACCGTTTTTGTAATTACCCTTCTATAGTTTCTTGCATTGTCTTTGATGATGCATGCAACAGCGGCTTGTCCCCAACAATCCAAAGAGGCATCTGTCCATATGGTGTCCAAAGAAGTTAAAAATCAGCAAATTTTAGACTACATAATGTCAGTCCCCACTAATATGTTTGATTCAAGATGAATCAATTATTATAAATTAGTAACACAAAATATTGGTCAGTTCTATTGACTCAGATTTGTAAACTAAACCTAAACTGAACTGATAAAATTGAATAAACAAAACTTTCAGACCAAACTAAATCGAATAATTGACAAAACAACCTAAACCGATTGAGCACCCCCTACTTCTAATTTGGGGCCATTATCTTTGCAATTGTGCTATCTATCTTCAAAAATTATGAAATTACTATAATTGCAACTGCATCAGTATTTAGTGAGACGTGCAATCTTGTCAAATAAGCAATAGTTGTCTTTCAAAGCATTTTCAAAATATAATTTATTTATATAGCATTTTGTATGTACACCAAAAGTAAAGCGGTACAGGATGGTTCATTATAATCACTAAACTAAATTTTGGATTTGCTGCCTGGTTCCTCTTTTTCTGGCCATTGTGTAATACAATAAACTGCAGCTGGGAAAAGTCATGGTTTAATATTTTCATCAATTGATTCATAGTTTTCTAATCTTATAGGATCATTTTGGTATGAAAACGATTACATTTTGCAAAGTAATTAGGTTGCTATCAATACCAGCAAGTAAATGATCTCTTAGTTATGATTGGGTATCTTAATTAAGATAGAAAAAGTTAAGGATCCAAACCTCATCCGAAGAACATATAGTATTTTTTACTAATAGAAAATTAGTAAAAAAAAAAAAAAATAGATAAATTGTAGTTCAAAAATAAATGGTATGGTAGCATTATTGGTCTTATACATATTTCTTAGACATTAATCATCTCTTTATTTTCACTACAGATATTGGAAATGTCGTAGCAGAAGATGTGATCTCAAGTGAAGTCCCCAATGAAGAAAATACTGAGCGAAAAGAGTAATTCTATTTGGAGTCCCTACTGTCTTTACTTAGTAAAATGAAACCTGCATGAGGCTTTCCATTGAATAAATCTTTTTTAAAATTTGAAATATCGTTTATGAACTGTTGTGGTTATATCTGAGTGTTAGGCTATTTGGTCTCTTTTTTTATCAATGCATTAAACAGCTTTAGCGGATATTTACTTTTTTGTCGTGTTGGTTATGGATTATGAAATGAAATAGAACTTATAATTTGCTGGAAATGAATCCGTTTTATATGGAATTGATCTTTAGTTGTGCTTCTAATTAGGACTTAGTTTTGAAGTGAACCAAATAATATCAAGCCAAATTAAAACCTAACCCTGTTGCTTGATAATGTAATCGTTGAATTTTGAGCTAATTCCCAGATAATGTAATCATTGAATTTTGAGCTAAACTGAGTAAACCGATTTTTTTTTTATTCATTCAGTTAAACCAGGTTGGGAAGAAATCTAAATAATATAAATATAAGATTAATAATGATAGTCAATACTAAGGGCATGTTTGATTTGAGATATTTCAAAATACATGCATATTGCAAATACATGGATCTGGTGATCCATGGATTTGATGATTCATGTGAGTTGTTTAATTAAATGATAATTGTTGAATAGTTAAATAACATCATATATCGATTTTATAATATGTTTTATTTAACAACCAAAAATAAGCATATGGACATATCTGTCATGTATATAATAATTAATAATATTAAATAATCTTAAAAAATAATAAAAATAACACTAACAATAGTTATAGTAATGATAAATAATAAAAGTAATGTAATGTTATGTAACAGAACAAAACGTAACGTAACAAAACAAAACAAAACAAAGTTTGGTGTATTTTGTAATCCAAATTTTTTGAGCGTATTACAAATTTTTTGGATTTGAGCCCTCAAATTCAGGGATTTTCATGGATTTTTATATGTTGCCCGGCTCGAGAATGGACGGCTGTTATTAAACTTAATTTTCTTGATCGGACGGTTCTATTCTAGAGTAGCAAAATCAGATCTGCTCTTTGTACTCTTTTCATTTCAAACCACTACCAAAATCATGTAAAATCTATGTTATCCTCAAGTATTAACTATTTCAAATTTCAGTTTTGTTTCAAGAATTCAGCACGTCACACTTTAGTGTTTCAAGTCGTAACTAGACCAAATAAATTCCGAATCCAACACACGAGATACCGTTGGAAACTAGAAAAAGAAATATAAGATATGGTTCTTTACTCTTTTTATTATTTTATTTAAGAATTTCGAGATATTTGTAATTCAGTCCAGAAATTATTTCAGATTCAAAATCGGTTAAGCAGCAGCTTCAGAAAATTATAGAAAAATCACCAAGTCTTGAAAAATCCCAATATTTTTACAGAAATTCAATTATCAAGTTATGGATTATCTGTAAAAATTTGGTACAATTATGTTTTGTAGTTTGAGATTTATAATGAAAACTCAGATCTGGATTAGAAACTGGATATGGCATACCAGTACTTACAAAAGTTGTAATATCTCCTGATCTATTTTAAAATTCAGATTTGGATTCTACAGTTCGTAATACGTCAACTAGAACTATTGTTGTATTTTTATTATTTGTTTTTATATTTTAAAAAATTTAGAAGAAAATAATCAGTAAATCTGGACAGAAAGATAAAAAACAGAAAAATTACAAATTTAGAAGATTAATATCTCACAACTTATAATTTGGAATTGGGAAAAATTTGGTTTGAACATTATCTAATAAATGATAAATAAATTGTAAAAATATTTATTTAATTTTTCAATTCTGAATTAGACACGAAATTAGAGTAAAAAGACTGAAAAAACAGAGAGAAACAGCAGCAAAACATAAACTGGATTAGGGTTTGACTTTTAGTTTAAAAATAGAGATTCATAGGAACTTCGTGATGTGTAACAATCATTAATCACTTAGGTATAATATTTCAGATTTAGATGATGGATTTGAGCAATCTAAGCTAAGATTTACTCAAGAAATTGATTCAAGAACTTGTTAATTCCAAAACAGCCATTTCAAAACCAAACTTAAATTAAATCAATCACAAATGCAGAGGAGAGTAGGGGACAAATTGAGACTTGTGATTGGCTCAGGCGGAACAAGGGGTTGTACTGAGGATTTGGCTGAAATTTCATTGAATTTCATTAAGAATTTAGTTGATTTTGGCGGAATGATTTCATGCTCTATTTTGGCGGAAATCACTCATATTCGATCTGAGTTTGAAACACGGGCGGTTAATTTTGTTGAGAGTCTGTCTAATGGTACCCACTAGATTCACTGAGCAGAAATGGGTCGCTGCTTGAGTGAAACGAGTCATCTCTTTACTGAGTCGAGCGCTGAGTTTGAATCATTCATCACGATCCCCTGTGGCGTAGTGGGTCAAAATCCAGTGGAGCGAGTCACTGAAGCTTGATGCTGGAATTTTCAATGAGTTCTGGATCTTCTAAGGTCTCACATTTGTGGTTTGTTCTAAAACAATCAGCTGACAATCAGTGTCTTGGTCTAATTGAAGTTTGGATTCTATTATTTATCGGATTTTACACCCATTCACCCTTCTCTCACAAGCAGTGAATCGATTCGCGTATGTACTTCACTTCAGCCTAGTTTCTCAACCTGAAATGTTTCGATTCCTTCTTATGAAGCTGTAGGAATAGGAACGAGGCCAAATGATTCAGTCGATCTTGTTTTCTCTTTGTCGAAATATCAACAATCTTTCTTACCGCCATTAATGACCAGTGATCAAATGCTTAATTTCAGCACGCGACTCAATCATCGTTACTCAAAACCAGAACTCAGGCCATTTCACTAACTTCATTATGATGTGCTGTATACAATTCCATCATTTGAAACCCCTCCAAATTATCAATTTTTAGGATCAACCAACTCAGTCTCCTTTCAAAAATGATAAAACTCATGAGTTAAACACTCGTTCAGACCAGTTCTTAGATCCAATTGAACCGTTGAAATCATTCTTCAATCATTCCTAAGGGTCTTTGAACAAAGAAATCATGTTCTTGTTTGAGGAAATTAGAAGAAGGCCAACGCAAAATCGAACCAGTCGTAGTTTACTCAAAACTTGACCATTGGTTGAATTTTTTCTCAGAAAATATCATCAAACACCCTTTTCAATCACAGATTTCTCACTCGATTTTGAATCATTTGATGAGTTCTTCTTATGGATAGAAAAGGTAGAAGAAGGAGAAGAGAGTGATACATATCTTGCCTCGAATGTAAACCTGCAAAGGATGAGGCAGGTCAGCCATGGTTTCTAGCTCATGTTTTGACCAATTTCGGTGATCACCGGAGTTTTCAAGGTTGGTGGATGTTACAGGCAGGTTCCTCTTGTCGTGCTGAATCCATGGATGATCGGTTTGAATGATTTCAAATATGTTTGAAAAATGGAGGTTTGGAGGAGAAAGGGTTGACCTGGTCAATCCTTTGACTTTGACCAAGTTTGACCAAATTTTAAATCGGCGATTCTGAGAGTTCTAGAATATTTCTGATCGTGAGACTTGTACCGTTGGATTCGTCTTGTCGACCTCTTCGTTTTGGTATTCCGTTTGACCCATTTTAGAAAAGTTGACTTTTGGTCAATTCGGTGATTTTTTGGCGTTTGACTGGGGTTGACATGGTGTTAAAATGTTGTTGAATTGTCGAAAAAGTTTGGGGGAATTTTTGCGGATTGTTTGAGGATTTTGTTTGACCATCTTTGACCCATTATTTGCGTTTTATTTTAATTCTTCATTTTATGGCATTTTTGCCTGTAAAATAGCACAAAAATGTATTAAGAAGTTTCAAATCATGTTTTATAAATTATGAGTAATTTTCATACATCTTAATTGAGTTATAATTGAATTTAAGATGATAAAAAGCCTAAAAATGTATATAAAAATACACATTACAGTATCTGCTCCTCATCCGAGCTCAACCAATGACCTCTTCCTCTCTTTCCTTCTTATCTCGCTTGTATATTATCTTCACTCCTCGTCTCCTCTCCTCTCTAGGATGTGGTGAAAATCAATTTAAAGTTTGGTTTTGATAAAGAAAATTTTGAAAGAGAAAATATTCTCAAAAGAAGAATAAACAGAGCAACCACAGTGGTCCACAAGAATAAAATAGCAAGTTTACTAAGAGGAACTGATTTGGTACGATGTGAGATACAAAGATTGCAAGATGAATAATTAATAAAATTTTGAGAAAAATGATTTGTAATTTGAGAATAATATATATATATATATATATATATATATATATATATATATATTTTTTTTTTTTTTTTTAATTTTTTTTGAAATAGTAGGTGAGAACCTACTAAAAACTTGTATTAATATTAATTAAAAAAGCAATTATATGAGCCTTGCTACATTACATTTGATGCAGTTTAAAGCCTAAACTTGAGATAAAAATAGAGCGAAAACTCCCGCCCTAAATCTCTATATCCATTCTCGCAATGCGGATTGAACCGTTGAGAGAACTATCAGTCTTTTTGCCGATCTTCGAATTTGTATGCCAATTAGGGTTTTGCGCTGTCATGTAAGTTAGGTATCAATGCACCCTAGAGATCCACACCCACAAGAACTTAAGACCAAATAAAAGATATAAGATACACAGCCTAGAAACCATTTAGAATGCTGGTCCATCTCTCCCACACGAGAGATGTATGAACCGCACCGTCCACTTCGCCACATTCTTACTCGCCTCATCCATTTCTTTCTCGACTGGACCGTCAAGTATATCCTCCCCCAAAATTCCTTACAGAGATTCTCTGAACCCTTTTTCGATTTAGAGTTGTTATATCTTACCCAAGCTTTATTTTACTTTCCATGATAGATTAGATCCAAACCGTTTAAATTTAAAGGGGTATTTTGGGTACTTATCAATTAGTTACAAGTAGCTCATTCCATTTTTTGTTTTTTCCGTATGTGTTCTCATCGTTCCTGTTCCCGTTTCATCCTATCCATTTCTCCATCTTTTATAAGTATGCAGCTACACAATTTCCCTCTGATTTTACTATCCCTTCACACATTGAAACTATCCCTTCACCCTAAAACTGATATAAAAAATATGTATATTAACACTTACAATTTTATATCATCATTACAAATTTAGTATATGAGTACACTCAAAGAGCTATAATATGACTTGAAAAAATATATTAATGTTAAAAATATGTAGTGCCTTTCAGAAATATTTGTTCAATTTTCAAAAAATAATATTCAGGCAAAAATAAATATATATAACATTTAAGTGTACAAAATTATGTTGAATAACAACAAAAATACTAAAAACAATTGGAAATAATTGAAAATAAATTATACAAAATAGTGTATAATAGTTGTAAAATGGCGTATTGGCACGGATATCCTATGTGTACATAAATGATGTATAGCCATTAAGTATAATATATTGGCATCACAAGATAATATATTAATGGTAAAAATTATATTTTCACACTGAATAACAGTATATTGCCTCACAAAATAGTTCATTGACACCAAAATTAGTACAAAAATATATATTAGCAATTAGAAATCTATATTGGCATTACAAAAACAGTATAGTGATATATTGACACAAACATCAACTCTGCAAAAATGATGATCGAAAAATGGTATATTAATGGTTAAAATGGTATATTAACACTAAAAGTAGTTTATTGGCTCACAAAATGATACATTTACACTATAATTTGCACAAAAAAAAAATTTGGCACTTAGATACAATAATAGTATCTTACAACTAAAAAAAATATATGTTGTGACTTTGAACATATGTTGATACTAAAAATATGTATTAATTTCTAAAACATTCACTCAACATTTGAAATTATGTCAAGTATTGCGCGAAGTTCTTGATGAAACTATCAGTCAAAACCTCAATAATGGCGGATTTTATATCCTCTGCATGTTTTCAAGGCACGTCTTTTTCCTTCCAATCTTCTCACCGGCATTCCATCAAACACTCGACGTGCATTCTGTCAATTGTAAAAAAGAAACACACACAAAGCACAAATTCTCCACATAGTTCACCAATACAATCATTTTAAGTGAAGTGGAACCTCTCATTTGACGAAATCAAACAATTTCAGTGTTTGGGCTTAGCTTTGAAGCTGCTCAGTTTTGACTAATTACGAAGTCCTGGTTCTGACGATTCCAACTCAAAACGACGATCCTTCCATTCCGCAAGCTGCCTTGAAAGAGAAAACCTTCGTCGATCCTGGCAACATATGGTAGATAACAGAGAAACGTGTGCAGCCTCGTCATCATCATGTGGAGGAGAGAGGAAGTTAGCTGTTAGCATTAGAGAAAGAGAGGAAGGGCACTGGAGAGAAACATAGAGTTAATTAGAAAAGAATCGTGGAATTTACTATTATACCCTTTGGATCGATTTTGGTAATGATTAAATTAGTAATATAACAGTGCTGGCATCTCTGTAGAATTCATCTCAACCGTTGGATTAAAAAAAATGAAATCAATAGCAACCGTCAATTTTGGAGTCTGACAACATATAAAAACTCTTCAATTTATCCCAACTCGTCTTTCGCCATCATCCTCCATGTACTCACCATAATCAGTTTCATCCTCTTCGAACTCAAACTGCCCTTTAAATTTCTGAAAGTTATTAAATTTGGTCAACTTCCCCATCCTCTCTAGATGTTGCTCGCAAATCTCATTCTCTACACCGTGTGCTGCTTGCTCCAGCTCTAATTCTTCATCATTATTCATCGATTTTTGAGGTGTAAGCTCTGCCAATAGTTGCTACGGTTGCCTAGTCGCCACCTTCTTAAAGGTCCACATGAGAAGAGCAAAATGAGATGATCAAAGAGAGGTGCTAAACTGTAGCGTACAAATTTTTGTCGTGCTCTTCGATTGGGTATCCAGTTTGATCTCTTTTGGGAAAGTTGACTTTTGGTCAACTCGACGATTTCTAGGGGTTGACTTTTCGTCTTTTTGTGGATTTTGTAAGTTTTAGCTTGGATGATCGGTGGATAAGGGTTGTAAGAGAATTAAAGAAGCGTGTGTAGGATTTTCGCAGAGAATTTGTTGATAATTCGGCCATCTTTGACCTAGGATTTATAGATCGGCTTTTTATTTGACGTTGACTTTTAATCAAGTCACCCAAATACTCCTTTCTTGGTCTGTTTACCTGAAATATCACACAAAAGTGTATTAAGAATTTCAAAAATAATTTTTATTAATTTTCAACACTTTTCTAATATTTTATTTGATTAAAAGGTGAAATTTATATGATAAAAGCCCTAAAAATGTGTATAAAAATACGCATTACAAATCTCACCATACTTAAACCAAGCTT
Organism: Juncus inflexus; assembly: GCA_024447665.1. NCBI lineage: Eukaryota > Viridiplantae > Streptophyta > Magnoliopsida > Poales > Juncaceae > Juncus > Juncus inflexus. The sequence continues at coordinate 5,716,310 of JAJHPC010000018.1, forward strand.
GCCCTCAAGCTTAAATTTAAATCAAATTTTAGAGTTTTTAGAATCAGTTTAAATCCATTTGAAATGAGATTAAATAAATTGCCATATTATTAATCGATTATTATAATAATACACGAATGTCGGTGAATGTCCATTAATAATTTTAAAACCTCAAAGTCGTTTCAACTCGCCAATCTTTTATTCCAATTATCCATTTTCCACAAAATAGTACCCTAAGAAAAGATTTCTACTTTAGCCCCCTAAGTTTCGCAAAAAATGTTCAGCTAAATTTCACTTCGCCCTTTGAAACAAATTGAAAGTCCACACACCCAATTTCCAAGCACAAAATTTGTGTCTAATGACATTAAAAATCATTTATTTCTTTATTAAAAAGTATATACATATATATAATTTTCTTTTTTCTTTTTTATTTATTTTTTATTTATTTTATTTATTTATTTATTTATTTATTTATTTATTTTTTATATTTATTTTATATTTATTATTATTTTTATTAATAATTTTTTTAATTAATTTTTTTAATTTTTATATTTAATAATCTGCTACCCTGGTCTTTATCTCTCCACAGCAGATCATATCCCTCTGGTCACTTCTAGCATATTCGGATTTGAGGCCATGCTGTGGGCCCTTTTGCGTGAATAGAAATGATTCATCATCACCGATACCCACCTACTTGGTATCATGCAAGTTGGATTGTCTGTCACCAAGCGTTAAGAACTATTGATAAGTCATTAATTATACACATTTTATATCCTATACATATGTAATATTGCACCATTATATGTGTTTAAATGGATAATAATCATAACTTGAATGTTGATACTACTAATAAGATATTTATGTGATTTCAAGTGCAATTTAGATGGAGCATAACTTGGGGAAAATAAGTTGGAGCACAAGAGAGAGATAATAATCAAGACTCGGGCCTGCCGACACAGTCTCAGTATTTCGGCCATAACTCATAATCTGGGCCTCCTCTATTTGCATACTATATACCGTTGGAAAGAAGAGAACAAAGCCCACAATTCATTCTATATCACCAGAGCCCAATTCCGAAGTCTACATGACCCAAATTGACCATCTTCTGGACAGAACTTTCATGCTCTTTGCATGCACTCTTCATGCCTTTGCCATGCTTCCTTCACACTCTTTGCATGGATCTTCATTCAACCCTCATGATCACCTTTTGAGAGGGTTATATAACTAGGTGCAAGGCATCCATTCTAATCACTTTTGAACTTCATCATTCTCTCTCTTGGAGTTGGGCAAGTCAAGCAAGCTTCACTCTTCCATCCGCGCTTCATTAATGGGTTCTATCATTATTTTATTTTCTTTATTTTCCATGTATTTCGAGTAAGCCCTTTGAGGCATAGTTAGTGTTTATGTTTTTGTGTTGTAACTTTTGAGACCATTAATAATGAATTTTATTTGAACGGTTATTATTTTGTTTTCACTTACTTACTATCTTTCATGCTCAATGAATTATTTTAAGTTTATTTCGGTCAATTATATGTTCAATAGTAATTAACAACGGCCAAAAAATTCCTATGGTTGCTTTGCTCAATAGCCTCCATTAGAATTTGAATAATAGCCAAGTGCAAATAACTCACAACGATCTAAACAGTTCTGAACAAGCTCATTGTTTAGGAGGTTTTGATTTGTTTAAATAACCAATGATTTCTATTGAATTGGTTATGATATTCAAGTAGGTTAGTGTTTTTATTTACGAGCTCATCTAAACTAAAACCCTATCTTTTTGTTTGAGTTATTTATCGGTTAGAGCTCATCTTACTGCACTTAAGAGATTAATTCCAAATTCATTATTATAGTTAAGGATAAAGTTACACACAAATTCACTACACAAAACTATGCCTCATTTCACAAAAACACCACATCTCTTGATTTTTACTCTAAGTTTCCTCTTTACTTGTTACTTTCATTTTGTTGCAATCAACCAATCAACAACCCCCCCAATTGTGTGTCTTGTTTTAGGTCTTGTGTTTGGTTTTATTTACGGTCTTGGTTTCTCTTTATTTTAGTTTTCTATTTTTGTTGTGTCCATTTTCATTAGAGAAGTAATCTTTTCACCTAGTTTAGTCTAAATAGCTCTCTGTGGTTCGACCCCTACTTCCACTGTCTACTGTATTGTAGTTAAGTTTAGGGTTATAAATTTCTTTTGGTAAGTGTATAACGACTTGAAAAATTACCTCTTATCAAAATGGCGCCGTTGCCGGGGAGCTAGCAACGCGACTAGTTTAGGTCAATATTCACACTTCTCTTGTGTAGTACGGTAGTCTGCATTTGTGTCAGAGTAAACCAAATTCGTTTTACTTTTTGTCAGTCACATTTTTTTTACTTTTTGTCAGAGTCACACATTCGTTACCTTTCTTATCTTTTTCACTTTTTGTCAAGAGTCAGTCATACTATTTATTTTCACTTTGAGTCTGCATTACTTGCATTCACTAATTCTCTCTCTTACACTTGATTCTAGTTCATGAAAGCTACTCGTATATCTAATCTTCCACTTGCACCATTAGATCCGGAGATTGAGAGAACACACCTGGAGCGAAGAAGAGCAATTCCGGAAACACCGAAAGCAGCCGAAGAAACTGAAAAGGTGGAGAACTTGGACAGCGAAAGCGAACCTCCTACTCCACCAGCTCCTCCTCACGCTACAAGAGGTAATACTACAGTCATGGCTAATTTTGAGGATAGGACACTTTGGGACTTGTCTACCTTTGATTTTGCTACCAACCAGTATGGTATTGTATTACCACCGGTCCCGAATTTTAAGATCCATACGGGTCTTCTTCAATTATTACCGACTTTCAATGGGAGCGCCGGAGAGGATCCGGACTCTCACATGCGGGAGTTCAACCATATCACCGCAACAATGATGCCGGCGGAGATTGAAGATGAAGGTCCTTACAAGCTGCGGCTGTTTTCATAGAGTCTTCGAGGACCAGCAAAGGACTGGTACTACCACCTAGCACCTTTTCCAACAACTTGGGTAGAACTTCAAAAGTTATTTCTAGACAAGTATTTTCATGTCTCTCTTACCGCTTCTATTAGGAAGCAGATTTGTAGTATTCAACAAGAAGTAGGGGAAACCTTCTACGAGTACTATGATCGCTTCCAGAAGTTGTATGCAAAATGTCCCAACCATCAAGTTCCAGAGAATCTCTTGATTCAACACTTGTATGATGGGATGCTTCAAGAGACTAGGGATAATGTAGATTCTGCTAGTGGGGGTGCTTTCATAGATAAAACCGTTAGGCAAGCACGAACCTTGATAGAAACCATGGCAAAAAATGCCTAATCTAGTAGAACCAGATCTCGAATTAGGGGAGTTAGTGAGATTAGAGACTGTGATTTGGAGAAGCGAGTGAATGGTATGGACGCCAAATTAGATAGCTTGGCTAATATGATGGCGTCATTCATGGGAACCAAAATGGAAGTAAAAGCATGCGGTGCCTGCACTCAGACAGGACACACCACTGATGCGTGCCCAACACTCCATGATGAGGAGAAAGTCACGTCCACGGCTTGCGGCATCTTCAAGCTAAACCAACACGGAAATTCAAATGGGGGTCAAAACCGTAATTATGATCCCTATTCCAAAACGTACAACCCCGGGATGGCGTGATCACCCAAACTTCGGATGGCGTGACCCGGGAAACCAACAACAACCTCCTCAAATCCATAATCAAAATTCTTCTTCTTCTTCACCTCCAATTGACCCCGCTTTGAAAAGTCTTTCGACATTGTGACCTCCTTGGCCACATCAACTACTTCTTTTCGAAGGATACAAAAAGTGCCCTAACACATCCCGGGCACCCAAATTGCTCAAATATCCTCTGAATTAAACCAGTTAAAAACTCAGGGGTCCTCACAACTTCCTTCCCAAACTCTAAACCCCCGTGAGAATGCATGTGCTATCACCTTAAGAAGTGGTAAAGAAATAGAAGGGAGTAAAGGAAACATGCAAGGTGAAGGAGAGATTGAAGTAATTAGCTGGAATCCGAGAAGATGAAAGAAAAGCCCAAGGAAATACCACCTTATAAACCTAGAGCCCCTTTTCCTAGCCGTCTAGCGGTTAACACCAAAAAGGATGAGGCAGAGAGAGATATCCTAGAGGTTTTCAAGAAAGTGGAAATAAACATTCCACTACTCGATTACATTCGTAGATTCCCTCGCTATGCGAAATTTCTCAAGGACTTGTGTACGAATAAGAGAAAGCTAAATGGTCATGAGAGAGTAACAATGAGTGAGAATGTCTCTGCGGTTATTCGCAAGAAGCTTCCAGAGAAGCAAAAAGACCCTGGCATGTTTGCCATTCCTTGCAGCATTGGGCACCATGAATTTGCTCGGTGCATGCTTGATCTTAGGGCATCTATCAATGTCATGCCCTTTTCTATCTATTCTTCCCTCGGTTTAGGACCTTTGACAAAGACCGGGGTGATCCTTCAACTAGCCGATCGTTCTACTGCTGTGCCAGAGGGAGTTATAGAGGATGTCCTAGTTAAGGTCAATGGCCTTATCTTCCCCGGGGATTTCTATATTCTGCGTATGGATGAGTCTGATAGCTCACCGAATTCGACTCCCATTCTTCTGGGAAGACCCTTCCTTAAAACTGCACGAACCAAGATTGATGTGCACAATGGCACTCTTTCTATGGAATTTGACGGAGAGAACATCTCTTTCAACATCTTTGATGCTATCAAGCATCCTTCTGACGGGAATGTCTCCGCTATTTGCACTATCGACCCAGTTGATGAGTGTGTCGACAACTTTTCCTTTTTCGAGTTCATAGATCTGCTCGAGACCATTCTTGATCTCTCTCCAGATGAGCAGGACCTTCCTCAAAGTCTATCTGCCTTGGCCATAGGAGAGGCTTCTTCCTCTTCTTCTTCTCCTCCCTTGATAGACTTGAAACCCTCTCTTGAGCCCACCAAACCTTCCATTGTGAATCCCCCCTCTCTTGACCTAAAACCTCTACCAGCTCATCTCAAGTACGCATACTTGGGTAAAGGAGACACTCTTCCAGTGATCATCTCTAGTAGCCTCACTTGCTACTCGGGAAGAGAAGTTAGTTAATGTCTTGAGGGACCACAAGACTGCGATTGGATGGACTCTGGCTGATATTAAGGGAATCAGCCCTTCTACGTGTATGCATCGTATATTGTTGGAGGATGGATCTAAACCATCCCGTGAGCCTCAGCGTAGGCTGAATCCTCCAATGATGGAAGTGGTCAAGAAAGAAATCATCAAACTCCTTGATGCAGGAATCATATACCCTATCTCTGATTAACAGTGGGTATCACCAATTCATGTGGTACCCAAGAAAACTGGTATTACAATAATCGAGAATCAGGATGGTGAAAAAGTTCCTATGAGAGCACAAAATGGATGGCGAGTATGCATTGATTATCGCAAATTAAACACTGCCACCCGGAAAGACCATTTCCCCCTTCCTTTCATTGACCAGATGCTCGAGCGCCTTGCTGGGCGCCACCATTACTGCTTCCTAGATGGCTTCTCGGGTTACTTTCAAATAGCCATCGCCCCCGAGGATCAAGAAAAAACCACCTTCACATGCCCTTTTGGCACCTTTGCCTATAGACGCATGCCCTTTGGGTTGTGTAACGCACCCGGTACATTTCATAGATGTATGATGTCCATCTTCTCTGATTATGTCACCCGAATTATTGAGGTTTTCATGGACGATTTCACCATCTATGGTGATTCATTCGATGACTGCCTGGGAAACCTAAAGAAGATTCTTCAAAGGTGCGTAGAGACTGATCTGGTGCTGAATTATGAGAAATGTCATTTCATGGTAGATCAGGGCATAGTCCTAGGCCATGTGGTTTCCTCTCGGGGTCTTGAAGTGGATAAAGCCAAGATCGATGTCATTAGATCCCTTCCGTACCCAACCAGTGTGAAGGACATTCGATCATTTCTTGGTCATGCCGGATTTTATAGGCGTTTCATCAAAGATTTCTCAAAAATCGCTCAACCTCTTTGTCTTCTTCTCCAAAAAGAGGCTTCTTTTGAGTTTAATGAGAAGTGCAAAGCGGCATTCGACCTTCTCAAGGAGAAATTATGTTCTGCTCCCATCATTAAAGCTCCCGATTGGAATCTGCCTTTCGAGATCATGTGCGATGCGAGTGATAGGGCAGTTGGAGCTGTTCTTGGGCAGCGGGAGGGGCGAGAACCCCATGTTATCTTTTATGCCTCCAGGAGCTTAGACGATGCTCAGTGCAACTATACAACTACAGAAAAAGAGCTGCTAGCCATTGTTTTTGCACTAGAGAAATTTAGGTCCTATCTCTTAGGGGTTAAGGTGATTATATACTCTGACCATGCCGCGTTGAGGCATCTTTTCAAGAAGAAGGAATCCAAGCCGAGACTTCTTCGTTGGATATTGTTGCTCCAGGAGTTCGACTTGGAGATTAGAGATAAACGAGGATCAGAGAATCTAGTTGCAGATCACCTTAGCCGCCTTCCTATGAGTATTGAGGAGGGTACCCCAATATCGGAGTTTTTCCCTGAGGAATATCTCTATGCCGTGCAAAGCTATACACCATGGTATGCTGATATAGTGAATTACTTGGTGGCTAAAGACCTACCAGAGGATCTTACACGTGCACAGGCTGATAGAATCCGGTATGATTCCCGATTTTATATTTGGGATGAGCCTTACCTCTTTCGGATTTGCGCGGATCAGATTATTCGGAGATGTATACCCGATAATGAGGTTAGATCCGTTCTTGAGTTTTGTCACTCTCTAGAGTGTGGAGGACACTTTGGCGCCAAGCGAACAGCTCATAAGGTCCTTGAGTGTGGTTTCTTCTGGCCCACTCTACATAAGGATGCTTACTTCTTCGTGAAGTCATGTGAGCGATGCCAGAGAACGGGATGACTAACCAAGAGAGACGAGATGCCGATGAAGTATATTCTTGCATGTGAGGTTTTTGAAGTGTGGGGTATCGACTTTATGGGACCTTTCCCTCCCTCATATGGCTTTGAGTATATCCTCCTAGCGATCGATTATGTCTCCAAGTGGGTTGAGGCCAAGGCCACAAAACGGGCGAGATGCAAAAACAGTCGTGGATTTTGTCAAGGACCAGATCGTAGTAGGTTTGGGGTCCCGAGAGTCATCATCGGTGATAGAGGAACCCATTTCTGCAACCGGAGTTTCGAGGCATTAATGAAACAATACCATGTCACACATAAAACCTCGACAGCTTACCACCCTCAAACCAATGGCCAAGCAGAGCTCTCGAATAGGGAGATCAAAGGCGTTTTGGCGAAAGTGGTGAACCCCACCAGGAAAGACTGGAGTCTTCGGCTAAATGACGCACTCTGGGCTTACAGGACTGCGTTCAAGTCCCCTGTAGGCATGTCCCCTTATCGGCTAGTCTATGGAAAGGCTTGCCATCTTCCGGTTGAACTCGAGCACAAAGCCTATTATCAAGAAGTGCCATCTAGATTACCCAAACGATGCACTCAACCGGAAGTTGCAAATCCAAGAGTTAGAGGAGATCCGAAATGACGCGTATGAGAACTCCCGAATCTTCAAGGAGAAGACCAAGGTGTATCATGACAGGAAGCTTGCGCACAAGGATTTCAAAGTGGGTGACAAGGTGTTGTTGTTTAACTCAAGACTCAAATTACACCCGGGCAAGCTACAAAGTAGGTGGATAGGGCCCTTTCTTGTGACCAAATTGTTCGATTATGGTGCAGCAGAAATTCAGGGTTGGATTCAGGGAAAGTCTTCAAGGTCAACGGGCACCGGCTGAAGCGGTTTCATGAGAGTTTCGATGCGAGCTGGATTGACATTCACGAGCTTGGAGAGCCAGCATCCACTGCTTGAGGAGATGGAAACGTCGGGCCAAGGACGTTAAAAAGAGGCGCTACTGGGAGGCAACCCTGCGAATAAAGGTTGTGTTTTTCTTTGTTTATTTTCTTTTTCTTGCATTGCATCACTACTTTGTGCTTAGCTTTACTCGGGGACGAGTAAAAGTTTAAGTGTGGGGTGGAGTCTTTATTGCATGTTAGGTAGTTAAAAAAATAAAAATAAAAATAATAATAATAAAAACCCATTTTTAAGCCTAAAAAACTGAAAAAATGCCCAATTAAAAATCAAAAAGATTGAGAGAGAACTGTAACTTGTATTGAATAATGTGGTGGAACTTGTTTAGACTCAAAAGGATCATATAGACCAGTTCAAGAAAAATTGAGGTCGTTAGTTTAGGGATCTTTTGTCACTGGTGAACTCGATTTGTTGTTTGAGTGCCAATAATTTAGGGATTTGCGTAAGAAATTATGTGAGGACTTACCATTGGACCGTGACCCGGAACTCAAGTTGTTTATAGTATAATATCCATAATAACCCACTATATCATCTCGTATATATATAAATAATATCCAAGTCTATCAGCTTCTAAAGTCATTTTGTTGCTTGGTTTTGGAGAAGGAGGGTTAGGCATTATATAAGAAGATTGGGGACGGGAAGTAGAGGTTAGTGTCAGAAGTTGAGGGCTTATGTGTAGTAGATGAGCTTTGTGCACCGAGTGTATTCGTGAGGAGATGCATCTTAGAGACAAATTTATGAGAGTAGATTCTCGGGTAAACTCTATTTCTGACACAACGGCAAGTTAGGCCCCTATAATCCAAATAGATTTGAGTCACAATCCTAAAAAAAAAAAAAAAAAAAAAAAAAAATAAATAAATAAATAAATTAAAACAAAAAAAAAAAAAGATTGCATGACTCAAACTTGTTCCCCTTGTACATGGCCTAAACCTTAGTTTACCCGATTTGTGAGAAAGAGTGGATCCCAGTCATACATCTCGGGCCAGCAGTTAGGTTGACACATTTTGGGCCAGATGACTGAAGGTGCTAGGAGGTATGCACATTAGGAGGTTCATTATTCCAAGAAGATAGAGGTATAGGCGATATTTATTCGGAGAGTAGAGGCATGAGTTTAGAAAACCAAGTGACAATTTGACCGAAAGTGGCGAAGTAGACAAGCAAACCAATTATGTAGTATATATATATATATTATCCATCATATTCCATCATATTCCACCAAACATAACTTGAGAATTCCCCTCACGACCAAGGTAGGAAATCATGATTCATCTGAGAACTGAGAGATATTATGAGAGACACTCCACATATTCCACATTCATATTCCACTATACAAAAAGAGAGTGAGTGTGAGTTTCACCAAAGTGCATGGAATCTTACACAAGGGACCAAAGATCATTATTGGCTGGTATATAAGTGAAGAGCGAGTCAAAAACATGGGACCCATCTACCAATACAAGCTATAATCTTTGCTCGAGGATGATCAAATGTTTAAGTGTGGGGTAATTTGATAAGTCATTAATTATACACATTTTATACCCTATACATATGTAATATTGCACCATTATATGTGTTTAAATGGATAATAATCATAACTTGAATGTTGATACTACTAATAAGATATTTATGTGATTTCAGGTGCAATTTAGATGGAGCATAACTTGGGGAAAAGAAGTTGGAGCACAAGAGAGAGATAATAATCAAGACTCGGGCCTGCCGACACAGTCTCAGTATTTCGGCCATAACTCATAATCTGGGCCTCTTCTATATGCATACTATATACCGTTGGAAAGAAGAGAACAAAGCCCACAATTCATTCTATATCACCAGAGCCCAATTTCGAAGTCTACATGACCCAAATTGACCATCTTCTGGACAGATCTTTCATGCTCTTTGCATGCACTCTTCATGCCTTTGCCATGCTTCCTTCACACTCTTTGCATGGATCTTCATTCATCCCTCATGATCACCTTTTGAGAGGGTTATATAACCAGGTGCAAGGCATCCATTCTAATCACTTTTGAACTTCCATCATTCTCTCTCTTGGAGTTGGGCAAGTCAAGCAAGCTTCACTCTTCCATCCGCGCTTCATTAATGGGTTCTATCATTATTTTATTTTCTTTATTTTCCATGTATTTCGAGTAAGCCCTTCAAGGCATAGTTAGTGTTTATGTTTTTGTGTTGTAACTTTTGAGACCATTAATAATGAATTTTATTTGAATGGTTATTATTTTGTTTTCACTTACTTACTATCTTTCATGCTCAATAAATTATTTTAAGTTTATTTCGGTCAATTCTATGTTCAATAGTAACTAACAAGGGCCACAAAATTCCTATGGTTGCTTTGCTCAATAGCCTCCATTAGAATTTGAATAATAGCCAAGTGCAAATAACTCACAACGATCTAAACAGTTCTGAACAAGCTCATTGTTTAGGAGGTTTTGATTTGTTTAAATAACCAATGATTTCTATTGAATTGGTTATGATATTCAAGTAGCTTAGTGTTTTTATTTACGAGCTCATCTAAACTAAAACCCTATCTTTTTGTTTGAGTTATTTATCGGTTATAGCTCATCTTACTGCACTTAAGAGATTAATTCCAAATTCATTATTATAGTCAAGGATAAAGTTACACACAAATTCACTACACAAAACTATGCCTCATTTCACAAAACCACCACATCTCTTGATTTTTACTCTAAGTTTCCTCTTTACTTGTTACTTTCATTTTGTTGCAATCAACCAATCAACAACCCCCCCAATTGTGTGTCTTGTTTTAGGTCTTGTGTTTGGTTTTATTTACGGTCTTGGTTTCTCTTTATTTTAGTTTTCTATTTTTGTTGTGTCCATTTTCATTAGAGAAGTAATCTTTTCACCTAGTTTAGTCTAAATAGCTCTCTGTGGTTCGACCCCTACTTCCACTGTCTACTGTATTGTAGTTAAGTTTAGGGTTATAAATTTCTTTTGGTAAGTGTATAACGACTTGAAAAATTACCTCTTATCAACTATCTCTCGCGCCGTATACCCTTGAGGGACACCATAAGAATGAGTATAGCAGATTATTTAAAAATCATACTTAAAAATAATACGTTTTTGCACTAGAATTAGACATTTCACGAGGTCACAAATTGAAAAGTAGGGATAATTTTGAAAAATTTAAATATGCACTAAAGGATGAAAACATTATATTTTGTCGTAAAATATTGAGGAGATGAATACGTTATGAAATTTTTAAACCATTAATGGACTTTATATGGATAGTATAGATGGAATGAGGTGGAATAGGAATTATTCATCATTTTCCAAAACCCTATACTTTTGAAAAACTTGTTGCTTGAAGGTCTTGGTTCAAACCACTTCCCTTTCAAAAACCTTTTAATATTTACAAATGCAAACAAGATAAGTTTATTTACAAAAATAAGAAAAAGTGAATTAAAAACAAAATTTTAAAATTTTGTGGATCTCAAGAGTTTTTCATTATTTTTGTATTTTTAAATTAAAATTTTTTTTTTAAAAATTTTAAATTTGAAATTTTAAATTTTTGTGACACAAAAAGTTACAAAGCCCCTCTCACCTCACTTGAACCCTTGCAAGTTCAAGTGTGGGTGAAGAAATTTTGTGAAAATAAAAATTAAAACTAATAAAAGAAAAGTACGACCTGACATCGAGTTGCCTCTCGCTAGCGCTCCCGTTTAACGTCTCGAGCCCGACGTATTTTCGCTTATCCTTCCTTGTCCTTCGTGCCATTTGGCGCTTCCTCCAATTCTTGCTCATCAAACCACCGCGCATCGTGATTTTCGTAAAACGCCTTCAAGCGGTGGCCATTGACTTTGAACGCAACCCCTCCTTCCCTAGAGATTTCAAACACTCCAAAAGGCAAAATGTTGGTTATGGTAAAGGGGCCTGTCCATCGGCTCTTCAACTTCCCGGGATGCCAACCGGGAGTTGAACAACAAAACTTTATCGCCAACCTTGTAATCTTTTTTGCGAATAAGTTTGTCATGAGCGATGGTCAACTTCTCTTTGTAAATTCTTGAATTGTCATAAGGTTCAAGGCGAAGTTCTTCCAATTCTTGAATTTGTATTTTTCTCAATACCGCATCTTTTGGGTAATCTTGGTTGACTTTCTTGATTGCCCAAAAAGCTTTGTGCTCAATATACCGGTAAATGACAACTCTTTCTATACATGAGTTTGAAAGGAGTCATCCCTATCGGTGTCTTGTATGCGGTACGATAGGCCCATAATGCATCCCCAAGCCTTTGATTCAAATCCTTGCGAGAGGGATTAACCACTTTCTCAAGGATTATTTTAATTTCACGATTAGAGATTTCAGCTTGGCCATTAGTTTGTGGATGATATGCAGTCGACATACGATGTTGAACATGCTAAATTTTCAAAAGAGATTTAAGGTATTTGTTGTTGAAATGAGAGCCCATATCACTAATGATAGCTTTAGGTACTCCAAAATGCTGAAAAATGTACTTTTTAAGGAACTCGATCATTGTTTTGGAGTTGGCATCTCTTGTTGGTATTGCCTCTACCCTCTTAGACACGAAGTCGACACATACAAGAATGTACGAATAACCATTCGATTGGGGGAAAGGGCCCTTGAAATCTATCCCCCAAACATCGAAAAGCTCGGAAAACAGTAAAGTTTTAAGAGGCATTTCGCTTTTGCGGGTTAGATTACCCGCATTCTTTCTTTTTTCGTCGAAATTACTAGGGCCAAAGTGTCCCCGACCGGCACAACATTTTCTCTTCTTTCGCAATTCACACAGCTCTTTACAAAGGAAGGAGTGTCTTTGTAAAGAATTGGCCAATATAAACCGCTTTGGAGCACGTTGTGACTTATGCGTTGGGCTCCAAAGTGGCCCCCACATTCTAAAGAGTGACAAAAAGATAATACCGATTTGAAGTCACAATCAGGTACGCACTTGCACACCATTTGATCAGAGCAGATCTTGTAAAGGAGCGGGTCTTCCCAAAAGTAGTAGCGCGAGTCGTTCTTGAGTTTGTGCTTCTGTGCGCGAGAGAGCGTGCTTGGCATTTGTCCCATCTCCAAAAGATTGACAATGTTCGCATACCAAGGTGTACTCGCCTGGATTGCATAAAGCTGCTCGTCAGGAAACAACTCGTTGATAGGAAGGATGTCGCCTTCTTTTGTCGGGAGTCGACTAAGATGGTTAGCGACGAGATTTTCCGCGCCTTTCTTGTCTCGGTTTTCCACATTGAATTCTTGAAGAAGGAGAAGCCATCGTAAGAGGTGTGGTTTGCATTCCTTCTTTTTCATCAAGTACTTCAATGCTGCATGATCTGAAAATACAACCACTTTTGTTTTGACCAAATATGATCGGAATTTTTCCATGGCATATACAATGGCTAATAATTCTTTTTCAGCGCTCGTGTAATTGCGTTGTGCATCATCAAGTGTCCTAGAAGCTTAAAATATTACGTGAGGATCCTTACCAACCCGTTGGCCCAAGACGGCACCAACGCTCAATCCACTCGTGTCGCACATGATCTCGAATGGGAGGTTCCAATCAGGCGGTTTGATTATCGGGGCGGTGCACAACTTTTCCTTTAGGATGTCGAAGGCCTCCTTGCACGCGTCGTCAAAGTCGAATTTGGCATCCTTTTGGAGAAGGCGATACATCGGTTGGGCAATCTTGGAGAAGTCGCGTATGAAGCACCTATAAAAGCCTGCATGGCCCAAGAATGGAGAAGTCGTCCATAAAAACTTCAATAAATTTTGAAATGTATTCAGAGAAAATAGAAATCATGCACCTTTGGAATGTACCTGGAGCATTGCACAAACCGAATGACATCCTTCGATACGCAATAGTTCCGGGACATGTAAATGTCATTTTTGCTGGTCAACATGATCAATCACGATCTGAAAGTATCCTGAGTACCCATCAAGAAAACAATAATAGGGTCGGCCCACCAACCTTTCAAGTATCTGATCGATAAAAGAGAGAGGAAAATTGTCCTTCTTTGTCGCCGCGTTGAGTTGCGGTAATCAATGCAAACACGCCAACCATTTTGTACTCGTGTAGGCACCTTTTCGCCTTTCGAGTTCTCCACAATTGTAATTCCCGTCTTTTTGGGTACCACATGAATAGGTGACACCCATTCAGAGTCGGCCACAGCATATATTATGTCGGCATCAAGAAGCTAAAGGAGCTCCTTCTTAACCACCTTCATTATCATGGGATTCAAACGCCTTTGAGCTTCCCTTGAAGACTTTGCTCCTTCTTCAAGGGCGATCTTGTGCATACAAGTCGCAGGACTAATGCCTGGTATGTCAGCAATATCCACCTTATCGCCTTCTTGTATGTCCATCAGGCGCCATTCCTGATCGGATGTGAGGTTGGAGGCGATGATGACAGGTAAGGTTTCGTCTGGCCCGAGGTATGTGCACTTGAGATGGTTTGGAAGAGGTTTGAGCTCGAGTTTGGGTGCCTTCTCGATGGATGGCGGCATTCGCTCTCCTGAGATTTTGAGCTTTGTCGTCATTGGTCCTGAAAAAGAAAAAACTTCTCTATCATGGATTTTTCAGAGTTAGGCACATTTATATTTCCAACTTCTTGTATTAATATGTTACTTTCATTGCCTAATAAATTTTCATTCTTTTGGGTTTCTAATGTGTTCACATTTTCTAATTCGTCCCAAAACTCATCAAAAGAAGTATTTAAAGAATTTAATGAATGAGAAGACTCCCCTATCAAATATTCATCGACGAGCTCATCAATCTCATCAATGATGGAAATGCTCGACACATTGTGGTCGTCAGGAAATTTGATCGCGTCGAAGATGTTGAAGGAGATCTTCTCGTTGTCGAACTCCATCGACAAAGTTCCCGAATGGCAGTCGATTCGAGTTTTCGCTGTCCTGAGAAATTGTCTCCCCAAGAGAATGGAAGAAGAATCCGATGTGCTTCCCATTTCGATGATATAAAAGTCGGTTGGGAAAAGTAACCCATTCACCCTGACCAATACATCTTCTACAACACCTAGAGGTCGGATTGCAGAGCGGTCTGCAAGGGTCACCACGACTCGAGTATTCTTCAAACTACCCAGGTCAAGGGTCTCATAAATGGAACTGAGCATTATATTTATTGTAATCCCTAAGTCAAGCATGCACCTTGTGAACTGATGGTGCCTAATTGATTACGGAATGGCGAAGATTCCAGGGTCTTTTTCTTTTGGGGGAAGTCTGGCGTCTAGGATTAAAACGGCCGAGAGGTTTACTTTCTCATCCCCTTTTAACCTTCTTTTGTTAGTACACAAGTCTTTCAAGAACTTGACAACATTGAGAAAATTTTGATGACATCAACGATGGGAATATTCACCTCCACCTTTTTGAAAATCGCAAGCATGTCCTTTTCGGCCCCTGCCTTTTTGTTCACCGCCAAACGGGACGGGAGTGTTGCCTTTGACACGTAAGCTCTCTCTTCCCTTTTTCCCTTTTCTTCCTCTTTTTCTCTTTCTTGTACATTTACATTCGTATTCACACTCTTATTCTCATTCACAATTACATTTTCCTCCTCTAACCCCAATTCTTTGTCTTTCTCCTTTTGTTCTTCACGCCTTTTCACAACAATCTCTTTTTCCTCTCTAGGAAACTCAACCTTTTTCCCACTTCTCAAATGAATTGCGAGAATAGATTTGCTCTCAGGTCCCCTTCCTTAAGATGGGAGCTTATTATCAACCTGCCCCTTCAAGATGTTCACTTGATCCGCCATTTGTCTCATTTGTGTTTCCATGTTTTGAACTTGTCGACTCGTTGGCGCTTGGCCTTGGCTAAGTGAACTCATCTCATTCTCCATCGACCGCAATTTTGTTGTAAAGGTTGAAAACCCATTCGTCATGAATGCCATCATTTTGTCGAATTTCTCGTCGAGAGAGGGAGGTTGAGTGCTTGATGAAGAAGGTTGAGGAGATTGTTGTTGTTGTGCGTTGGGATGAGTGTAGTTAAACAATTCACAAACAACGTCGCAGTAGATAATAATAATGAACGAGGAGAGGATAACTTATTGAGAATTAGATTGATAAACTACTAACACCGCGACCTAGGGGACGGAGTTAGTTATAGTACAAGATACAATAACAAAAAATAAGATACATAAGAGGATCATAAATGAAACTCTCTCTCTTTCTCTCTCTAACTAAGTCCGTAGTCACGGGCTATCACTATGTATGACTAACGAGACTACTCTCTCTCTCTCTCTCTCTCTCTCTCTCTCTCTCTGAGTTTATTTCTCTCTAATTCCTTAATCGATCCCTCCTTCTAATGTCCCATCTAAGGGTCTTTTGTAAGGGGGGAAACTTCTAGGGTTCCGGCATCTCTAGATGGCAGGTAGCATCTCTCAAGTATCCTTGCAGATCTTCTCACCATTAATGTTGATTGATCCTTGATTGTTCCTTTCCTGATATGCTCCTTCTTGAGCTCATTTGCCTGGCGTTGCTAGATCTACTCTTGAATGCCAATCAATCAGTCTGTGATTCTAGCTCTCAGTGTTTCTTTTCCAGTTTGTATTCTACTCTCGAGTCTTGATTCCTTGTGATCTGTGCTGTTGGGTCGACCGATACCGTGCCCACAGGTGGGACCGCTGCGCGATGACTGCTCCAATCGCTTCCTTGAATCCTTGCATCTCTTTTGCGTCGTTTTTGGCCTTTTTGCAATAATTCCTACAATCACTTATGATTCTGACTGTAGCTTGATTCTTGGGTTAAAGCTTAAATAAAATACTAAAATACTAATTAAAGTGCAGAAAATAAGATAAAGCATAGTGGGTAAGCATCTATAAGAATTACCCCTATGAACAATCTCAGCCCATTAAAGATTGAAAAATAGGAATCCCGGTTTGTCTTAGGCCAAAGCTCAAATCATTGTCCAATAACAAGGAATCAAAAGAGAAGAAGTACAATAATGAAGGAAAATCAGTTGAACCACATCTCAACCTTGAAAAAGCAATTCAGTTAAAGAAGAAGAAGAAGAAGCTTACAGCTCAATCCTCTTCTCAGTCGAAAGATGGAACACAACTGGACTTGCCGGAGCAGGAAGAGTTATTAAAGGAACCGGTCTCTAATGATAGGGTAGCAAGAGCGATCAAGCAATGCAAGGTTACTCTGGATGAAGTGGCTTCTATTCTTCTAAAAAAATGGGCGAATAAGAAGACAGATCGGAAGATGGATTGAGTGAGTGGGGTTGATTTAGTGTTTTGGAGTTCATGGATTAATTTGTCAAATGTATTCTCAAATTAAAGAAGATATTTCATTACTTATTTAGAGGTTTAGGGGAGGAAGGAAAATGTATTTTGGTTAAAGAGACAATAAGAGAAGCTTCGGTTTATATATTTTGCCTTCAAGAAGTTAAATTACCTAATGTCGATTCATTCTTAATTCATCACTTTGCCCCGGGTAACTTTAGAGAGGCTTCGTACTAACAAGCAATTCGTTCGAAAGGAGTGGTGACTGCTTGGGGAGGGTCTTTCACTTTAATTGACTCCTAGCAATCAACTAATACATTAATGGTGATTTTGAAGAATGAAAGAAATGACTCACAGTTAGTGATTACTAATGTTTATGGGCCGTCAAATGATGAAATAAAGTTGCAATTTTTGGAGGAATTAGAAAAGATTCAATTGCTGGATTGTGCTTGGATAGTGTTGGGCGATTTTAACCTCATAGGTGGAATGACGGGGCATTCAACGCATTCAGACAATTTGTTTGGTGTGAAGACTTCTGAAAACTCTGGATAACGTAAAAAGAAAAATCTAGCAAGAGATAGGAAAGGTCTCCAAATTTGATTGCCATAATTTAATTCCTCAATTCATAATTAGAATTGAAAATATGTTTATTTCCTCATATTATTGTTTCCTAAATTAGGTGTTAAATGGGGAAGTGATTCATTGAGTTATTTTTTTGTATTAGATATGACTATCCTATATATAAAAGGATAGGGGTAGAGTTTTATTCATTCCAACAATTATAAATAATTGTATTATATTTCAATTTTGTCAAATTATAAGAAAGTGTTGAGTGTCGGCGGCCGTGGTTTTTACACTCTTTAGGGTTTCCTCGTAAAAAAAATTGTTCTTGTGTCTTGATTTATGTGTTTGCTGTTGCGTCTCGGTTCCTAACACAATTTACCACACTTGATCTAGTTCAATGAAGTCCTAGCTTTGCTTCCCCTGCTTGAGGTGCCGTTTAACTCGAGATTTGGAGTAATTACCTCCCAGAGGTGGTTCTTTCTCGTATCGATCAAGCATCTATCGACCCGCATCGGCAGACTTGCTTCCCCAAGATTGCTCTAAATCTGATTACAGCTCCTGTGTCGGATCATGCTTCCCCAAGATTGCTCTAAATCTGATTACAGCTCCTGTGTCGGATCATACACCATTGAGACTCTCGTTTCAAAAACTCAAGAAGGAGAATAGAATTTTGAGATTCAAATTGGCGTGGCAAAAAGACAAGGTGGAGCTGGACTTAAAGAGGTATTCTTGGGAGACAGCTAATAAATCGGGTTTCAAATGACTGGATTTTATTCTTAAAGTGAATCGCATGATCAAGTATTTGCATATATGGCACTTGAATCCTGACAGGAGAACATAACGGAAAATAATAATAGAAAATTGGAAGAAAGTAGTAGAAACTTTTAACACGCTTGAAGAACAGAGGCCTCTTTCTTTAGTTGAGTTCAAGTTGCGGATTGCATGCAAAGAAAAGGCTTTCGAGTGCATCAACGAAGAGGATATTAAGTGGAAACAAAGATCGCAAGTGAGGTGGCTTAAAGAGTGGGACGAAAATACGTGCTTTTTTCACATTGTGGCCTAGAAGGAGTCGAGATTTCGGATGAAGACTTAATAAGAGAAGAGATATTTTCCTATCTCAATAATGTAATGGGAGTGGAGGTGCCTTTTGGTTTCTCTTTTGAGATTCATGAGCTTTTCAGTCCATTACAAGACTTGCAATCACTGCAACGTCCCATCCAATATGACGAGATCTCTCAAGTGATTTCTTCCTTACCTAGTTGAAGAGCTTCTGGATCGGATGGCTTGCCATTCGATTTATGAAATCAAACTGACAATGGATCAAGAACGACATTTGTGAATTCATCAGGGCTTCTGAAAGCGGTACTCTGGACCTCACTAACTTTAATCAGGCCGACCTGATTTTAGTTGAAAAAAAGTCCAATCCTACAGAACCAAGTCATTTCAGACCTATTAGCATGATTTTGAGCCTCATCAAGATTCTAACTAAAATTCTATCCAAAAGACTAGGGCCGTCTGTGCACAAATTGGTCTCCCCCCTTCAGACTGAATTTATTCACAACAGGTCAATCTCATAATCCTTAGCCGCCACCTGGGAGATTCTTACTCACATCTCCAAAAGGCATCACAAATCGTTTCTAGTTAAGCTCGATACTAACAACACATGTTAATCCATTTTGAGCATGGCCATGCATTTCCTTCAGTCCTAGTTCATCAGGGGGCCCAACGATAGCTCCCTCTTGATGAGAGGAACAAATCCCATCTTGGTCACTCACATTCCTCGTCATGATTCAATACATTCCTAATGATGACTCTAATGATCATCCCGTTGCGGATGACGTAGGACCATATTAAAGCATGCAGTTCCTCATACATGAATCCATGGTAACCTCAGGTCATAGAAACAAGCACACTATTCATATGAGAATTACTAATAACATATATCATGCATATTCTAAGAGTGTGGTCAGTCTAGTACGCATTCTCTAGCGTGTACCTATATTCCAGACTTGACGTCCCTATGTCCATGATCAGCAGAACATGATCATCCAGCCTACAAACATACTAGTGTGGACATGTAGCTTCTTGCCTGAAGTAGGTTTATTTCTTTAAACATCCTACATATCACTAGGGACGGTTTAGAATATCATTCGTTGGTTCACAGTTCTACTATTAGAATAACGTATTTTGATGACGTGAACCCGAAGTATCATTCATGGTTGATATAAGATATGTAAATATATGTTGACAACCCATACACACAGATATATAAGAAACAACTTTTATTGAATAAATAATAATGCCTTAATACATAATCCATTTCCTAGTAGAAATACATTTATCATATGGCACTAATCCTACAGTCTCTTGACTTACACTAGGCCAACTCTAAACATCTTATGCCCATAGACCTAACATGACCCTCATCTTATGTATCAGCGACATTGTCATCTAATGACACTCTACATATTTTAACATCACCCCTTTGTATGATATCCCGGATCAGATGGAAGCGTTGTTGTATGTGCTTGGACTTTTGGTGAGATCTCGGTTCCTTTGCTTGTGTCATCGCTCCATTATTGTCACAATATAGATCCACTAGTTCCAAGATGGTCGGACCTACTCTTAGCTCCTCCAAAAAGTTCTTTATCCAAATAACTTCTTTAGCCGCTTCTGCAGCAGCTATATACTCTGCTTCCGTTGAAGAATCTACAACAGGATATTGCTTGGAACTCTTCCATGTCACTGCGCCTCCATTTAGGCAAAATAAATAACCTGATTGCAAGCTAAAGTCGTCTGAGTCTGTCTGGCAGCTTGTGTCGGTGTAACCTTTTACAACGAGCTCGCCTTCCAGACCTCCATAGACTAGGAACATGTCCTTAGTTCTTTGTAAGTACTTAAGGATTTTTTTAACAGCTATCCAGTGATTTTCACCTGGATTAGACTAAAACCTACTTGTTCCGCTCAATGAGTATGACATAGCTGGTCTAGTACATATCATGGTATAAATGATATATAGCCGAAGCGTACGGGATCTTTTCCATGTGCTTTCGCTTTTTATCACTTGTAGGACATTGTGTCTTACTGAGAGAAACGCCATGTGACAAGGACAAGAATCCTTTCTTGGATTCTTGCATTCTGAACCATTTCATGACCTTGTCTATATATGTACTTTAACTCAGACTTATAAGCCTTCTAGATCTATCTCTATAGATCCTGATTCCTAGCATGTAGGAGGCGTCTCCTAGGTCTTTCATCGAGAAATTATCTCCCAACCGTTTCTTGACATTCAATAATGTTGGGACGTCATTTCCCATGAGTAATATGTCATCTACATAAAGCACCAGGAATACTACCGTGCTCCCACTGAACTTCATGTAAACACAAGACTCACCTTTACTTTTGGTAAAACCAAAACTTTTGATAACTTCATCAAAACGAAGGTTCCAGCTTCGAGACGCTTGCTTCAATCCATAGATGAATTTCTGAAGCTTGCAAACCTTACTATAATTCTTGGGATTGACAAAATCCTCGGGTTGCATCATATGCACGTCCTCGGTCAGATTTCCGTTTAGAAAAGCTATTTTGACATCCATTTTCCATATTTCATAGTCAAAATATGCTGCTATGGCTAATAGAATTCTGATGGATTTAAGCAGAGCTATAGGTCAAGAAAGTTTCGTCATACTCAATACTATGAATTTGTTTGGAACCTTTCACAACAAGTCTTCCTTTGTAGGTTTGTATCTTTCCATCCACGTTGGTCTTCTTCTTAAAGACCCACTTACATCCGATGGTCTTCAAGCCTTTGGATGGATCAATCCAATTCCAAACTTGATTGTCTTGCATGGATTGCATCTCAGCTCTCATGGCTTCTAACCATTTTTTAGAATCATACTCTTCATAGCCTGTTGGTAGGATGTGGGTTCATCATCTATGAATGTCACATCATCATTATTAGACATGAGAAATCCGTATCTCTCGGGCTCATGATGAATCCTACTAGATCTAAGCTGAGTCTGTTGTGTTTCAAGCTCACCAACTACTTGAGAACTTATTTGTTCTTCCATTATAGGTTCTGCAACTATAGGCGGGTCTCGAATTTCTTCGAGTTGTACTTTACTCCCGCTGCTTCTCATAAGAGTAATATCCTTTAGTTTCCTTAGGATATCCCACAAACAGGCACTTATCAAATTTGGATCCGAGTTTATCGGGAAACTGGCGTTTGACATAAGTCTCACATCCCCAAATTTTAAGAAAAGACAACTTGGGGCTTTTCCCCATCCACATCTCATATGGTTCTTTTGAACCACTATGGATGGAATCTTGTTCGTATGAATGCGGCAGACTCAAGAGCATAATCCCAGAAAGACATTGTAAGACTCGTTTGACTCATCATCGATCGAACCATATCCAATAAGGTTTGATTCCTCCTTCAGACACTCCATTCCATTGAGGAGTTCCTAGAGGAGTCAGTTACGAAACTATTCCTATTGGGTCTCGGACGTCCATAACGCAGCGGAAAACAAAAATTTCATCCAAAACCAATCCGAGGATCCGTGTGTATCGGTTAAATCAAAGAAATAAATCTTAATAATACCTTTCAGATTACGCTTAATTCGTGACGCTCAAACCATGCATATTGTCCATGCGCCTCTACACCGGTTACCATCCTAACCGATTTTCGGTCCGTCTAGGCTGTCTAGGTCGGGTCGTGCGGAAGTCGTCTACCGCACACACAATCGGTCTCCACCAAAACTCTCAACAAACCGTTCTCATCTTCTTAGGCCGAATAGATCACAAGCACCAAAAGTACGAACGCCTCTACCGATGTCCACACGAACAAACTTCTTAAAACGGGAAGAAGAACAATATATATGCTAGTAGCTTGTTCTCCTCTTGCAGAAGAAAACTCTTTTTCTTCTTCTTATTTTATCTCACAAAAGATGTATATAATTCCTCTCATATAATCGCACCCTTTCATTTTGTCATACAAAAGAATGCACCCTTTCGTAGTTATACAAAAAGGAAAGAACCCTTTCGTAATTTTGTCACACAAATGAGAAAGGATATTTTTCTCTCTTTTGTCTCACAAAAGAGAATGAGAAATAATGAGAGAAAGAATGATGTGGTCTATTGAATTTGGAGCCCTCTATGTCCTTATATAGAGGTGAAGAAGAGTCATGTCTCCTCACACTAAAAGATGTGTATGACATCACTCATCATTATCCATATGCCATCATCTAGACTCTTCTAGATTGATCTTTTCTGCTCATAGTCTTTATATACATATATATCACATCTTATCACATAAGATGACAATATATTTTGTGACATTCTTATGCAACTGATGATATACGTCGCTAGGATTTTCTGCGCCCGTTTCAGTTTGTTCTTTGTGTGTGACCCTGTAGGTTCACTTAATGTTGGCAATAGACTTAACAGTCTATAAATCATGAGCGGACTCTAGCAAGCCATCATGACTACCCAATTTAAGTGAATATCGGTAATCCGATTTACCTAATCAACAATCATGTATTTAGTCCCTTTGTCACACGATATCTATATCGATCATAAGTCATGTAATACGTCATCCTTATATTAATCGAATAATATTTCTTGATCCCAAATTAAACTGAACAAGAACAAATGACATTAATAACTCTTATTAATTCATTTGAGTATGGCCATACATTTCTTCAGTTCAATTCATCAAGAGGCCTAAAGATATCTCTCTCATTTATGAGAGGAACAAATCCTGTCTTGATTGCACTCATCTCTCTACATGATTCATTGTATACCTAATCATAACCGTTATGACCACTTGGTTAAAGGCAGTGTTAGATTATATTAAAGTATAAAATTACTTATGTTGGGAACCGAGACAATCTCAGGTCAAAGGACTATAAATACTTTATGTTACAAGAATCGCTAATGACGTAAAACATGTAGCATTCTTATGGCGGGTCAGTCCAGTATATGGTCTCTAACATATACCTATGTTAATGACTTGATAACTATTTATCCATGATCAGTAAAACATAATCATCAGTCAACTAATATACAAGTGTACATTTATAGCTTGTATGTAAATATATATTTATATGTATTTACAAGTATATTTGTCTCCACAAATATCCTATAAATGACCAGGGACGATTTAGAATAGCATTCATAACACTTTATAGTTTTACTATCAAAGTCACGCACTTTGATGACATAAAGCTGAATTGCATATTCATGGTCTATTTTAATTATATTAAAATAACCTATATGCACATATTATATGAAATATCTTAGAATAAATATTTTGTTTGTTATTACAATCCATTATCTAGGTCACAAACACTTTGGCCTAGGGCATAACACCATCAATTCGACATTCTCTGAGATGATCCTGAAATTCTTGACTCAGATATTCACCTTCTCGATCAGATCAAAGTGCTTTAACCTTCTTGCCAACTTTATTTTGTACTTCATTCTTAAATTCTTCGAACACTTCAAATGATTCAGACTTATGCTTCATTAGGTAAACATAACCATACCTACTGAAGTTGTCCGTAAAAGTTATGAAGTACCGATACCCACCTCTAGCTCATTGGTCCACATACATCAGTATACATGAGTTCTAATAAATCATTGACCCTTTCACCAACTTTTGAGAAGGGTTTTTTAGTCATCTTGCCAAGTAAACAAGACTCGCACGTCTCAAATTATTCCAAATCAAATGAGTCTAAAAGTCCATGAGGGTGGAGTTTAGAAATGTGTTTCTCATTTATATGGCCTAAGCGACAATGCCAGAGATATGTTAGATTTGAGTCATTCGGTTTAAATCGCTTAGTATTAATGTTATAAATAAACTTATAATTCTCTTTCTTAAGATCTAGCACGTAAAGAGACCTCTTTCTAATAGAACATTTCCATATAAAAGATTATCCTTTAAGATAGAACAATTATTATTCTCAATAACAAATTTAAAACCATCCAAAGCTAGACTAGAAATAGAAATAATATTTCTGATCATATCAGGTACAAAATAACAATTATTAAGTACTAATACAAGTCCACTAGGCAAAATCAATAAATAAGTTCATACGGCTAATGCAGCAACTCTTGCTCCATTTCCCACATGCAGGTCGACTTCGCCCTTA
Organism: Juncus inflexus; assembly: GCA_024447665.1. Classification (NCBI taxonomy): domain Eukaryota; kingdom Viridiplantae; phylum Streptophyta; class Magnoliopsida; order Poales; family Juncaceae; genus Juncus; species Juncus inflexus. The sequence continues at coordinate 5,741,113 of JAJHPC010000018.1, forward strand.
GCTAATATTCTACTCCTTTATAGTCCCTGCATATCATTACAAATGTGAGTACCACATCCGGTATCCAATACCCAAGATTTGTGAGTAAGTAAATTAGTTTCAATAAGAAAAATACCTGAAACAGTAGTCACACTACCCTTCTTGATTACGTCCTGATAGAGTTTGCAGTTTCTCTTCCAATGGCCAACCTTGTTGCAATGGAAGCAAACTCCATTCTCATCTTCCTTGATCTTAGGTTTAGGCAAGACCTTGCCTTTACCCTTGCTCTTGTTCCTGGTCTTCTTACCCTTCTTCTTGTGAACCATTAGGATGTTGTTGACAACATTTGTCTTCATGTCCTCCTGTGCGTTCTTAAGCATCCCATGCAAATCAGTGATGGATTTGTCCATCTGATGCATATTGTAGTTCAAGATGAATTGCTTAAAACTAGGATGCAATGACCCGAGAATTATGTCAACAGCCAATTCTCCGGGCATAGCTGAACCAAGCTTCTCTAATTGATCAAGATAGCTCTTTACTTTGAGTACATGAGCACTCACAGATGAACCTTCAACCATCTTTGTATCAGTTAGAGAGACCGTCACCTTGTAGCGCTCAACTCTAGCCTGCTCTTGTAACATTTCCTTGAGAGTTACGATCATATCATAAGCACCCATGTCCTCCAGTTGCAAATGGAGGTCATGGTCGCTAGCATGAGACAAGCTATCTTTGTGTCATCCTTGACATATTTAGAATACGCGTCCCGGACAGCCCTTGTGGATGAAGGAATTATGCCCTAGGCCAAAGTGTTGGACTTGAGATTAGATTATGAGAAACACGTTTATACAATTCATATATGAATGAGTGTATGGGTGACTAATATATATTCACATATATTAGATTGACCATGAATGACACTTCGGGTTCACGTCATCATAATACGTGATTCTGATAGTAGAACTATGAACCAACGAATGGCATTCTAAACTGTCCCTAGTAATATGTGGGATGTTTATAGAGATAAACATACTTCAGGTAAGAAGCTACATATCTACACTACTATATTCGTAGACTGGATGATCATGTTCTGCTGATCAAGGACATAGGGATGTCAAGTCTGGAATATAGGCACGTGTTAGAGAACTCGTACTGGATTGACCACACTATGAGAATATGCATGGTATATGTCATTAGTGATTCATATGAATAGTGTGCTTGTTCCTACGACCTAAGGTCACCATGGATTCCTATATGAGGAACTGCATACTTTAATATGATCTTACGTCATCCATAATGGGACGAGAAATGTGAGTGACCAAGATGGGATTTGTTCCTCTCGTTAAGAGGGAGATATCTCTGGGCCCCCTGATGAACTAGGACTGAAGAAAATACATGGCCATGCTCAAAATGGATTAACATGTGTTGTTAATATCATTTTGTATTTGTTCAGTCTAATTCTCGATCAGGAAAGAGACTTTGATCAAACTCAAGGATGACATATTACCATGCCTTGTGATCAAGACGTATATCGTAGAACAAAAGGAATTAAGCAAATGACTGTTCAGATAGGTTTATGATCGCTGATCATTTCATTTAACATGGATAGTCATGACATTAGTCTAGAGGGTACTCATGACATACGATCTTTAGAAGATCGTTGCCAGCGTGAAATTGAACATACACTGTCACACAATGAACTCCATTTGTACGGGATGAATATGCCTCAAAATAGTTATACATATGATGAATAAATTGGTGAACGAAATAATCAATTATTGGATAATTGATTGAACAAAACAGTACCATTCCGTTGGCAACGGAATAGTTCCGTTCCCAACGGAATAGATATGAAAACTGTAATAACCTTGTCTGCCAAGTATTCCGTTATGGAAATACCTATTCCGTTGGCAACATAATAGGCGCAGGTTAGGGTTTTTAGTTATAGTAATTGAGCAATCGTTCGCCTCTCTTTCTAGTATAAATAGAAGAGCAGTGCCTCTCTATTAGATGGAGAATTCTCAAGCTTTAGAAGCCGTCTAATACACAGAAATGGAGAGAGAGAGTTTTGAGTTATTTTCGGAAAGTATTTCCGGACTCGTCTAGCCGAGTCCGATTATTTCGTGTGTCTGCAGTTCGACGTGGATACGAGTAGAGGTCTTCTGCTTTGAATACTAGCGAGCGATCAGTTTCTTTACCCTAGGAGAAGCAAGGAGTTCACTCGAGTTGAGCTTCAGGAAGGAGAAGGTTGCACGTCAGAAAAGTTCAGACCTACATCTGTTCTTCGTCTCCCGGATCAGGAAGATTCGAGTTATAAATTTTAATAGCATAATCTCGTACCTTTATTTTCTTTATGATGATCCCAGGGAGGGTTGAACCCGTAGGTTCCGCTGCGCATGTAACGTAAATGGCTACGGGTTTCCCAATAATGGCATCAGAGCATTCGTTAAGGAAATAATCGTCGATTATATTTAAAATTTAGTAAATTGTAGTATAATAAATTTTAGGGTTTTGAAAATATTATTTCAAAACATCATGGAAATAGTTTCTCGGAATATAATATTGGATATTATGATTTTCTGGAGTTTCAAAAAAATAGTTTTTCGGAATCTGTTTTGGAAACGGAACTAAAATAAAAGGAAACAGAACTTTCAGTGTTATTCCATTACAAACGGAATAGTTCCGTTCAGAACAGAATAGGTAAAATTTCTGTCAGAGATTTTCAGCGCTGATTCCGTTCAGAATGGAATGGTTCCATTCCAAACGGAATAAGGCTGATTTTGCGAGAAACCCTAATTTTTTTTATACAAGAAATTTATTTTATATAAATATGGTATGAGCCTTAGATCTGTGATTGTTCTGTGATGTACTCTTATGTGTGAATGCTTGTATTTTATTTAATATCTATGGCAACCAGTGAGTTGTCCAAAGTTATAATTATGTCAACCAGTGAGTTGTCCAAAATAGTAAACTACTTTTCTAGTAATAGGATAGTTAGGAAAGATATTATATCAAGACAAGAAGAGGATCTTGGCTCAATCTTTGGAAGATGGCATTGGATCTTCGCACACATACTGTTGGGTTTCGGACGTGCATAACATATCGAAAAAATAAAAATTTCGTCGAAAATCCATCCCAAGGATCTGTGTGTATCAGTTAAATCAAAGAAATAATACTTTAAAAAGTACCTTTCGGATTACGCTTAATACGTGACGCTCAAATCCTGCGTGGTGTCCAAGCACTTCTAAACCGGTTACCGTCCTAACCGATTTTCCGTCCGTCAAGGCCGTCTAGGTTGTATCGTCTGCAAGCCACCAATCATACACACAACTCATCTCCGCCAAAAACTTCAAACAACCCGTTCTCATCTTCTTAGGCCGAATGGATAACAAGCGCCGAAAGTACAAACGCCTCTACCAGTATCCACACGAACAACCTTCTTAAAACAGGAAGAAGAACAATATAAATGCTAGTAGCTTGTTCTCCTCTTGCATAAGAAAACTAGTTTTTCTCTTCTTATTTTGTCTCACAAAAGATGTATAATTCCTCTCATATAATCGCACTCTTTCGTTTTTGTCATACAAAAAGAAAGCACTCTTTCATAATTTTGTCATACAAATTAGAAAGTATATTTTCTCTCTTTTGTCTCACAAAAGAGAATGAGAAAATAATGAGAGAGAGAATAATGTGGTGTACTGGAGTCTTCTATATCCTTATATAGAGGTGAAGAGTTATGTCTCTTCACACTAAAAGATGTGTATATCACTCATCATTATTCATATACCATCATCTAGACTCTTCTAGATTACATGATATTTTGTGCTCATAGTCTTTATATACATATATATCACATCTTATCACATAAGATGACAATAAGATGCCAATATCTTTTGCGAAATTCTTATGCAACTCATCATATAAGTCGCTAGGATTTTTTGCGTCTGTTTCAGTTTGTTCTTTGTGTGTGACCCTGTAGATTCACTTAATGTTGGCAATAGACTTGACAATCTATAAATCATGAGCGGACTCTAGCAAGTCATCATGACTACCCAATTTAAGTGAACATCGGTGATCCGATTTACCTAATCAACAATCACGTATTTAGTCCCTTTGTCACGCGATATCTATATCGATCATAAGTCATGTAATATGGCATCCTTATCTAAATCGATTAATATTTCTTGATCCCAAATTAAACTGAACAAGAACAAATGACATTAATAACTCTTATTAATTCATTTGAGTATGGCCATACATTTCTTCAGTTCAATTCATCTAGAGGCCTAAAGATATCTCTCTCATTTATGAGAGGAAAAAATCCTATCTTGATTGCACTCATTTACATGATTCATTATATACCTAATCATAACCGGTTAAAGGCAGTGTTGGATTATATTAAAGTATAAAATTACTCATGTTGGGAACCAAGACAATCTCAGGTCAAAGGACCATAAATACTTTATGTTACAAGAATCGCTAATGACGTAAAAATGTAGCATTCTTATGGCGGATCAGTCCAGTATATGGTCTCTAACATATACGTATGTTAATGACTTGATAACTTTTATATTGTTCCGTCATATACTGGTGTACATTTATAGGTTGTATATAAATATATATGTATCCGCAAGTATATTTGTCTCTACATATATCTTATAAATGACCAGGGATGATTTAGAATAGCATTCATAACACTTTATAGTTTTACTATCAAAGTCACGCACTTTGATGATATAAAGCGAAATTACATATTGATGGTCCATTTTAATTATATTAAAATAACCTATACATACATATTATATGAAATATCTTAGAATCCCTACACATCATTACAAATGTGAGTACCATATCCAGTATCCAATACCCAAGATTTAGGAGTAAGTAAAGTATTTTCAATAACAAAAATACCTGAAGTAGTAGTCACACTACCCTTCTAGATTTCATCCTGATAGAGATTGTAGTTTCTCTTCCAATGGCCAATCTTGTTGCAATGGAAGCAAACTTCATCCTTGTCTTTCTTGATCTTAGGTTTAATTAACACCTTGCATTTACCCTTGCTATTGTTCCTGATTTTCTTACCCTTGTTCTTGTGAACAATTAGGACATCGTTGACAACATTTGTCTTCATGTCCTCCTGTGCATTCTTAAGCATCCCATGCAACTCGGTGATGGATTTCTCCATCTGATGCATATTATAATTCATGATGAATTGCTTAATACTAGGAAACAATGACCCGAGAATTATGTCAACAGCCAATTCTCTGGGTATAGCTAGACCAAGCCTCTCCAATTGACCAAGATAGCTCTTCATCTTGAGTACATGAGCACTCACAGATGAAACTTCAACCATCTTCGTATCAGTTAAAGAGACGTTCGCCTTGTAGCGCTCAACTCTATCATGCTCTTGGAACATTTCCTTGAGAGTTACGATCATATCGTAAGCACCCATATCCTCCAGTTGCTTCTGAAACTCGGAGGTCATGGTCGCTAGCATGAGACAAGCTACCTCCGTGTTATCTTTGACATATTTCAAATACATGTCCCGGACACCCTTGTGCCTCCTTGTTCTGGTTCCTCTGGGTAAGTCTCTTCTATGACATTGAGTTTATTGTCAGCCATAAGAATAATTCTCAGGTTTCTAAACCAGTCAAGAAAGTTAGACCCATTGAGATTATCCTTCTCAAGGATAGATCGCAAATTCAACCTAGTTGAATTGCTATTGTTTGACATTATTTTAGAAGTTAAAATATGAAATGCCATTTATTATTTATTCATTGGGGTTATTTTGTTTTGGTATTTCTTATATTGTACTCCCACTACTTTCTTCAAATCAATCACCTTAAGTAGTATTGATTCAGAAATATTCAACTTGAGTGAAGTTTCATAGTGAGTCAAGATCCGTATTTTATTGAGCACTAAGTGCGCTTTGGCGCAACCCTTATTGCTCAACTATTTAGGTAGTAACATTTCCAATTCTATCATATACAACTCTTGCCCTTCATGGAATAAGCATCATATGCCCGGTGTATTATTCCATCTTGTGCCCTGAGCCCAAGTCCAACTTGCTTTCTCAGTTAAGTTTAACCATGTATGAGTATCGGCGAAATTGAATCCAGCACAGTCAGTTGTGGTATGACCTATGCTGGACGTCATTTCCCGCGTACCCTCCTCTTAAGATTAATTTTCCACACACTCGGCTTTGGCATGACCCTTGTGAAAAGTTATCATAATAACGATGGGTTCAATGACATGGGAGACACTTCTTTACTTAATATTTTGAAGGATTTTGCTTTAGATTTATAAATATAAACATCGCAGAAACAAGTTAAATATAGTATGAGCCTATTCCTCACGAGCGATCATGATGTTCCTAATCCTAGATCTATATCTAGATTGCAGGTGTAACCTTCAACAAACCCTTTGTTGTTTGTGTGCGAAGATCCAATGCCATCTTCCAAAGATTGCGCCAAGATCCTCATCTCGTCTTGACATAATATCTATCCTAATAAATATTCTATTGCTAGAAATAGTAATTTACAACTTTGGACAACCCACAGGTTGCCATAATTACAAGCCATAGATATTAAAAAAATTACAAGCATTCACACACAAAATTACATCACAGAACAATTACAGATCCAAAGCTCATACCATATTTATATATTCAAATTCCATGTATAACAAAAATTACGGTTTATGCAAAATTAAGCCCTATTATGTTGGGAACAGAACTATTCTGTTCTCAATGGAACCTACGCTAAAAAAATGAGAGTTTCCAGCATTATTCCGTTCTCAATGGAACGGACGGAATCGTGCTAGAAAATTCGTTTTCTTTTGTTTTAGTTATGTTTCCAAAACATATTTCGAAAAACAATTTCTCGAAACTCTAGAAAATCATAATATCCAATATTATATTCCCAGAAACTATTTTCGTGATATTTTGAAACAATATTCTCAAACCCCTAAAATTTATTTTACTAGAATTTCATAAATTTTAAATATAATCGACGATTATTTCCTTCACGAACGCTCTGATGCCATTGTTGGGGAACATGTAGCCATGTACGTTACATGCGCAGCAGAACCTACGGGTTCAACCCTCCCTAGGATTATCGTTAAGGGAACAAAAGTACGAGATTAACTATTAAAATTTATACCTCGGATCTTCCTGATCCACGAGACGGAGAACAGATATAGGTTTCAACGATTCCGACTAGCAATCTTCTTCTTCCTGAAATTCGCCTCCGCAAACCTCCTTGCTCTTCCTAGGGATGAAGAACGATCACTCGCAAGTTCTCAAGTTAGAGAACCTCTATTCGTATCTAGACGAGTCCGAAAATACTTTCCGAAATAACCTCACAAAACTCTTTTTCTATTTTTGTATCAAGGCGGCCTCTAAGGCTTTAGAATTGTGTGTCCATTAGAGAGGGACTGCCATTCTATTTATAATAGAGAGGGAGGCGAACGATTGCTCAGTTACCTTAACAGAAAATCATAAACCGCGCCTATTCCGTTCCCAACGAAACTATTCCGTTGGCAACAGAATAGCTGTTTCCTTAACAGGAAACATGGAAGCCAAGATTATTACAGTTTCCATATATATTCCGTTCCGAACGGAACTATTCCATTGAGAACAAAACTACTCCGTTGACAATGGAATAACACTGTTTTGCATAATCAACAATCCAATAGTTAATTATTTCATTCACCAATTTATATATCATATGTTCAATTGTTTAGAGGTATTTTCATCCTGTATGAATGAAGTTCATTGTATGACCATGTAGGTTTCATTTAACACTGGCAACGATATTTTAAATATCGTAAGTCGTGACTAACCTTTGGACTGATGTCATGATTACCCATGTTAAATGAAATGATCAGCAATCACAAACCTAACTAAATAGATATTTGCTTAAAACTTGGAGACAACGACCGGAGTGATGGCATTATGCCCTAGGCCAAAGTGTTTGTGACCTAGGTTGACGGATTGAAGTAACAAATATTATAATTATTCTAAGAAATTTCATATAATAAGTGCGTATAGGTTATTTTAATATAACTAAAATAGACCATGAATATGCAATTCAGCCTTATGTCATCAAATTGCGTGACTTTGATAGTAAAATTATAAAATATTATGAATGTTATTCTAAATCGCCCCTGGTCAATTATGGGATATTTGTGGAGACAAATATACTTGCGAAGACAAATAAATATATATTTGTGGACAAGCTATAAATGTACACTAGTATATTATTTGACTGATGATCATGTTTTACTGATCATGGATAAATAGTTATCAATTTATTAACATAGGTATATGTTAAAGATCATATACTGGACTGACCCGCCATAAGAATGCTATATATTTTACGTCATTAGCGATTTTTGTAACATAAAGTATTTATGGTCCTTTGACTTGAGATTGTCTCGGTTCTCATCATAAGTAATTTTATACTTTAACATAATCTAACACTGCCTTTAACCGGGTAGTCATAACGGTTATGATTAGGTATATAATGAATCATGTAGAGGGATGAGTGCAATCAAGACGGGATTTGTTCCTCTCATAAATGAGAGAGATATCTTTAGGCCTCTTGATGAATTGAACTGACGAAATGTATGGCCATACTCAAATGAATTAATAAGAGTTATTAATGTCTTTTGTTCTTGTTCAGTTCAATTCGGGATCAAAAAATATTCTTCAATTAATATAAGGATCATGTATTACATGCCTTATGATTGATATATATATCGTGTGACAAAGGGGCTAAATACGTCATTGTTGATTAGGTAAATCGGATCACCGATATTCACTTAAATTGGGTAGTCATGATGGCTTGCTAGAGTCCGCTCATGATTTATAGACTGTCAAGTCTATTGCCAACATTAAGTGAACCTACAGGGTCACACACAAATAACAAACTGAAACGGGCACAGAAAGTCCTAGCGACTTATATGATGAATTGCATAAGAATGTCACAAAAAGATATTGTCATCTTATGTGATAAGATGTGATATATATGTATATAAAGACTATGAGCACAAAACATCACGTAATCTAGAAGAGTCTAGATGATGACATATAGATAATGATGAGTGATATCATACACATTTTTTAGTGTGAAGAGACAAGACTCTTCACATCTATATAAGGACATAGAGGGCTCCAAAATTGAGAACAACACATCATTCACTCTCTCATTCTTTCACATTCTCTTTTGTGAGACAAAAGAGAGAAAATATTATCCTTTCTAATTTGTATGACAAAATTATGAAATGGTGCTTTCTTTTTGTATGACAAAAACGAAAGAGTGTGATTATATGAGAGGAATTATACATATTTTGTGAGATAAAAAGAGAAGAAGAAAAGAAGTTTTCTTGTGCAAGTGGAGAATAAGTTACTAGCATATATATTGTTCTTCTTCTCATTTTAAGAAGTTTGTTCGTGTGGATACTAGTAAAGGCGTTCGTACTTTCGGCGCTCGTGATATATTTGGCCTAAGAAGATGAGAACGGCTTGTTGAGAGTTTCGGTGGAGACCGATTGTGTGTGCGGTAGATGGCTTCCGCACGATCCGACCTGGACGGACTAGACGGACGAAAAATTGGTTAGGTCTGTAACCGGTTTAGAGGTGCTTGGACAACACACATGGTTTGAGCGTCACGGATTAAGCGTAATCCGAAAGGTATCTTTAAGTTTTATTTCTTTAATTAACCGATACGCATGGATCCTCTAATTTGTTTTGGACAAATATTTTTGTTTTCTGCTGTGTTATGTATGTCCGAATCCCAACAGTGGTATCAGAGCGACGTGCGTATTTCGGTTAAATTGAGAAAGTACATATGTGATATGTACTATGTAGATACCATTTATAAATTCCGATTTATAGTTATAAAGCTTGCATATTGAATATTCAAGCATTGAATATTCTAACATGAAAAGGGTTGCAAGAGTTGTACCCAAACATTGCCAATAATAGATGTGATCTAAAATTATACTATGTTTCATAATCAGATTATTAGATGTCATCTAAAGAGATAACTTCACGTTTAAAATGTTTGTAACAAAAGTATGTTAACACGTTGTCTGTATGGAAGTGTTCCTGATGAGAACAATAGATCATGTACATACATGTTTAAAACTTTTTTGTGATAAACGTGTCTGAACTCTTTGGATCCATACTCAATTCAAAAGTTGTATTTGAGTGATACGACTAATACATATGATTAAGAAATATAGTCCAAATGTTGTGACTAAGTGGCGTGATTCAAAAGGTTGCATCCAAAAGTCACGGCCAAAGGGTATGACTAAAGAATGCAATCCAAAAGTTATGTCCAAGAGATGCGATGAATGGATGTGATCCAGAAGTAGTGTCCAAAAGATGCCGCCAAGGGATGCGATCTAAAAGTTGAGTTCAAGAGTTGCGACCAACGGGTGCGACCAAGAATGCGATCCAAATGTCACATCCAAGGGATGCGTCAAAAGGTTATGTCTAAAGAGTTGCGTCCAATGGGTGCGACTAAAGGTTGCGACCAAAAGGTCCGACTAACAGGTGCAGTCAAAGGGTGCGACTAAAGGGTGTGACCAATGGATATGATCCAAATGTCACATCTAATAGGTTGTGACCAAGAGGTGCGACCAACGGGTATAATCGACATGCGCAACCAAGAGGTACAACCGAAAAGGTACAATCGCAAGAGTTACGGCCTCTTGAATAGTTGTGTCTTTATGAAATGGTGCATACATATGATGCATTAATGTGTAGAAAAATGTGTGTTGACAAAGTTGACCGGGTGTTGACCATGTTGACAGTTGACAGTTGACCCACTATGTTGACTATTGACTACACTAATTTACCCCTTGACTGTTGACCATTGAATTGGTCAAAAGTTGATCATGACCTAGTCAAAATGTTGACCATTGACTGGTGACCTTATCAAATGTTGATCGTTGACCTAGTCAAATGTTGACCAAATCAAATATTGATTTTTGTCTTGTCAAATGTTAACGATGATGACCGCGCCAGGAATTCCGCATTCGTAAGCTTTATATATATTTTATAAATGGTTAAATAATAGAAACATAATATGATTATGTTTATATTTGATATATTTGTTGATATGTGTTGATATAATGAAAGAGTTCATTAGGCATAACACATACATCATGGAGATGAAGGAGTTCATCGTCCATCATTAATATATCATTAAGATGACAAGTTCATTTTCAACCACACATCATGGCGATAAAAGAGTTCATCGATTTCTATACATGGAGATAAGATTTCCATACACAATCTAAGAAAAATTTCATGGAGATGAAATATATATTAGGAAATCTTTATGTTAGTTCATAAAGTTCAAAGCCATGATATATCATTGTTATTATCTTTATTCTATTATTACATGTGATGTTCTTAGAAGATTGCATAATAACATATAATATTAAATAAAATCCCTCAAAATAATGTTAAGTCATGAAGTGTCTTCCATAAGTCTAAATCTCTCGATTCTCTGATCGATCCTGCACAGGTCATGCCAAAGCTGTGTATATAGGGACAATCTTAGGAGGAGAGAATGCGGGAAATAGGAGCCAACATAGGTCATGCCAAAGCTGAGTGTGTTGGGTACTATTTTGTCGATGATTAGACATGGTTTGACTTAACTGGGCTATCCTTCTCAAGGATAATTCAACCAAGTTGAATTGTTATTGTTTTCCATTATTGTACAAGTTAAAATATAAAGTGCCATTATTATTTATTTATTCGGGTTATTTTGTTTTGGTGTTTCTTATGTTGTACTCCCAATATTTTTCTTCAAATTAACTACCTTCAGTAGTATTGATTCGGAAACATTCAACTGAGTGAAGTTTCATAGTAAGTCAAGATCCGTATTTTATTGAGCAGTAAGTGCACTCCGGCGTAACCCCTAATGCTCAACTATTTATGTGTAAACACTTTCCAATTGCATCATATGCAACTCTTGCCTTTTATGGAAGGAGTATCTTATACTCGGTGTATTATCCCATCTTGTGCCCTGAGCCTAAGTTGAACTTGCTTGCTCAGTTAAGCTTAACCATGTATGAGAATCAGCAAAGTAGTTTCCAGCACACTCAGCTCAGGCATGATCTGTGCGACTTTTCAAAGACAATCCCCCACACTCCCAGCTCCGGCATGATCCATGTGGAAAACTGTCTGAGTACCGAGGGTTACAATGACATGGGAGGCACTTCATTACTTAATATTCTGAAGGATTTTGTTTTTAGATTTATAAATATAAACATCACAGAAACTAAGTTAAATATGGTATGAGCCTATTACTCACGAGCGACCATGATGTTCCTAATCCTAGATCTATCTCTAGATTGAGCTGTCATCTTCAACGGACCCTTCGTTGTGTGTACGAAGATCTAATGCTATCTTCTGAAGATCACGGCAAGATCTTTGTCTTGTAGTTTTCATATAATATCTTTCCTAACAACTATTATATTGCTAGAAAAAGTAATTTGCAACTTTGGACAACTCACTGGTTGCCATAGATATTAAATAAAATTATAAGTATTCACACACAAGATTACATCACAGAACAATGACAGATCTAAGGCTCATACCATATTTATATTTAAATTCCTTGTAAAATAAAATTAGTGTTTCCGTAATTTCCAGCAGTCATCCATTCGAACAAACCAGCCGCCAGATTCAAAATTGCGCTACTTCCGTTTGGATGGATCCTTCCAGTTTTCCTTTTCTTTTAGTTCTGTTTCTAAAATAGTTTTCCAAAACCATTTTTCAAAAATCCAAGAAATCATAATATCTATTATTATATTTCCTAGAAAATATTTCCGTGATGTTTTGAAAATAATTTTCAAAATCCAAATAATAATTTTACTAGAATTTACTAAACTTTAAATATAATCGACGATTATTTCCTTAACGAACGCTCTGATGCCACTGTTTGGGAATCCATAGCCATGTACGTTACATGCGCAGCAGAACCTATGGATTCAACCCGCTCTAGGATCATCATTATGGGAATAAAAGTACGAGATTACATATTTAAAATTTATACCTCGGAACTTCCTGATCCACGAGATGAAGAACTGATGTAGGTCTGAACGATTCTGACTTGCAACCTTCTCCTTCCTGAAGCTTGACTCCGCGAACCTCCTTGCCTCTCCTAGGAATGAAGAACGATCGCTCAAAAGTTCTCAAAATAGAGAACCTCTACTCATATCCATGTCGAATTTCGAATAGTCGGAATAACCGGACTAGGCTAGACGAGTCCGAAAATACTTTCAGGAAGCTCTAACAAAATCTCTCTCTTTCTCTCTTAGAAACGGCTGTCTCTAGGCCTTATTTTGTGTATCAAATAGAGGGGGACTGCCCCTCTATTTATATTTGAGAGAGAGGCGAACGATTGCTCAGTTTCCCAAACTGAAAATCCTAGTCAGCACTAGATCCATTCGAATGGATTAGACATCCGTTCGAACGGATGTGTGCTGACTTTGTGAAAACCCTAATTAATGTAGTTGATTTCGAACGGATCTGATATCAGTTCGAACAGATGTCTGCTGATTTTGTTTTTCTCAAACATCTCTTGTTTGATTCGTTCGTCCATCAGTTCATATATCACATGTACAACTGTTTTTGAGGTATTTCCTTCCCGACTAGATATTGTTCTATGTGTGACCGTGTAGGTTTCATTTAATGCTGGCAATGTAAGTCATGAGTAACCTCTAGACTGGTGTCATGACTACCTATGTTAAATGAAATGTTCAGCGATCATTAACCTATTTGAATAGAAAGTTACTTATTCCTTTTGTTCTACGATATATGTCTTGATCGCGAGACATGGTAATATGTCATTCTTGAGTTTTATCAAAGTCTCTTTCTTGATCGAGAATTAGATTGAGTTAATACAAAATGATATTAACAATACATGTTAATCCATTATGAGCATGACTATGCATTTCCTTCAGTCCTAGTTCATTAGGGGGCCCAGAGATATCTCCCTCTTGACGAGAGGAACAAATCTCATCTTGGTCACTGACATTCCTCGTCATGATTCAGTGCATACTTAATTATGTCCCTAATGATCATTCTATTACGGATGATGTAAAATCATATTAAAGTATGCAGTTCCACATACAAGAATCCAAGGTGACCTCAGGTCATAGGAACAATCACATTATTCATATGAGAATCACTAATGACATATACCATGCATATTCTCATAGTGTGGTTAGTCCAGTACGTGTTCTCTAATACGTACCTACATTCTAAACTTGACATTCCTATGTCCATGATTAGCAAAACATGATCATCCAGTCTGCGAATATACTAGTGTGGATATGTAGTTTCTTACCTGAAGTATGTTTGTCTCTATAAACATCCTACATATCACTAGAGACAGTTTAGAGCGTCATTCGTTAGTTCACGTTTTTCCTTGTAAAAAAGTTTGGCAAATTCAGCATGATACTAGAGAATTTACCGAATATACAACTAGGGGTGTTCAATCAGTTCGGTTTATTCAGATACCGAACCGAACAGGTTAAATTCGGTTAATTCGGTTCGGTTATTCGGTCCGGTCTGAAAACTTCCACTATTTGGATCCGGTTCGGTTCGGTTCTTAACTTTGAAAAATCGGTATAACCGAACCGGCCGAACAATATTAGTATATATACCATATTTTGATAACATACTCTATGGAATGTGGTGATATGGATTATGGACTTCATAATTCAAATTATAGTTATATTTTTATTATGATTTTAATTGATTTTTAGTAGAGGTGGCAAATGGGCGGGTTAGGCCGAGTTCGGGTCAGGTCATTTCGGGTTCCGGGTCGTTCGGGTCATGGGTCGTTCGGGTCACAAGTCATTCTGATCACGGGTCGTTCGGGTCTCGGGTCGCTCGGGTATCGGGTCGCTCGGGTACCGAGTTGTTCGGGTCTCGGGTCGATCGGGTCTCGGGTCGTTCGGGTCTCGGGTCATTCGGGTTATGGGTCAGGCGGGTTCGGGTTACAGGTCAATCGGGTTATGGGTCATTCGGATTTGTATTTCGGGTAATTCGGGTCTGTATATAGATAGACGAAATATCGAAAATTCGATTTAATTTTCATAGTTCCTAAAATTGGAATCAAGATCTAACTCGTTCACTGTCTGTGTAGTGAGAATCATCCGACTCTGATTGGAATCGGCCGAGTCGAATCAGAGAATCTGATTTTTTTAAAGTATTATCTTTAAATTAAAAAAAATGGAATAAAATGAAATTTTTTTTTTAAAGTTATAAAAATATGGAAAGATTCAAATAAAATATAATCATATACATTTGGATATATCTATTATATATGATATTTTTTACTATATTTTTTATTTAAGAGGGGCCATGAAAAAAATCGAAAAAAAATAAAAATAAAAAAAAATCGAACTTGGTTTAATTTTGTTGTTGACCCGTTTATTGCATGATATTATATAATATTAATTTTGTATGTTGTTATTAGTTATGTGTTATTTATACAAAATGAGTTCACTATAACAAACCAAGTTTTCTATTAAAAAATATTAATTCATTAATGTATTAATAATTTAATATCATAAGATGTGAGAATTAAAAAATCATCATTACACACATAACACATGTAGATATACAACTTTTTCAATGTAAAATTACAGAAAGTCCAATAATTATGGCAAAATCAGCAGACAAATATTCAGCTTCATTTTATTCATCTTGCATTACACGTTATTCAGGTTTCGAAAATTGGGCGGGTCATTCGGGTTCGGGTAATTCGGGTTACGGGTCGTTCGGGTTTCGGGCCGTTCGGGTTTCGGGCTGCTCGGGTTTCGGGCCATTCGGGTTTCGGGCCACTCGGGTTTCGGGTTCTTCGGGTTTCGGATCATTCGGGTTTCGGGTCAGGTCGGGTTTCGAGCCGTTGACTTGTCAACATCTTCGGATCGGGACAGGTTCGGGTTCGGGTCGGTCGGGCGGGTTTTTCGGGTCGGGTCAGATTTTGCCACCTCTAATTTTTAGTATAGAAGTATGTACAAACTAAAATTCGGTTTGAACCAAATAAATCGAATTAAAAATCGATTTATTCGGTCCAGTTAAAATTCGGTTCAATTCGTATGAGCCGGTCAGTTCGGTTCTTTAATTTCCAGTTCAATTTCGATTCGGTTTTGTTAAACCGGTTCGGTTTGGACCGAACCGCGAAATGAAAATCCCTATATACAACTGCTGTATCTTAAAAGATGGATAAGGATCAGTATCACATCTCCAATTTTTTTGAAAATATTTCTTTACAAGTTATTTAGTCCCTTGGGCCCCTTAATATTTCAATTTAGCTTTGTGGAGGAATTTCGTATGTATGATATTAATCATTCAAAAAGAGATAATTAATGAAACCCTGTTGAAATTAAAATCAAACCCTGTTGAAATAGCAGAAGCTCATTGCAGAGTTTGAGCATTCAAAGAAAGAGAGGCACAAACAACAAGATCTCGCCTCCTTTCTTTCACAGGTAAAACAACCCTAAAATAGTATAAATAATTCACTAATTTAATCAATTTCTCAAATTACAAATCCAAAATCTTCAAAAACTGAACGACCAAACTCAAAATCTGATTGACCCAAAATCCAATCCGTCTCAAAACCTAAATCCGTCTCACAAAATCAAGAATTTCATCTCATCTCAGCACATTGACAGTATAACAAAAGAACAGGAATCATAGTAACCGTACAACAAACCAACAACAGAATATATCAATGCAGCCCTTTAAAAGAACCAAGATTAACTCACTTACTAAACCTTCATCCTCTCAAACAAAAAATCAATTTCACACCATCACAGTAACTGAGATACAAACGGTACCTGAGGGAATTAGTCAGCGGAGTGATAGACTGAAAGCCATGAAAGCGGCTCAAATTAGCACCGTTGGTTCTGATCTTGGCCTGGGAAATGGAGGCCGAGAAGGGTTTGGTGCTAAGTCAGAGAGCTCGCAAGCTGCGCCATTGATGAATGAATTAATTCAGCCGTTCTTTTCTTTTTCTTGGAGAAGAAAGCAAAAGTGTGGGGGATTTAAGAACTGACGAAGGAAGGGAAGGCAGGAAATAGAAGAAAGCCAAACAGATTTGCCGAAATAGAAAATTCTGGGCGCGGCGCGAGGTCAGTGGGAAAGGGTGACGAGTGGAACTCTCTCAACGGTCGGGTTATGTGACGAAAGGTTTGGGCTTGAAATGTGCTTCTTTTGGGCTCTTCTAAAGGATTGAAATATTTTATTACTTTCAGTTATTCATTATTCATTAGCTTTGTATATAACTAATTGAAAAAATATATTTTGTATATCAATATATCTTTTTATATATTTATTCGATCTTTTTGTATATCTATATATCTTTTTGTAATTCTGTTATATCTTTCTGAAATTCGGTAATGCTAATGACAAATAAGTCGGTGGTACATATTAGGTCTCAACTCTTGAAATATCATATTAATATAAAATAAAAATATCATGAATACCCTATACTGTGAACAAAACAAATTTGTTTAGCACGTCGAAAGTAAGAGACGATTTTATTTAGAGGGATAGTAGGTTTTAGTCTACAATATTATATCAATAAAGAGTCTGGGTTTATAATAAGGGAAATGTGTAAACACGATGACATTGTAGCACGACGCACTGTAGATATACTGTTTTCACTTCTTATGTATATACTGTTATTAGAAAATAAATTATATATATTGTTATGTATATATTGTTATTAAAAAATAAATTATATATATTGGTATTGGATCTCGTCGTGAACAGTTGTGCTACAGTCCGTCGTTCTGTAGCAAGTCCCTTATAATAATACTTGAATGTGTTCTATTTTCATGATTATGAAAATTATCAATCGTACAAATATATAGATCCAGCATAATGTTCTCTATGACGTAACATTATGAATCAATTTTAAAATCCGATCCATCTAGATATTATAGCGATCGTGTTTAATATCTATATGTATTTCAAGATCAATTTCTAACTTTATCCTGTAATTTGGTGTCTATGCATGTCATTTATGTCCACAATATTTCATAGTAGCAAAGAACTAGTAATGTAATTGACTACACTAGTGACATCAAAAGAAAAAAGAGCTGACAATCACCGAAATCAAGTTTCTAATTTTACAATTCTCAAGTCTGATGAACTGAAATCTTGTTGTTCCAGTCAAACCTAAGAATTGAGTTTTCAAATTTAAGTTTCGACCTTATGATATATTTAGGGAATCACTCACAAAATCTACATTTATTTTTGTAAACATAATCGTTGGGCTTTGGTTGGTAAAAAAAAATATCAATTTATCTTCTGAATAAAATTCTAAGATTTGTTGGTAAATTTGACTTTGTCTAGTTTTTCACATTACTTTTAAAACATTAGACTAAAAATCATTATTATAGGTATATCTTAATAGAAAAAATTATAATTCAGTTAATTAACTACATGATGTGAAAATTTGTATAGTGGATATTTGATTAATTTGCAAATTACTCGTTTCATATGTGTAAGTTTCACATTTGTCACAAAAAATCTGTAAAGGGAACACATGTCACTCTGGGACTAAAAGTTCATTTCCTTGTTGTATTGTATAATAAAAAACTCAATGTCAATTATCTTCTCAATAAAATTAGGGAAATTTATCAAAAACCCCCTAACTTTTCTCAATATTATAAAAAACCCCCTATATTTTTAGATTCTCTCTTTTAGTCCCTATAAAGTAGTCTGAATTTTTTTTTACCCCCTAGAGGGGTTAAATCTAACATATAAGTAGTTAATTTCTTTTATTGACCAAAATGGCCCTCCTTTTTATATTCGATTTGAAGATATAATTAATAGATAACTAATAAATAAATAATACATAATTAACATAATTAAAATATAATAAATAATAAAAAATCGTACATAATTAACATAATTAAAATATAATCATATACAACTAAAAAATAATTAGGTAAAATATTACTTTCTTATTCTTGCGTAAATATTATATTTTTTTGTGTAAAAATATTATTCTCTCATTTTTTTTATTTTTATGATTTTATTTATTTATTGCTAATTTTATATTTATATTTTATGTAAAACATTATTTTTATACTTTTTATGACTTTGTATTATGTAAAATGTTTATTATTTTATCTAAATTTTTATTTTATTTTATCTAACAATGCTATTTTTCCTTTAATTTACTTTTTTTTTATGATTTTATTTAATTTTTCAATTCCCGTATATAAAATATTATTTTTTATTTATTATCTTGTTGTGTAGAAATTAAATTATAAAAATTATTTTAAAAAGGCAATTTGATCCATATAAAAGTTGTTATGGATGGAATGTTATGTTTAACCCTAGTAGGGGGTAAAAGAAAAATTCAAAATGCTTTATAGGGACTAAAAGATGGAATCTAAAAATATAGGGTGTGTTTGAAAATATTGAGAAAAGATGGGGAGTTTTTGATAAATTTCCCATAAAATTATAAGATTTGGCAGGTCAAATTTGACTGCCTAGTTTTTTTTCATTTTACTTCTAAAACATTGGACTAATAAGCATTGTTGTTTTAAGATATATCTAACTACAAAAAGATATTAGCTCTTTGTTTTATTAAAATGTACATTATTTGATTATTATATTCCTTACAAATCGCATGAATCACCCAATCAAAATTGAATGTATGCACAAATGGCATGAATCTATTATTACAAAAAAATGGCATGAATATGTTACTAGTTGTAACACTTGCATTGCATGATTTTATAGTATTTAATATGTATGATCTAGATCATTTTCAAACCGGAGTAAAACTTATATTTGTTAACTACTAAAATAGTAACAATATAGATTTTTCAATGATAAGATAGTGGAGTAAACTAAAACTAAGGAAGCGAGACCAAGAAAGATGAACATATTATAGACTAGCTGCATCAAATTACATAAATTAGTTACTGAATTTATTACATAAATTAGTTACTGAATTTAAAGGCAACAATTTCATTTAGTTATTTTTGGCGTAGGTTGACTGATGATAGAGAATAGTGAGGCGAAGAGGGTGTTTTTGTAGAACTTAAAAAAGGGCACTTGTATTTCGTATATTCCTAATTTTTTTTAAATTCTAGAAAGAGATGTTTACGTGTTTCGCTTTGATTGCAAGTTACCTTCTTCCTTTTAATTGTTGGAAGTTTGTTTTGATGCATTTATCAAATGAAGAATTTAATTATAGGTGGCACCTGTAACTTCCACATTACTTTGCGTGCATAGTCCTTCGCAACAGTGCATGTCCAAAACTTCGTTTGCATTCCATTACCAAGTTTCACACATGAATTTTGGTAGGAGAGTTGCTAAGTCTTTCATAACAAAGCATTCATGATGTGTGTAGCACCATGGGCTATATGAGTTTTCATAACACTCTTGAACGGTTGTTAACGATTTCCCATGTTCTTTTGCTTGGATCTTCAAAAGCCATTTCATTATAAGTGACTCATTTTGCATTATCAATTTATCAATTTGGAACACACCATCATCCTTGTTTGTGCATAAGAGATCTCAATTTGCAAAGTATTTATTTCTTTGGTACTCACTTGTTCCTCCCCACATAGAAAGTTGTGAATTAATTTGACGATTTTCTTGATTACCATTTTGGTAGAAAGAAAGCTTGCATAAAATAAATTAGTAGTGTAGCAGAGAGGACAGAGTTTAGGAGCGACAATCTCCCTCAAATTGAGATGAACTTTGTTAACCATCATGATATCCTATTTCTGATTTTGTTAGTCATGGATAGGAAGAAGCTCTTGATTGGCTTGTTGATTGAAAACGGAAGTCCCAAATAATTTAATATATCAGCAACCGCCTTATGGTTTTAAGTTTTGACTGCCTATTTCTCAATGTCCAAGTAAGAAATTCAAGCTTGAACGATGGAATTGGAGCATAGACATGCTTGAAACGTTGATTGCCTTTAGCTGTCGGGCTTGACCTCACTGGAGCTCCCCCTTGTCGCCACCATCATTGGATAGTCTCATTTCACCTGATATTGTCTCTTGAAAGGCAACTTTTTCTTTTAATTTTGAAAAAAAAAGGGAAAAGATCGAAAGAGAGACGGTGTCCATGTTTCAGAGAGAGAGATTTTTTTCGAATGTTGGTGGTTGAAACAAACATGCACGAGGTGAGGATGGGGGGACTACAAACTTTCGATCTGATTTTCCACAAATCTTAAAGCAAATGCAGTAATGAAAAATACATCCATTATTGCAATTGATTTCATTTCACCCCCAAACAGACTACATCACACACAAAACAGAATACTGAAAGTCAATCGAAGGCTTACTTTATTGACACAAGCACAAAAACATAAAACATTCACAAAACAAGTCTAAACCTCGAATACCAAACCAAACTATACCATTATTTATTCACTTATTTATTTAACACCACCTTCTTTATTATCACTTCACACAAGTTTAAACCGATTAGACCCCAAATTTCACATGAGAAAGAAGAAAGGAACAGCGGTAATGCAAACTATGGCCAAAGTGGCCACAATGGATCCCTGATCAAAAGCCCTTCTTATGCTTCCAGCTCTAGAAAAGTGCTGGAGTGCCAAATATGCGGCTATGGCCAAGGAGAGTATTGTGCCAGCTTGAGTCCCCCTATTGGCGAAGATAAACAATAATTGTTATCTTAGATTTTATTAAGGGCTTAATTGGGCCTATTTATTTAGTAAATAAATTGGATTAAGAAGGTTTATTCACCTGAGATACATTGCTTGGAGCGGAGCAGTTATCACAAACAGCATTGTCAGAAAAGGAAGCTCCAATTCACCTAAATCATCATTAAAATATAGATACCAACATGATTAATCTCTCAATCAAACTTTTATTTCAAAAAATTAGAAAATTGACAGGAAAATTTGAACTTGCTTATTGTATTACTTTTAATAATTTTTTTATTTTTGAATACCTGGAATGAAGTAAAACAGACGAATAAGAAGAGCAAGGAAAGCCGTCCACATGCCATAATCACCCCTATCAATTGAAACAATTGCTAATTAATCAATCTAAAAAATTGCTATTTATCAACTAATTAAAAATTAATTTCATAATTAAAATAATAAGGGGGATATAATAATCTCACTTGATCCATGATATTACACTTGCTGGAGCTTGAAGAGCGAAAAGTGGAACGAGGAAGGATTTATGAATTGCGGTACCTTTAGCAAGCATAAGTACTCTACAAATAAAAATCAATTTTCATAAAAGGTTAAAACATTATTCATTTAGATAAACAAAATATTCATTCAAAAAAGATAATTAATGAAATCAAAATCAAACCCTGTTGAAATAGCAGAAGCCCATTGCAGAGTTTGAGCATTCAATGTAAGAGAGGCACAAACAACGGGATCTTGCTTCCTTTCCTTCACAGGCAAAACAAACCTAAGAAAGTACAAATAATCCACCGAGATTTAACTATTTCTCAAATTACAATTCTAAAATCTTCAAAAACTGAGTGACCAAACTCAAAATCAGATTGACCCAAAAAACCAATCCGACTGAAACCCAAATCCGTCTCACAAAATCAAGAATTGCATCTCACCACATTGACGGTATATCAAAAGAACAGGAATCCTAACAATCGTACAACAAACCAACAACAAAATACATCAATGCAGCCCTTTAAAAGAACCAAGATCGCACCACAAAACCTCCATCCTCTCAAACAACAAAACAACAATTTCATACCATCACAGATAATGCAATTGACACATAAACAGTACCTGAGGGAATTAGTGAGCGGGGTGACAGACTGAAACCCACGAAAGTGGCTCAAACTAACTCCGTTGGTTCTGATCTTGGAGGCGGAGAAGGATCGGGTGCTGAATCGGAGAGAGCTCGCGAGCTGCGCCATTGCTGAATGAATGAATTCAACCCTTCTTTTCTTTCCTTTTCTTGTTTGATTCGGAGAAGAAGTGTGAGAGATTTAAGGAAGGCATAAAATAGAAGAAAGCGAAGTAGAAAACTCTTGGGAAGGATTACACGTGGAGGTCTCGCAACGGTCTCACAGCGTGACGAAGCGAGTCCGTTAAAAGAGGCTTTTTTAACGGTTTGGGCTTAAAAAGGTGCTTTTTTTGGGCTCTGTCAAAAGAAAAAGGGATCTTATATATTGCCCCTTCAAACTCTCGAAATATCATATAAACACCCACCAAAAATTTGCGAAATGGTACCTGCATTATCCATAAATGGCAAATAAACCCTGCATTGTTATCAAAATGGCAAAAACGGCTCTACTGTTAGATTGAGATTAGCACCGTTAGTTTTATTTTAATAGTTTAGGTCTCGTTTGGCATTATTAATGTTTTTTGTTTTTTAAAAACAAAAATCAGTTTTGTGTTTTCTATTTTCTATTTTTGTTTTCAAAAATATTATTTTTTGTTTTTAAAATCGATAATATTTTTTTTGCTTATTATTTTATTAAATGTACACTTATAGCATTTTAGTGCCAATATATCAAGTTTCAGTGTTAATATGTCGTTTACAGTATCAATATAATATTTTCAGCGTTAATATAACGTTTTAAGTACCGACTGTTGTTCGATTACGGCCTATAAGGAGGTTTAAAAGGCTTAAATTCATGCAGTAGGTAAATAATAGAAAAGCAAATAGAGCTATCGAACACCAGATCTGTTGACGACGTTCGGCAAGGTAGTTGCGTTTAGCCTTAACCACTCATTTTCGCTAGCAGCCCTTACTGTGTTCACGATCGTCTACTCTCCGAGTATGTCTTTCGACTTCTTGATTCACTAATCCAAATAGCATTCGTTACAAAACTCGAATCACCAATCGCTTTACAGCACTCGTAGCGATTCGATAAAACTAAATTTGATTTCTTTCAATCACAACCAACAACAAACAATCACTCAACAATTCTGCTAATCTCACACAAGATTTAGAGTAATTATGTTAAACACTTGAGAGAGAATTCTTGGTTTAGAATATTGAAAAACTGCTATGTATTTCGGATTGGCGGCTGCTCTTTTAAAGAGAGAAGGAGCAGCTCACAAAAAAAGAAATTTTGCATGTTCCGTTCTGAACTTAAAACTTCCGTTCAAAAAGGAAAGTGCCAAAAAACTGGCAAAACCAAAACTCACAGTTCTGTTCAGAATGAAACAATTTCCGTTTAGAACTGAAGCACTATTCACAGTCGAAGTCAAAATCGAGTTTTGATCAATTTTGACAGAATTTTCTCTCTAAGTGTAAAACCTAAATTACTGCAAAGCAAAGACTTTTACTAGAAGAATACTTGACGAAGGCTCCAAAGCTTGATCGCTACAAACGAGTCTTCAAAGCTTTGAAACACGATGCAATTCTCCAACAACTTCTAATCCGATCGAGATAGAACTTTTGCACGTCGAATCGAATTTGATAAAACTTTCGCACATCAGCTCGAACTTGATAATTTCCTGATCTTACATAAGAAACTCAAACACGAGTAGTAATTACGGAATTGTTTTAAACATCATAAAAGCGAGAACAACGCCGACATAGCTTTTCAGTGTCAATGTATCATTTATAATGTTGATTTATCATTATTAAGTATTAATATTCTGTTTTCGGTAATCATTTTTAGTGTTGATATATTATTTTTTATGCCAATATATTAAGTTTTCAGTGTCAATATGCTGTTTATAATATCAATATATCATTTCCTTTGTTAGTATACTATTTCTAGTGAAAATATATTGCTTTTAATGTATTAAAATATTATTTTTAGTATCAGTAGACCATTTTCAATCTCAATATATCATTTTTAATATCAGTATATATCATTTCTAGTGTCAATATATCATTCCGTGTGAATATAGAGATTTCAGTATTAATAATCTTTTTTTGGTATCATTATACTAATTTCGGTGCTTACTTTTTTTTTGTGTAATATAAAGCTTCAGGATCAATATTTTTAATTAGTGTCAACTTATCTTTTTTAGTGTGATATAAAGAATGAGTCAAAATTCATTTTTAATGTGAATATACTATTTTTTGCGCCAACTTACCTTTTTCGCGTAATATAATATTTCGAAGTTAATATTATTTTTTTAGTGCTATCATATTATTTTAATGTGGTTTAGGACGTTTATATATTTAGTAATGAAAAACAAAAAAAAAGAAATAATTTTTTGTCATTTCCAAAATCCTATTAATTTTTTGTCATTTGGACAAAAAAAATAAAAACAGAGCCCTTACCCAAACACGTTTTGTTTTTTTCTGGAGAAAAAACAGAAAACAGGATACGGCAACGATACCAAACGAGACTTTAATAATTTGAATTTTTTTTTAAATAATAATTATTATTTTTACTTTAGAGAAGTATTTTTTTTTAGTTTGTTACCGTCAGGGTTGGGGTTAAAAGGTGCTTTTATTGGGATCCGGGAAAAGATAAGGAATCATATATAGTACCCCTTAAAAATCTCAAAATATCACATTAATACAAAATGAAAATATCATGAATATCTAATTTGTAAACTTGACAAATTCTTTTAACACGTACAAATTAAGGGATATAATTTTATTTTTTTAGGGATACAAACAATAATATACATTTCTTTTTAATTAATTATTTAATTTTTAACAACTTTTTTTACTTGAGGAAGTCATTTTTGAATTATGATGTACGATTCTTTTTTGTATTATGTGAAATATGTTTTCTGTAAATTAAGAATTCATAATAAGGAATTGAAACATTCTCAATTTTTTATAGTTAATTTTCAACTTTTTTATTCATGAATCATGATTTTCTTATTTTATTTGCTCTTTTCGTAAGGAAATAATTAAGAATAATAAGAAAACTGAATTAAGCGTGGGAAGGAGAGAAATGCAAATATAGGTATTAGTTAAAAAAGCAAGGATGTGTAAAATATTTACGGTCAATCACTCCAAACGCGGGACAGTGCGAGAAAGGAAGAGATTAAAGAAATGGAAGAACGAGAAATAGAAAAAAGATTGAAACAGAAAAATTGACAAAGAAAGAGAGGAAAAAAAATTAAACTGCTTTGGTTTCATTCTTTTCTTCTAAGCCTCATAGTTCCAATTTATTCTGATTTCGACGATTTGATTCACATTCTCAGTTTCTCAATTCAAAGTCAGGTTCTTCTAAATATATAATTTTTTTTACTCTGCCAGGTTCAAAGTTCTTTTTTCTCAAAATCCTTAGAGTTTATTCGTAATTCATGTATGCATCTTGCTATTCATATATTAAAAAGTTTTTAACTAAAAAAAGTCTTTCTTCTCACTTTTCTTGCATGATATCACAATGAATTAATTAAATTATTTAATTCATACTAGCCTTACATATAAGCAGGATTCTACAATATAATGGCTGTCTTCTCCAAATCAGCAACTATCATTCTTTCCCTCGCTTCTATTGTTTTCCTCTTTTATTTTCTACATTCGCTCTCTTCATCCGATGCTCCCAATCTACCCGCAAAATTGGCCGAAGCGAATACCCTTCCAGACGACTTGCGATATGATTTTTTTGGTGAACCAGTTTCAATTGAATTTTTATTAAGAGAGCCCCACCTCTGGATTCCGGACCCTAATAAAAAAAGAGGACCCTGGAGAGCAGGAACGGAGCTTAATAGGGACTGAAGGGGGCCATGGCCCTCCCAAGATTTTGATGGGGTAGTATATATTAGTAGTGCTTTACTAGAATTTTTTTTTAAAACACATGTATTTCTATGCATTTGCCCCCCCCCAAATATTTTTACAGTGTTAATCAGTAGGGAGAAATTTTTTCGGCCCACAGTAAATTC
This sequence comes from Juncus inflexus, assembly GCA_024447665.1. Classification (NCBI taxonomy): domain Eukaryota; kingdom Viridiplantae; phylum Streptophyta; class Magnoliopsida; order Poales; family Juncaceae; genus Juncus; species Juncus inflexus. The sequence continues at coordinate 5,767,920 of JAJHPC010000018.1, forward strand.
AGTCAAGCTCCGTGCTTGCTGGAGAGTGCAACTGGATCCTAATCGAAAAAGAGGACCCCAGAGAGTGCAACTGGACCCTAATCGGAAAAGAGGAGCCTGAAGAGTGCAATTGCATGCATAGCTTAACTGATGTTCATTAATTTTTTTTTTCTTGGATATTACTTTTATGTTCACTAGGGAGATCATCGCTCCGCCTCACACTATTTTTTTTATTAATGAGTATATTGCTATCACTTACATACTTGTAAAGTTATTTATAATATTTATTATTTTATATGGACGTGATTAATATAATTCAATTTTTTGCAAGACGCATTATGATAGCCTTCATATTTCTTAAGATTTTTTATGACATTTATCATGTTATAGGGATATATTTGATATTTTAAAGCTTGTAAGATGCATGTGAAATTTGTTTGTACGCATGACCGGCTTATAAGTACTAACCCCCCCCGCGCTAACCACTCGAGGAGATCGTACTGTCACATCTAACGAAAATCACTCTGCGGTACCGGGCCCACTAAAAATGTCCGTACATATGTCTTCCTCATCCACGTATATAAAAAATTTATTTTCTACAACAAGATTTACCACTTACTACATATTATACTGAAAATAACTACATTTATATAATATATTGAAAATAAAATAAATAAATAAGTAAATAAATAAATAAATAATAACATCTTTTATATACTATCATTGAAACTGTCTCAGGAAAAAAAATATGAATGGGTCCTTAAAATAAAAGACCTAATCCAATTTTATTAATTACTACATGCCCCATCTCCAAATTAATTATTAGACCAAACTCATCAATTAAAAATAATCCAACTAAATGATAAAAATCCAACCCATAAATATATCGGCCCATTCAGATTTTTTTTTATACTATTATAACATAATGATAACTAATTTATATGTATACCATTGTAAACCTGATATTTGCACAATAGAGGATTGATAGACTTGGGTTGAATTTGTAAATGTCTCAGGTATTTAGGTTAAGATTAGTGTTAGAACTATGTTCATGCTTTTGTCTCGGGTGTTTATGTGCAACGATAAATGTGATTAGAGTTTGAGATTAGGGTTTTGAAATTGGTGTTCTGATTAGAGTTCGTGAAGATGGTTTCTGATTAGGGTTTGTTAGGATTGTGTTTTTTTTAAATTTATGTCATGCATATGTTATTTCTGTATGTAGATTAAACCGGATACCATTGACATGATAGCAATTGATCGTTTTTTGGAATGGCAATGACCATAATTTGTGCAAGTATTGTGTACATTGATATATGTTTTTGGAAAGAATAGATGGTACATATTTAATAATAGCAAATCTTCATTTGGTACCAATAAAAACAGAGAATTTTTCTTATCTCAAATAACAAATAGCATCAGTGATTTTTTTATTGATAACAAATATCAACACAAGCTGAAACAAAAATTTGGTACCAGTAGACTAACAAATAAACAAGCAATAACAAAAAAAATAAAAAATATTTCATTTCGTATCACTAGACTAATAAATAGATAAGCAATATAAAATAATAACAAATCTTTCATTTGCTATCGGTACACTAGCAAATAGATAAGCAATAACAAAAGAATAACAATTCTTTCATTTGGTCCCGGTATACTAACAAATAGATAAGCAATAACAAAAAAATAACAAATCTTTCATATGGTATCGGTGCACTAACAAATAGACAAGCAATAACAAATCTTTCATTTTTTACCGATACACTAACAAATAGACAAGCAATAACAAAAAGAATGACAAATTTTCATTTGGTACCACAAGACCAACAAATAGACAAACAATAACAAAAAGAATAATAAATCTTTTATTTGGTATCAGTACACTAACAAATAGACAACCAATAACAAAAAAGATAACAAATCTTTCATTTCATACCAGTAGAAACAAAAAAGAATAACATACCATGTCCTTTCAATGCATGTCCATGACAAATCTTTCATCAGTATCCAGTATAAACAAAAATAAATAATTTTCTATCTCCTTTCAATAAATCTCCTAAAATCCTAAAATTATTTTTATGTCAAAATTGGCAAGTAATAAAATACAGGTGAAGCTGAAGAACGACATGATGTTGGCAAGGGAAACAACAAAATAAGTTTGTATTATGACATCGCCACTACTAAAGGGCACCTCTGGGGCTGGACATAATTTCCCTTTTTTTATTATGTCAGTGTCTAACCTGTAATTTTGTGGTACCTTGTTACTTTCATTTTCTTTAATAAATGACCTTGTAAATTTGTAACCGTATAAATCGTAATAAGTATAAACCTAAAAAAATAATTTTATTTCTTTTTAGGGATTGTAGCCTTTTGTCTACAATATTATTATTTAATCAATAACGAGAAATCACTACTCCGCATTTATAGTACTTATATATGATTTATTCTGTAGAATTACATATCTGTAATTACGAACTTAATAAAATGTAGCTAATTTACTCAAATCATATGGTGCCAGTATTGAAGTAAATTATTTGGTAGATTTAATTACAGATGTATTTGTTTACAAAATTGAACAAATGCATATAATAACAACTTCAATAAAACACCAAAAATATCCCCGTTGTTAACTTTAATTATATTGAGAACTTATTGTACTGAAAAAAGTGTTGGAATTTGGATCGGTTCTTTAATTGATCGGAGAGATTAGAGAGTATAAGTTTGAGAGATTTGTATTAAAGAACAAAATCTTTGATTTGCTTTTGGCATAGAAGTACGAAAGACAAATTTTTCAAGAAAGATTATTTTCCTCTCAATTTTATTTTTTTATTTTTTTCTTATGTTGTTTTACTTACAACATACATAATGAGGAGGTTAGATTCATATTCCAACTCATGTCTTCTATTTATGACCTATTGTACATTTTCAAAAACACCCTATAATTTCACTATTTCAAGTACTTATATGGATATACATCATTTCACTCGGTCATGAGCTTTATAATTACAGCCCAAGCAAATAATTATTTTAACATAATTTAAATAAATAAATATTATTTTTCAAAAACATTAATTTTAATACTCCTCCTTAATTCTTTTGCCCGTCATGCCCTTCAATGTTCTTAGTGCTTCGCTGAACATATCCGCCTTATGGTCGCCATGACTTCCTCATCTTTGATCACTTCATGCGGCTACGGATGACGGAATCCTTCGTGAGGACTTCATCATCTCCAAATAAAAGAATAATTTATTTTCTTGCTTCTCCCCCAAGTCTTCTTCCACCTTTTTTAACCAATTAACTTTTTCCACAGTTTCGTTTGCCGATACATACTCCGCTTACGATGCGGAAAGAGACAATCTTTGTTTAGATACCTCCATTTCTCATGTGGCATCGTTTGCCAACACATCATCCTCTTTCGCGGTGAAAGTATATACCCTTTATTTGAGTTTATCATTTTATTGTGTGGTTTCGTTTGCCAACATATATTCTTCTTTCGCGGTCGACATCACTACCCGTTGTTTGGGTTTTTCAACCGGCTTCCAAATTTTCTTTTTCTTAATCATTTTTGTCTCTTCTTCAATAGCATTTCTCTGAATCTCTTCTTTAACCGCTTGCTCATAACACTCCGGTTTAACAACACAAGACTTACAATTTAAGCTCTCGAAATTTCCACGATCAAGTCTTTTATGCCTTAATCATGACATATCTTCAACAGCGGCCTTCATTACTGTGTATTTCGAAATATTGAGAATAAGGGAAAAATTAAGATTATTTTCCATTTTAATATTCTCAATTAATTTTTCTCTATTTTTAGGTTTATCGTAAATTTTACAATACTTACCTTCAAAATGCACCGTATGACCATGCTCTATCAATTGCTCCACACTCAATAATTTTTGCGCTAACTCCGGAACAAACAACATATGACACACCAACATATGGCATCTCCTTGTTTCAATAGCAATTGTGCATTTTCTCTTCGATTGAACAACCGCACCATTATCCATTGTTATTAGAGTAATGCCAGTCATATCAATTTTACTAAAGATTGATTCATTTCTAGTCATATGATTGCTACACCTGCTATCAACGTACCAAACTTCATCTCTTCGTTCATGTGCCACGTGACATTCATAAAAGGTGTGTTTCACACCATTTTCCTTCTTGGTGTTATTGGCTCCTTCTTGTGTTTTATATCGACAATCTTTTTAAGATGGCTGAATTTCTTGGCTTCATAAAAGGTGTGCTCCATAAAAAATGAGTTGTGAAGAATTTGGTAGCCCAAATACACCGTCTTGAGTTATCATGGTAATCTTCTTCTATATCTTCTACTAAACTCAAAAAACCGTGACTCAGATACCAATATATTGGAATTTGGATTGTTTCTTTAATTGATTGGAGAGATTAGAGAGTATAAGTTTGAGAGATTTGTATCAAAAAACAAAATCTTTGATTTGCTTTTGGCATAGAAGTACTAAAGACAATTTTCCAAGAGTGATTATTTTGCCCTCAATTTTATTTCTTTATTTCTTTTTTATGTTGCTTCGTTTACAACATACATAATGAGTGTGTTGGATTCATTTTTCAACTCATGTCTTCTATTTATAGCCTATTGCATCTTTCATATGCACCTTATAATTATACTCTTTCAAGCACTTATATGGATATACATCATTTCAATCACACCCATACATACTTATAATATACATCATTTCACTCACACCCAGGGTCAGCCCCGGCATTTTGGTTGCCCTAGCCAAGTTGTAAATGGTTCCAAAATATTACCCCGAGATAAAAATGCATAAAGAAAAGAATAAAAACAAATAAGCAACATATTTGTATTCTCAGAAATCATATTCTATTCTCAAATAGCTTAGAGACTCAATTTCGTTTATTATGAAAGCCACATTCTTCGACATCTTTTCTTTATTATGAAAGCCATAATTTCGTTTACCAAATGATTTTTTTATTTGTCAGCTTAAATCTTATATTCTTTTCTCTTTGACATTTAGTCGAATACCTTATATACATGAAAGCAAAATATATGAAAATACTAGAAAAAATCAAGGAATTGAGCTGATTTACATGAGAATGAGGCGTGTAAACTCTTGCATAAAACTGGTACTTATCACAATTGTTGCACAGAAAATATTCCAGTTTTTCTTCAAATGAGAACAAAGATTGATGTTGTCATCCAGCTTGGGGACCAAAACACTTCGAGAATCAAAATCCAAACTAGAAAAGAGAAATTATGATTAGAAGACCTATAAAATTCTCTTGGCTCTTGCCTCTTGGTCTCTCCTTTTGTCTTCTATTTGTTTTTGTTTTTTGTTTTTTTTATTTTTTTGCTTTTTCTTCAGAGCATGTTCAAACTTCAAAGCGGAAGAACTTTCATTCTTCTCTCCAGTGATGGTGCCTCCAGTACACAGCAATGAAGGAAAATGATGTTTTATTCCTCTCTCTAGTTTATAAAAAATGGATGTATGATATGTTCTTTTTTCCACAAATTTGCATTGGGCTTTTCTCTTTATGCTGAACTTATATTTTCTTTCACATCTCTTTATAATACGGTGCAAGTTATACAATCATTATACAATCAATATGTTGCCCCGGCCCAGATGGCTGCCCTAACCCAAGGGATTGCTCCTGAGTCGGCCCTACTCACACATATACATACTAAGAAAACTACATATAACCTATGGATCATGAGCTTTGTAAATACAACTCAACTCAATAATTATTTTAACATAATTTAAATAAATAAATATTATTTTTGAAAAGCATTAATTTTAATAAAAAGTGCAAATTATAACCAACTCTCAGAATTATGTTACGCTTACCATCCGAGACAAAAATGAATACAAATATCACTATGTTTTTTTTAATTTACTCAAAGAATAATTAAATGAACTATGTCGAATTGAGAAGCTCTAAAGCAGCATCGACTAAATCAGACAAATGTTTCCTGTGTTTACTGATGCCAACACTGCCTGAAAAAACATGAAAACATTCGAGATCCGATGTGGAATCCCCGACGGATTCTAGCAATTTTTCCATCTCGAAAAGCTTGAACAACTCGACATAGTGCTTGTGGTGCTTCATCATCCAGATGGCTTGTTGGACCACGAATCTTCGGATTCTCGGAACTTCGATTCGAGGGAATTTGTATTCTCTGAGAATGTTGGTCAGGGTTTCCACGTATTTTTTGTCCTGGATTTTGGCTCGTTCAAGTTCGGTTATGAAATTGTTTTGACTGATGAGCTTGCAAATTTGTGTCGTGAGGCCGATTGAAGTTTCTAGTAGTTTTTCCTTCTTCTCCGTTGTTGCTCTTAGTACCTAGAGACAGAAGATTTCAGATTTAAGGTACCATTACTCCATTATACTACTTGTCAATGAAATGCAAGTAAATAATCAATTTTTTTGGAAGAAATCAATCATATTTTTTTTAATAGTACAAAGTTTCAAAATTACTCATTTTGCTACTTACAAAGGGCATAGCTTCTGCGACCTTTTGAAGCTGGCCTCTGCACTCCTCTCCTGAATATGCACACAAATTCCTCAAGATCCTCAAAGCATTCAACTGGAGAGCTGGGTCATCTAAAGCCGCAACAAGCTTCGCAACATCAACTTTCTTCAGTATCACGCAACAATTTCTCTTACTTTCCAATGCGAGCATCGCAATGGCCTCTCCAGCCTCGGACCTGACAGAGCTCCTCCCCTCGATCCCAGGACTTAAGAAAATGGAGAAGAGAAGTCTGATGACTCCTCCAGTACTTGCGATCCTCTCCTTTGCCTTCTCGTCCATTGCCAGTCCAGTTAGAATGTCGATGGCTAGTCTTTGTAACTCGATGTATCTGCCTCCATACTCCAAAATGTTTTTCATGTTGCTCACTGTGAACACAATTTCTGATATCTCTTGTCGGAGTGTCTTTCCGGTAGTGCCGGTGGATCTAACTAACATCCTAACCACCTGAAAAATGTTGGCAGTCATATAAACTTCTTGAAATCAGCTACAAATGAATCGTATGAGATTACCAATAAAACTTAGATTGTTACCTTCAGTGAACTTCTGATGGCACGGATTTGTGAGTCTGAGACTAACTCGTTTTGAAGTACACGTTCCGTCGGGCCAGTGAAATCTATCACCCTTGGTAGGAGTCCACGTGTATTACCTATTACATGCAGAATAACATAAAAGATTTATCATAATTTAGGAGAAATTATGATTGATCATCACCTTTTTTTTATCTATATATATTACCCATCTTAAAGCAATTATCGTCGTTTCTGGCGGCAAGCCTCTTGAGAATCAACAAACCATACAGATTCATCCATGAATAATCATAGCTTGTATTTTCCTTCCCCATATATAACAAGGAAGATACAGATTCCATTGCTCCTGGTATCCCTGCTACCCTCAAAGCACTATGTTTCTTCCCTGCCAGCTGGGAAACAATCTCTGCCGCAGCCTTACGGATCTCCTCCTCTTCTGAACTTTTCCAATTCAACATCTCAATTAACCTCTCTACAACTCGTGCGTTTGTACCGATCTTCCGTATAGTCTCAGCTGAAAAAGTAGAGCTTTTCACGAATCTTTGTAAAACTCTAACCGCAATTAATTGTTCATCTAAGAATGTGGAATCAAGCAACTCCTCTGCAAATGTGACCAGATCCATCTTAATTCCGTCGAATATACTCCCTGTTATGCTCTGTGAATATGCATCATAAAAGAACCGTTTAACTATGACCATGCCATCCGAGCCAAGGTCGCAATCTTGGCTAACTTGAGCCAGCAATTTCCCATGCACTATTTTCCAAGTCCAATATAATTTCTCTAGCAAGAATATCATGGCCTCAGCAACTGCCAGGCTGTAGAATAGGTTAAGTGCGGATCCACGATTTTGAGTCTCTAATTCTACTGAGTCTTCGCCGTAGTTTTGTTCTATGAGACGGATTAGAGAGAGACTTACACATGCAATGGCTGATACGATTTGTAGCCATGACAGAACCCGGCTTATGTTTTTCGACAGGAAAACCCAACCGGAGTAGGGAAGAAGCGGCACCTCAGGCCCGTGCCATGCCCTTTGTGTCAGATATCTGTGATATTAATTTTCAGGTTAGTCTCATGTGTCCTGGTTGTGGAATGAATTATGCCTGTTTTTACTACATTTATTTAGCTTAACTATCAATAACTTAATTGGTTGAAATATGTTTTTGTTATCGTTGAATTGCATTTATTATACATTTTTTTTTGACAAAATTGCATTTATTATAATTGGTTGAGGATAATGATCTCTTTTCAGGTTATTACAAGGATAATGATTTCAATTACTTGCCAAAAATCAACTAAAAGCCTAGACCCATCTCTGTAATGTGCTAAATATTCTTATATTCACTAATCATCGTTTTTGCATATATTGTATAACTTTTTGTATATTTTTTTTACCATTTTCATAATAGGCATTTTTTTGTGCTTGAATTCTAGTTTTCTGAAAAATTATTGGACCAGTAGACATACCCAATTATTCTTTTCTGGAATTCTTGTGCCTTGGCCGCATCCTCTTCGATCCGTCGGTTCCGTTCACTCACCGGTTGAACACCATAAATCGGGCTAAACAAAGCCTTGACAACGCGAACCATGAATTTTGAGCCAGACTTAAGTGCCTTAAAACTGTTCCGGCCTGCGGTTGCGAGACTCCATGCCGACTGGTGCTGCCACTCGAGCTCATGACTCCGACTAAATGTCCTAGCGGCTTCACTGACGAGAATTACAGTCACAAACCAAAAATCTTTTCTGATAAGTTTAATTGCAAATCCGCCGAGAAGAACAACAGTGGCCCACACGAACCTGTTCGAAATAGTAAATACTAAATAGTAAACATAAGTAGTTACATATTTAAAATTTATCTCAATGTCAGAGGATGTCATGCGCTCATAAGTATGACTGGGTCAATTAATTGAAGTAAAGGAGAGAGAGAGAGAGAGAGAGAGAGAGAGAGAGAGAGAAATACTAAGAACAGAGAGAAAAAGTGTATGCACGGCATTTGGGAAAGTATTGAGAAAACAAAAATATTGTTTTTTTTCTTAGGGGACGAAACTTTCCCTTTTTCTTAACAAAATTGCGACACACTCACAAGTTATGCATGCGAGCTAGCTCCATTTTATCAACTCACTTACAAAAGCAATAATTTTTGAACGAAGTTGAAAATAAAGTGAAAAACAAAGAAACCATAAAAAAATTAAAAGAACTAAACAAAAGAATAATAATAACTTGAAACATAGAAATTATTGTAATTATACCCCAGTGATCCGAGACCACTTGCGACTTTTTCAAGCACGGCTAACCGAAGTGCGAATAAAGTTAATCTCTTTTCTGGGGCCGGGATTTTTGTTCTTGGAAGGGAATTGTCATTGCTTCCTTGCGGCGTTTGCTCACGGCCATCCCGCAAATTTGGCTCAAAGAACGAACCGGAGCCAGCGCCACTTGTCAACCTATGAGTGGTTATAACCGGATGAGATATTATCTCAATATTCTCCATATCTATGATTGAACTGGCCTCTTCTTCTTGGCTCTGGCTGGCCTTCTCTTTCTTGGACTTCATTTTGAACCTTAGTTTTTTTTTCTTTGTTCTTTGGTTTGAAGTCTCAAAGATTTATTAGTTTGCTAAGCACGTGTGAAAATTCTAAATGCCAAAGGTCGACAACTGAAGCAGCCAATGAAAACATGTCATGTTGACAGTGTGTCTCATTGTCCATGGTGAACCTATATCACCTAATAATTTCTCTGCTTGTGGAGTAGTTTGGAATTCAAAGGCATGAGCTGTACGGATAAATGATTGTTATTTTAATTTTTAGGGTTTTTAGCATCATGATTTACTTATTTCTTTTATATAATAACATCACAATTTATCAACGTGACTTAATTGCATTGTCGGGCAAGAAGAAAAAATATTTTTTTAGTAGACAATTGCTTGCTGATCTGTTTCTGTACCGATTCTGTACCACTTGCACATGTGGTAGAGATATATTTTTCTTTGTAATTATTTTTCTCAATTTGCTTTCGAAAATTTGTTTCTTGTAACAAACAGTGTCACATACCTAATCGATGGCTTGAGTTCCAAGTAGAGGTGGCAAATGGGTGGGTCCGGTCGGGTTTGGGTCGGGTCATTCGGGTTTCGGGTCGTTCGGGTCTCGGGTCATTTGGGTCTCGGGTCATTCGGGTTTCGGGTCGTTCGGGTCTCGGGTCATTCGGGTCTCGTCTCGTTCGGGTCGGGTCGGATTTCGGGTCGTTGATTTGTCAACATTTTCGGGTCGGATTGGGTTTGGGTTCGGGTGGGTCGGGTCCGATTTTCGGGTCAGGTTAGATTTTGCCATCTCTAGTTATGCACCGTGTTTAACTTGTGATGAAATTTTTTTTGATTAAATAAATATCTATCTATTTTTAATTTTGCGCAAGCTTTAAAAGGAGGCCGATGAGCTCAAAAGTCTCAAATAGAATTTTATGTCTTAAAAATCAATATAATTAATATATTATCTTTTAAAATAATATGTTTTCATTATAAAAAACAAAATATGATATTATAAAATAATATATAATACTAGCATAACAGTGAAATCAACAGGTATATGATGATTCATTCATTATATGCAAGTTCAGGTCATTTCGGTTCGGGTCATTCGGGTCTCGAGTCATTGGGATTTCGGGTCGTTCGGGTCTCGGGTCATTCGGGTCTCGGGTCATTCGGATTTCGGGTCGTTCGGGTTCCGGGTATTTCGGGTTTCGGGTCGTTTGGGTTCGGGTCGGGTCGGGTCGGGTTTCGGGTCGTTGACTTGTCAACATTTTCGGGTCGGGTCGGGTTTGGGTTCGGATGGGTCGGGTCGGGTTTTCGGATCGGGTCAGATTTTGTCACCTCTAGTTCCAAGAAAACAACGAAGTGAAGCTAGATTTTGTCATGATTATACAATGGAAAGCGACTTTTTTTTGCAATAGACGAAAAGGTTTTTTTTTTTACTTCACTTCCTTGCATAATATTGTGCGCCGCATTTGGGGATGGCCCGTGCGCGACTATTGTGTCACGTCAGACAAAACGTGACGCATGTTCGCTCAGTATCTTCCCAGCTCAGCAGGCAACGATGGGTACATAACGGGATGAAAATAGAACACGACACAAACAATATATAGATTATATAATATTATGATAAAACAGCATATATATAGCAATATATAAATCAGACAAGAAAACAATGTATATATAGTATAATATATGATAAAACAATATATATAAATGAGATGAAAACAATATATAGATATGATATAATTTTATAAAACAGTATATATATAGCGATATATAATTCAAACAAAAAAACAGTATATATAACAATTCAAGATGTAATATATATATTTTATAACATTATATAAATATGATTTGTTTCAAACAAAACAACATATATATATTACAAATTCTTAAATCGATAATATAGTATATAACAGATCTCGTCATGTTGGTGAAGAAACAAACGACAGAGAGAAAATTAGGGACTCCGACTACTGGGAAGTACGTTATCCCAAAAGTGGCGTTATTTCCTAAGATCTAGCCCTGATATGACCCTATTAAATGATGAATTTGACACTTCTCAAGCGTACAAGAATGTTTAAACCTCCCCCACAAATATCTCACAACTGTCATTCATTTGAATATTTATTTATTTTTTGCTTTTTGTTTGACTATTTAAAATTGAACCGAATGGAACTGAATAGAAATCTCACAACAGATTCAAGATATTCTTTACCAAGTAAATCGTTTATTTACATTCTTAGAAACAACATGATATTTTGCAAGTTGTAAACTGGTCCCAAGTTCCCACTAAATTCAATTCCAGCAAAAAAAAAAAAAAAACGAATTCCAGCTTTTATGCCAGCCTTATCCTGTATGAAAATGACAAAAAGCTTAAAAATGGTACATTACATAAGATTTTAGAATCTTCAAAACTAGAAAGGCACAATGTTGTATTATTTAGTATAAATAATATTATTAAATTTTAAAACTTAAATTTTGTAAGCTCTAAAATGAAAATAAAACAATAAATTAATAGATAGTTAGTAATGAAATTTAATTTCTTTAACGAAGTCTCATCTGCTCTTATTATAAGAAAAAAAAAATTCTCCTCCTTTCTGAAAAATACACACAACATATTAAAACAAATAATATATTTTTATTTTTTTTCTTTCTCAAACTTATTCTTCCGAATATACAAGCAATGAAACTTGGTTGAGAAATCGATTACATATGCCTTCATCATAACGGAAAACTTAATCTCGATTTGGAAGAATACATAATGCATGGATCTGTGACATCCAATCCTAGGTTACGCGGGTACTGCAAAATTTTGAAGTATCCTGAGGATATGGGTATCCGATACGGATACAGCTATGATAAGACTTCGATATGCGACGTGCTGTATTCAATTATTTTAATATTAAACAATTTCAGATAGGTGTCAGATATGTCAGGATACGTCGAGATACTTCCAGGATACTTCTAGCATACGCTAGGATACTTTATTGGGGACACTCACAACTAACTATATATTTAGTTTCAATATATTTTTTCTTACCATATTTTCTTAAATTCAATTTAGTATTTTACTAACATTGTCAAATATCAAAAATGTGTTTGATTTTATTGACATGTTATGATCTTAAATTTGAAATTTTGATTGTTTATTATTTTATTATTTATTTATATTAGATAAATATAATTATAGAAATAAAAAAATATATAGCCGTATCTCTATTTTAAATTTTTTGAGATTTGCCATATCGCCGTATCCATATCGTATCAGAAACGATATCCGTATCAATATAAGTGTGCAACATAAGTGACACGTAATAATTTTACCACAATAGATGTAGTCAAGACTCAAGTACTGTAAACCCGGAGGTCTAATTTCTCTTTATTGATATAATAATATTGTACACTAAAAGCCTACAATCCCTACAAAAATAAAAAAAATAAAAATTCTACAAAGCCATTTATCAAAGAAAATAAAAGTAACCAATGAATTGGCCTACATACAGCGTAAGTACTGGCACCGGTACAATATAAGAAAATATAATTCCAATTCCAAACAATAATATAAAATACGCAAGTCCATTAAAGTCCAGTATATTGTGAGTATTTCAATTTTTAGCAATCTAAACTACTGACACGACCTTACAAAGGACTCAATTTTCTAGACTTTTGGCCGATACCACACCGCCAGTGACAAGCAAAACAAATGAGAGTGTTTTTTTTTTAAATGTAGCCGTTTAAGCCATGAGACTTCCATAAAATAAAAAAATTGCAAAAGACTCTTACAAGAAATTAAACAACCTTCTTCTAAATTATCCCTTCTAATTAATTGTTACTCCCTTCTAACTCTTAAAAGAAATTAAACAACCTTCTTTTAAATTATCTCTTCTAATTAATTGTTAATCCCTTCTAATTAATCAGACACAAACACAGTACGACGCCTCCGACAAGTGTCAAACACGTCAGCTGACGTGTCTAATTAATTTAATATTTATTTTAACTAGGATACGTTATTAAACGCATCCTGATACGTTTTATTGTGAACTGGACAGCCACACGCAAGGCACGGCTCTAGTCACGGTGATCGGGAAGGAAGTAGATATACCTCCTCTTATTTATATGCAGAAAGAGCCTTCGAAAAGTTCTCTCTTAGGTTGTGGGATTAATTGAATTCTCTCCGGTTTTGTATGCTTTGGTCAGATTTTGTTCTGGGCCAATAATCTGGGCCTCACGGTAAGGTGCATATAACTCTAGAAAGGATCAAAACATCATATCTACCCCTAAAGAACGCTTTAAAACATTTTATTACCATACGAAATAGCATATTTACCAATATAAAAATGAAACATATGAACACAATCTTCTAAAAAGAAAATAATTTATAAATGGCATATATAAAATAATTAAATTATATGTTATTATTAATAAAATTATATATATTATAAACGTGTCATGTCGTACACTTTTTTCAAAATTACCGTGTCGTATCGGATACAACATTCGTGTTCGTGTTCGTGTTCGTGCAACATAGATAACCATTGATGTCATAGCTATCTTTAGTAAGGTAAATACAATTAGGCTTGTACGGATATATAAATGGTGTCATTGGGCCCCAATAAAAGTGATTTGTCTCACAATTAACCTTGCTCCTCATTCTTTCTCCCAAATTATTAACCTTGCTCTCAAATATTTATTATTTATAAAATTATAGTTGCTTAGTTTATTGAAAAATATTACTGAGTGATTTCTTATAATTTTGCTAGTTGATATTGTAATTTATTATTTTCTTTCTTCTATTATTTTTTATATAGATTTGATGCATTATTTTTTCCCTTACATTTGCATGATAATTGTATATATAAAAAAAATTAATTTTCAATATTGTCTAGTTTTATTTTTATTTTCTACGCTTTGATTGATATTTTTTCCATATATACTTTATATTAATATATTATAAAGAATCTTCTTTTAGATTAATATATATGTATTAAGAAGATATATTTCCTTTATTGTGTTTAATGGTGTGAACCCACCATTTATCACATATTAAAATTTAATGGCTATGAATGTGTTGGATGTAGCATCCTACAACACGTGTTGGACCATCCCCCAACCCATAGACAGGTGGTAATTATCGGGACCAACTTTGAAAAGTGGTTAAAAAATGGAGGTAAACCAAATATAGCTTTTTGCAAAATTATATTATATATTCTAATCCTCATGCCTCTACTATGTAGCGCAGTAATATGACTGACGTTAAAAATCCGCTTCATTAGAATAGAGGTTCGAGACACAGATAGAAGTAGATATATTATATATTCTAATTATAATATTCTAATCCTCATGTCTCTACTAGAGTAGCGTAGTGGTAACCTTAAAAATCCGCTTCATTAAGATAGAGGTTCGAAACACAGATAGAAGTAGTATTTTGGTGTGAATTTGCATATGGGCGTGTAATTGAAAAAGATATTCTAATCCTGACGGTCACCTCTCACCATAATGCACCACATCACTCTCTCTATCCCTGACCTTTGGATAAAATCCGAACATAAACCTTCTCTCTCTCTCTTTTTCTTTGGAATTTATGTGCGTGTGACTTTTTCCATCTTCTCTCCCACTCTCTGACGAGCTTCTTCTTTTCATTTTCTCTCTCTCTCTCTCTCTCTCTCTCGTGATGGTTGCTGTCTCAATTCAGCCACGCTGGCTAAGAATTTCAAATGGTGGTTTTCCCTCTCTTGCCAGACCAGACGTGAAGGTATTCTTGCGAATTTGCTGACCTTAATGAAATTCTAAATGAAATTTGACTGTTTTCCCTCTTAATTTATTGAATTTTTACTAAGTATTTAATTTTTACTAAGTATTTAAGTGAGGACTAAATCGAGTTAATTGGGGTTAGTTATGTTTTAATACCGCTTAATTTGGTCTACTTAGGGTCAATTGAGCTGAATTTGTCCCAAAATTAGGGTTAATTAAGCTGATTTTGTCCTAATTAGAATTACTTAAGCTAAATTCAGGCTGGTTAGGACTAATTATGCTGAAAATTATTTTAATTATGGTCAATTTTGGTCTAATTTACCGCAAGTCTAAATGCCATCTCCGTGCGCTCTGATTTAAGATTCATTCGCGTTCGGAATTAGAATTCACTAGAAAATGCTTCGCGCTTTGCGCGAGATCTTTAAATATTGTTTAAAAAATAAATTCATTACAATTTAGATCACAATAATAGTTACAATAGAAAATAGTGAAGTGTTACACCATGTGATACTATTATGCCTCAAGTGTTTACAAAAGTTATAGTTACAGCCAAACATAACATAAAGCGAAAAATAGAGATGCATAAAAAGACTTAATATATCAACATATATAAAAACATGACTGATTAATCAATATATCAAAGGTAATCAAAGTCATGAATGTTACGCGTCTCTTAACTCTTGCAGGTCTCTTCAATTTGTACTGTCACAGTGGGCTAGATATTAATGAAAATAAATCATCCTTGAGAATACAGATTAAGGTTTATGTCACTGAATTTGAAACATAAAATGAATAGTAATTACCTAGCTTTTGGGTACTAAATCAACAAATTGAGAGCAAGGGCATATTTGTATTTAGGCTCTTTGATCGCTGAAGAATGCTTGCGGCCTATTGAAAACATCAAAACTCCTCTATGGAGAACCTGCAACAAAGAAATAAGTAATTATTATGATTAAAAAAATACTAATTATGAATTAGAGAACTTTCATACAAAACCCTCAAATGGAAAAAAATCACAAATGCACATCATAGCAATGGACTAATATCTGTACCTTCCAATGATAGTTTTGCAGAAATGGAGGAAATATGCTATCACTGAAGATTTTTAGAGTGGACAATACAGAAGATGCAGATGCCAAATAAAATGATAAATCATCAATACAAAAATAAAAATTGGAATTAATTTTGACTACTATCCTATTAGAAATTAGTTTGTGAGTATGATCCTATTAAAATTATGATATTTTTTATATGAATTCAATTTTTCTATTTGAATAAAGAAAAATAATAAATTTTGGACGTTCGTAGACCATGAAAATTCTTGCAAAGAATAAATTTTTAAATTCTTTGTTTTGCCATGTTTCATCTTGGTGTTTATTTACCTCAAATCCTTGATTATAATATGTAAATAAGTATTTGAATTTGAAAGAAAATTAATTCTACATAAGAGATAGATAAAATTTAATGTATATTGTAATGAATATTTGTCCAAAATGCAACACAGCAAAGCATGAAACTGTCACCATGGATCTATTGTAAACAAATCAACCCAAAAAATGATTCATGCAAAAATCAAAGTCATATGAAAAAATGAACGGGAAATAATTTTGAAATCAGGAAAGGAACAGAAGAGTAGACTACATACCCATTTCATTTAATTACAAATATAGAGTGCCCTCCCAGGATGAAGTAAGAAAAAACTATTGTAAATTCATAGTTTGCTAAAACACAGAAGAAAAAAAAGGGGTATTTGGATTAAATCCAAAATATCAAACATAAAAAAATATATTGGGTAATTTGGGAAAATAAGGAAACCTCCAATTCGCTTAATAAACAACTATGACAATATAAAACAAAATATTGATTTGAAGCAATACCAGATTTGAGCACGGTCTCATTGTACTACTCCTGACAGCAAAGACACCATAATTTTCTAACTGCATTTATGATAAAGTAACTTTTTAAATTTTGCATTGGTATTTAAATCAAAAAAATTTGCATTGGTATAAATGGAAAAAAAAATAAAAAATTTAGTTGCCTATTGAGCCCGAAAATTAGCCTGAAAATGATATTCTTCACTGTTGAGAATTTGGATCCAAGTCGTCAGTGACTGAAGAAATAACAACGCAATTGGACTTTTCGTTAGAACCCATGTTTACCATCTCCTTTCGCATTCAAAATTTCAGACGAATTGAGAGACATTTATGATAAAGTAACTTAGTGCTTTGCCTCAGTAATGGCCCCTCATTTTTGTCTGGAATTTAAAAATAAACGAAAAAAGAAGATTTTTAGTTTTTGGTTCAGACATCCAAGAATTTGAATAATTAAGGAAGCAAAATCAAAATGGAAATTATTTTAACTAAATTAAAGAAATTGAGAGCTAAAAAACAATCCAAAATAGTAAAAAGAAGAACCGGTCCATGAAAATGTCAGAGGCTATGAAGAAACATATGCGAGCAAAGATAATTGATTCCATAACAAAAGAAACATATGCCTTTTGTTATGAAGGATCAGCAATTCAGCATACTGAAAGTAAGAGAATGGGGACAGCATGATACTCACACATTTCATCAAACAGTTGGTGTGCAGCATGAAAATCATCATCCATTTCTGCATAACCGCTGAGAAAGTCTAAAACTCTCAATCAAATTCTCTCTAATTTAAACCAAATTAAAAGAAATTAATTATTTAAACCCTGAAGATATAATTAATCAGTAAAACACTGTAGAAATGAGAAAATCCTTTTAAATAGCTAAATATCTGTACTTTTAAGTGGAGAGCGCGTAGAAAAGTCGGGATTGTCGGATATTAGAGTTTTGCATGATTTGATGCTGCTTCAACAGTGGATTGCATGCAAGGAAAAAACAGTTATGTTGCTAATTTTCGCCCCAAACAGCCCTAATTATTGATTTCTCCTTCTGTTATGGATTGCGGCAATTTAAATTTAAAGAGAGATATGAAGACTTATTAGGTTTTAGACAGAGAGAAGAGAAGAGAGAGTTGCGTCTTCTCTTCTGTGAGACTGAGAGGAGAAATCTGTGAGAGAACCAAAGAAATAATGGAGAGAAGGAAGAACATGCGAGAGTGTGAGAAATGAATCAGCGGAGAACAAAAGAAGAGGAAGAAGAAGAAGAAGAAAGAAGAAAGAAGAATTGACGGATGCTGGGAGAGAATGAGAATGAAATGGAAGAAATGAATAGAGAAAGCAATATTTACTTGGTCCATCTTTTATTTTGTGAACCATAAAAAATGACCAATCAGAACTTTAAATGCAAGAATTGTAGACTTGGTCCATTAAAGCACTATGTGAACCCCGCTCAAAACATGACCGTATGATCAAAATCAGATGGTTAGCATTTTTTGGGTGACGTGGAAGCATACTGTGAGAGCAGTCCGCCCGGATTAGGATATTACAAATAAATTTCATCCATCCAAAATTGATCAAGCGGTCCATATTTAGCGGACACGGTGTATGGTTGGCTGCAGAGAAAAATTTCCAGATTTAAGTCCTATTAATAATTCGTGCTTGCATCTTTCAGTCTTCCAGAATCATGCCCCTTTTGATCAGTGGTACATGTTTATTTTTCTTTCTTCTTTTCCCTTATCTGAATAGATATTCAAGACGCCGTGAGAAAATACATATCAGTTATTTGATTAATTCATTTGATTGTTTTTTTGTGAATTGGGGTCATTTATATTTAGGGCTGATTTTTGGAAATAAAAGAAAAACATAGGGGTATCATGCATTGAAAATTTGGAATAGATCAGGGGTTCATGCATTGCAATAGATCATTGCTATTCTGGCAGCCACAAAGCTAACCCCTAAAACCCTAATTAGGTCTAATTTGTAATTCTATTTGTTGCAAAGTACGTTCATGTTTTCTTATGGAAGCATTATAGTTTATATGAATAATTTATGTGCAAAATTGTGTCATATTTATTTTGGGAGATATTTCTACCAGAGGGTGTTTGTCATTTGTATGTACTTTCGGTTTTACAAATGATAAGGTTTCTACAAGGGTTATTGGTTTTGCCTTTTGGGTGGTACTGGTACCGAACATCAGTAATTTGTAATTAATAATTTGTAATTTTATAAATAAATGCAAGAACCAATGTTCAATCAAATAAAATCAGTACACTCTACAAAAAAGAATTTATATGACCATATAATTAAGAATAAATAAATTAATAAAATAAAAAAAGGGTACTTACATGGTACCAATGTAAGTAAGGCCGGTCCTGTATTTTGAGGGGCCTTTGACGATTTTTGTCATGAGCGCTTGAGATTTGAAAAAAATATTATCCAAAATTAAATAAAAAAATCTTGTAAACACAAAAATTAATAAGCATTAAAAGTGAGTTTCAAAAAAAATTACATAACATCATGATAACAAATATTCTTCATAAAAAGATATTACAATAACAAATAATTATAGCTTAAAAATGGTTCTTCTTTTATTTTTTGAAGCAAATACATTAATTAAACTTGAATAATCTAGATTTTCCGCGAAATCATTTTCAATAGATAACATAGCCAATCCATTTAACCTTTCTTGCGACATGTTTGATCGTAGATAATTTTTTATTAATTTTAACTTCGAAAAACTTCTTTCACCTGATGCAACCGTAACCGGAATAGTCAAGAGGATTCTATAAGCAATCCAACAATTTGGATAACAAATTTTCATTGTCTTTAAATAATTGAGCACTTTAATTGGTTTGTTGACTTCTTTCGGTAATCCATTTTTCAAAATTTTCAACTCCATGTATAAGTCTTCTCCATTGATATCGGAAACTCCGCCATGTGATAAAAACTTTTCAAGTTTCGTACAACCTGCCACCAACGGTTGATCCGTAGATTCTTTTAATTTAAATAAAAAACCAAAGTTTTTCTTATATACTTTGAATTGTTCAAACCTACTATTGAGCGAAGAAAGAGCTATATCAACAATGCTCAAGAAATAATTAATTCTAAACAATTCTTCGGCTGATTGAGATATTTCTTCACTAATATTCTCGTCAAATTATCTTTTTCTGTGAATAACATGCTTTTCAATAAATTTCGGCTCAACTCCCAATTTATTATCTAATTCTTTTGCTTCTACCATTGCTTCTGTAAAACCATTTTCTCTAAACTCCTTAAAAAATGTAACAAGATTTTCCAATTGCTCGACAACAACATCTGTATCCAATATTCTCACTTTGAAGGAGCTTGCTTACAGAGTTGACAGGGAACAACATTTTGTACCAAATAATAATACAAATTAAAAACTCGAAATTCTCAAACTCGTGACTTACTAGAGATTCAGCTTCACTCATTGCCATCGCATCTGTGGTAGCAGTATTTGCCAAGATAACTAAAGCATCTCTTATTTGTGGCGGGTGAAATCTTAATGGTTTAATACTTTCAATGCGACTTTTCCAACGCGTTTGTGATAATTGCTTAACTGTAAAACCTTCTACGTTATCTTTCAGAATAGCCCACCGTTGAACAGAAGAAGCAAACAAAACATATATACGTTGTATCACACCAAAAAATATTTTTACTTTATCGCATGAATTTGCCATATCAGAAAGTATAAGATTGAGATTATGACAGCCGCATGGTGTATATAATACCGTCGGGTTAACCTTAATGACTCGAGATTGAACGCCTTTATTTTTTCCTCTCATATTAGAACCATTATCATTTCCTTGTCCCCTTAAATCATCAATCTTAAGGTCAAACCCAATTAACGCCTCTTTAAGCACATCAAAAAGCCTCTCTCCCGTTGTATCACTCACATTTAAAAATTCCAGAAAAAAATCCTTCACCAATATTGGACTAGTTGAGACATCCACACATCGCAAAATAAGGAACATTTGTTCTTGATGGCTTACATCTGGGTACAATCAAATATCACTGAAAAATATTTTGCTTCTTTGATTTTTGACAAAATTGTGTTTTTAACTTCCCCGGCTAACATTTGTATCAATTCATTTTGTGACTCAAATAATGATACTGAATTTTACCTTTATTTGCACGTCTCAAGTGCTCTTGTATTGTTGGGTCAAACTCAGCGATCATTTCAACCGCGCTTAAGAAAACCCCCTTTCTTGCTTCAAATAACTTCTCATTGCTTCCACGAAAAGGCAAATTATTTTTTTGCAAGAAATTTAACAACAACAATTAACATCAACAAAACCCTTCTCCAATGTTCTCTTTCCTTATTAACTAGCTCTTGTACGTGCTTAATGTTCTCTTTCCTTGTTAACTAGCTCTTGTGCGTGCTTATCTATCGTTCGATTCTTCCCCAATTTAATTTCGAGCTCAATCCATTTTCTCATGCAACTAATGTGCTCATTACTACGTTCATGCATTTGAAGCCTGTGCCCAATATTTTTCCAATCGTTCAACCCTTCGTTAGCCAATTGAGTAACATTTCCTACTTGCTTAAACAACTTACAACAAAAACAAAATATTTTGTCCAACAGCTCTGAGGATACTAACCATTTTCTTTCCATCTTTTCTTCATTTGGTAAGTGTCGAATATAGTAAGTTGAAGAAAAACGCCTACCATTACTGTCTTTAGGGAAGTTGAGGCTACAATCTTTGTCTCTTTTTATGGGACCTCTCTCGACAAGAAAATCTCGTAAACTCTGGGTAATACTCTTCCAATTAGCTGGATCATCAATATTAGATTCAAAATTCAAATCCATCTTCCCATGTTGCTTGACTTCTTCACCCACCAAATTATCTTCCCATTCTCCAGTAACCAGATTACGGTTCATGTCATTCACCACAGAATTAACCCTTTCATTCCCCAAATTTTCATCAGCATTATTTACCAAACAATCTTCCAATTCATCAACTTCTAACTCATCAACTAAATCGTCAGTTGGTTTATTAGTTCTAATGTACTTATCCAAAGCACCTTTCTGAGATTGAACCAAATTCTCAATTCGTTCCTTCTTTTTTCTTTCCTGTTATGTAAGAGCACCATATTAGAGTGAAATCAAACATATATATACCGAAACAAAAGCTGTGAGAAATATAGCTATTCATCTTGAATACACCTCATTAAGTAAATCAATCTCCACTCCATAAAATCCATATTTAATATTTAAAAAAATATTAATGCATATTTTATTTTTCAGCATAAAAAGAATAAAAATAAAATATGTTAGTATATATGAAGCTGAATGCATGGTTGATAATTATAGCAACTGCCACATAAGAATATCCATGAAATAAGCCTCTGTGTAAAATCGTTAAAAAAAAATCAGAAATGGATAAATTTAATTAAAATGTAATAGAAAAAATCCTTAGTAAAAATTCAATTTATTTTGTAATTGTATCAAATTCTAACTTCTGTTCTGGTTGTTTGTTATATTACTACACATGGTAAAGACATGTAAATACTTAGTTATTGTTGTAAGTTCTTACTGTTTGTTGTCAAGACTAAATTTAATTTTCTTTCAAAAAAATTTCTACTTTATTACATTTTGATTCAGCATTTTTATAGGTTGTTATTCTTCATGTTAGAATTCATACCTTGGTATAATATTTTCAACTCTATGTAATTTTTTGTACAAATCTATTAATAATTTATCTCAAAAATAAATTATCTATGATTGTGTGTTCCGTTCATTTTCTTTAGAAATGTATGAGGCAGCTGCAAATAGGCATAAAAGATTGGATTCATTGAAAAGGAAACAACAAAGACAATCTTCATCAAGAAGCAGAAAAGGTATTTTCTCATATTTTTTTCTTGGTTTTTTTTTTTGAACTCTTAGTTATTTTATTTTTATTGGGCTGTTTTGTCTAAAAGAATTAAGCGGTTCAATGTGCTGTGTAGTTCTTATTCCTCTCGATTAAATAGTTCATTACGCTACATTATGATTTTAATATTTATTCTTCTACTAATATTGATTATGTTTTTATAACAGGGTCACAGAGAAGGGAAGTTTATGGTTCTTCATGAAATTCTACGCCACGGAAATCCAATGTTTTGCTGGTGTAAAAAAGTTCTTGCACCTAGACTTATAAATAAAATATGTTCGGAAGAACCGTAAAAACACGTTTCTACTTCTTCAAACCTGAATTTTTTTGGCTCTCCATTGGCTACATTAAATTGGAGATAGAAATATGGATTCTTCCATTTATTTATAAATTCGAGATAGAAATAACCTTTCCTTGCCATTCAAAACTAAAGCACCAGATGTAGCAAAGTCGAACCGAAATAGAAAATAGAACCAAAGATTAGTTGGATTTTGAACCCTCTCTCAACCCTCAATTGACTATTTAAGGTATCTCAGCTTTCAACCTTCAGTTGACCATCTATGGTATCCGAGCTCTCAGTTTCAAAAATTACATCTTCTTTCTCTTAGTTTTAGTTTCACCATTGTGAGTACAACGTCTAATCCTTTTTTTCGAAAGATACCTCTAATTCTTATGTTAGAAATATTCAACAGAATTGCAGTAGATCGAAAAAAAGACAGAGAAAACAAAGAATCCTAAAGGAGATTTTGTGTGAGCCGTCGCGTAGAAGAGAGAAAGAAAGAAAGAAGAAAGAGAGTCAATTTTAGCAAATGAAAACTTAACATAATTAACCTAGGGTTCAAGATATATATAGTACACATTATAATATGAACCTACATGGCCCGATAAAGCAATTAGGGTCCATAATTCAATAATCACCACCTTGGACCCGAATTGCGACAAAAATAACAAGAATAAGCAAAAACATACGAAAGACAAATCTAGCGACACGCTAGTTACAAATAGAAATCAAATCGGTACATAATTTAAACTTAGCGATTGGAAGAGGCTTGGTGAGCATGTCCGCCGGATTCGACTCGGTACCTATCTTCTTCACAACGATTTTTCCTTCCGAGATTACATCCCAAACAAAGTGGTACCTAATGTCGATATGCTTCATCTTCTCGTCATACATCCGATCCTTCGTCAAATGGATGGCACTCTGGTTATCGCAATACACCACAATCGGATTCTCGATGGACAACAACTCTCCAACAAACGCCTTTAGCCAAATAGCCTCCTTGATCGCCTCGGTTATCGCCATGTATTCGGTCTCGGTACTCGAAAGTGCAATGGTCGGTTGAAGTGTCGATTTCCAACTTATAGCACACTTCCCAATAGTGAACACATAACCCGTTAGCGAACGCCTTTTATCTAAATCGCCCGCAAAATCAGAGTCTACATAACCCGTTAGCACACTATCCGGATTGGATCCGAATTCCAGACGCGCATTTAGCATACCTTTCAAATAGCAGAATATCCACTTGACCGCTTCCCAATGCCCCTTTCCGGGACACGATAAATACCGGCTCACGACACTGACCGCTTGCGCCAAATCGGGTCGGGTACACACCATTAAATACATCAAACTCCCGACCGCACTTGAATATGGGGTTCTTTCTATATATTTCCGCTCTGCATCGGTTTTCGGAGACAAATCCGCCGATAATTTAAAATGAGCGGCAAGAGGGGTAGCAGCCGCCTTGGATCTATGCATGTCGAAACGACGTAACACCTTTTCCGCAAAACCCACTTGCGAAAGAAATAACTTCCGCTTGGGTCGATTCCTCGTTATCTCCATGCCGAGAATTTTCTTAGCGGGTCCCAAATCCTTCATTTTGAAAACGGAATTCAGTTCTGCCTTTAACCGTTTAATCTCCCCCTCATTTGACGACGCAATTAGAATGTCGTCCACGTACAATAACAAATACACGAAGTTCCCGCTATCTAATTTCTTAATGTATATGCAGCTATCAAAATTAGATCGAGACAAATTAATACTAACCATAAATGCATCGAACTTCTTGTACCATTGTCGGGGTGATTGTTTGAGACCGTACAAAGATTTGTTCAACCGACACACGCGTGTCGATTTCGGGTTCGGGTTGGTTTTGCGTTCCGTTTTGCTTGTGAGCTCCGGAAGTCCTTCCGGTTGGATCATATAAATTTCCTCCTCTAAATCGCCGTGTAGAAATGCGGTTTTCACGTCCATTTGCTCGAGTTCCAAATTTTGAGACGCAACTAACGCGAGCAAAACCCGAATGGACGTGTGTTTTACTACCGGAGAAAATACCTCATTAAAGTCCACGCCTTGAACTTGACTATACCCTTTCACCACAAGTCTCGCTTTATAGCGCACATTCGACCCGTCAGATTTGCGCTTAAATACCCACTTACACCCGATAACACGTTTATTTGTCGGAGGTTCCACAAGAGACCACGTCTCATTTCGATTCAACGAATCTAACTCCTCATTCATAGCGGCAATCCAATGTTTCGTCTCTCTCGAATTAACCGCTTCTTTGTACGAATACGGTTCACAATATTCCACGTTTCCTGCAATGGCTAAATAATAGGCAAAATCAGAATACCCGTACCTTGAAGGTGGTCAAATGACCCTTCTGGCTCGATCACGAGCTAACTCGTAATTCTGTGGATCGAACTCGCCTTCTTCATCTTCTAATCGGGTTGGATTACCCGAATTGGGTTCGGATTCATTTCGGGTTGGGTTGGCCCGAATTGGAGTTTCATCTCGGGTTGGAGTCTCGGATTGGCTTTCGTCCTCATAACCGCCACCTCTCAACGGTAATCCATTCTCAGCCTTCTTCGACTCATTAAACTCCACCTTAGAATGAACCGTATCATTCATACCCGAGTCAAACACATATTTTGCTCGAATCATTTCTGACTCGTTAAAAATAATGTCTCTCGAAATGATAAATTTCCCCGTCTTTGGACACCATAATTTATATCCCTTAATGTTATTGGGATATCCAACGAATACACATTTCTTCGACCTTGGCTCCAATTTACCACATTCATACCCGAAAATCCTCAACTTCGAATAATCGGCCGGACGCCCCGACCAAACTTCTTCTGGCGTCTTCAATTCAATCGAGGTTGTTGGTGATCGGTTTATCAAATAGCATGCGGTGCTTATCGCTTCCGCCCAAAATTCTTTACCCCAAACCCGCATTCGAAATCATACTCCTCGCGCGCTCGAGAAGCAATCTATTCATTCTTCCGCCACACCGTTTTGCTGCGGGGTATGCACGACGGTTCTATGCCGCAAGATGCCTTCGGCCGCACAAAAATTATCGAATTCACGATTACAAAATTCTAAACCATTATCCGTTAGTAACGTCTTGACCCGTTTACCCGTTTGATTTTCCAAAAGTGTCTTCCAAATTTTAAAATAATTAAACACTTCATTTTTCTCCCGTAAGAAAAATACCCAAACCTTTCACGAAAAATCATCAATAAATGTGAGCATATACCTCGAGCCTTTTCCCTTAGATGGTTCATGAGACAGACCCCAAAGGTCGGAGTGTATGTACTCCAACTTCTCTTTTGTTGTATGTACGGCGGTTGAGAAACTTAGACTCTTATGTTTTTCAAATACGCAATGCTCACAAAATTCCAAATTTTCCGTACATTGACCGCATAACAAGCCTCGCTTGCTTAAAATGGTCATCCCACACTCATTCATGTGGCCCAACCTCATGTGTCATAATTTCGTATTTTTCTCCTCCATAATCGAGCGTACAATCGTCGCGGATTCGGTTGAAACGGGTTTATTTTTCGCGGTCCAAAACTGGTCATATTTAGTCTCTACTGAACCGGATTTATTTTGGACAGATATGGGCTGAACCGGCCTTGAACCGGCTCGAACCGGGTTAAATCGGGCTGAACCGGACTGAACCGGGTTAAACTGAGCTGAACCGGACTGAACCGGACTGAACCGAACAGAACTGGGTTGAACCGGGTTAAAATGAGATGAACCGGACTGAACCGGGCTGAACCGAATCGAACTCGATTGAACCGGGTTGAACCGAACCGAACCGGATTAAACTGGGTTGAACCGAACCGGGTAAGAAACTGATTTTTCTGCTGAAGTTTCCTGCTGAATTAGCTGAATTTTCAGATCCGAGTTTGAACCCGATTTCTTCGAAATTACCGTACCGGCTTTACCAGTAACCACTGAGCCTTGTAAAAAATAGAGCGTACCTACGTGTTTCGCCTTCATGACTGTGAGAGCTCCGATTGACACACATAACACTCCACCTTCAATTTGGAATTCGCAACCCTTTTCTTCAAGCGAACCCAACGAGATGAAATTTTTCTTCAAATCGGGTATATGCCTCACACCCGTTAATCTCCGAATTCTCCAGTCATGAAATTTATTCTACCACCAGATGCCGAATTTTCTGTTCCGCCACACCATTTTGTTACGGTGTATAAGCACAAGTCAACTACTTCTTGATGCTATGCCTCTCGCAAAATGAGAGAAAATCCTTGGATGTAAACTCGCCTCCATTGTCGGTTCGAAACTTCTTAATCCTTTTACCTAGCCTTCCCTCAACCATTGTTCTAAATTCTCGAAATTTAGAAAATGCCTCCCGTTTCTCCTTCAGAAAATAAACCCAAGTGTACCGTGTAAAATCGTCGATGAGTACCAACATATACCGAGCACTCCCGTACGACGCGTTTTGCGTAGGACCCATCAAATCACCATGAATAAGTTCTAACTGATGGTGTTATGCCCTAGGCCGAAATGTTTGTGACCTAGAAGATGGATTGTAATAACAAACATAATATTTATTCTAAGATATTTCATATAATATGTGCGTATAGGTTATTTTAATATAATTAAAATAGACCATGAATATGTAATTCAGTTTTATGTCATCAAAGTGCGTGACTTTGATAGTAAAACTATAAAGTGTTATGAATGCTATTCTAAATCGTCCCTGGTCATTTATAGGATATTTGTGGAGACAAATATACTTGCAGATACATATAAATATATATTTATATACAAGCTATAAATGTACACCAGTACGCACCTTTACACCTTGACTGAGACTTCTCGAAAGACATCCAATGAGATTTACCATAGTGGCAACCCTCACACACCTCAGCACCACTTGCAAAAGAAAGAGACGGAAGCCCGTTGACAAGATTACTCGAAACCATCACCTTCAACTTATCAATACCCACATGGCCGAGCCTAGTATGCTAAACTGACACGCCATCATTGTTGCTCATCTTGTCAACATACAAGGAAGAAGCCGATAGAACATACAAGTCCTTTACCCTCTTACCGACGTGAGTAACATCACCCTTCACCTGCTCCACATTCCAGAGGAACTTCACATCCTTCGGACCAAACAACACATAGTGACCCGCATCAACCGCATTCGCCATCGACAGAAGATTCTTCTTCATACCAGGCACGTGATAAACACTATCGAGAGTTATCGACCTATTTTCTTTATCAGAAACAACAACCGCACCGTCATTGACCACGTGGTGAATACTGTTGTCGGCAGTAACAAAGGCAGTATTGTCTTTATACCCGCGAAGTGAAGAAAACTTGGGATCGTCACCAGTCAGATGATGACCAAAACCGGAATCGATGATCCAGTTGTCCTCGTAGTTAATAGAAGCATACAGGTCTAACGAAACTCCTTCTGCTACGAAACCCGTATCCCAAATTTCACTCTTCACAATATCCTCCTTACCTACGGCATTTCCTTCCCTCAACTAAACACGACAATTCTTCCTTATGTGACCGAGTTTTCCACATCGGTAACACTTGATAGTTGACCGAGAACCACTATTTGAAGAAGACTCCCCCTTCTTCATAACCTCCTTCTTCCGGTCCTCTTGGTCATACCGAAATTTTACTTTGTTGGACACAAGAGCATGACCTTCGCCTTCGGAAACCGAAACACCCACCATTTGTCGAGCCAACGATTCTTAAGAAGCGAGCAAATTTTCAAACTCCGTCAAGGATGGTTGTTACGCCCACCCTTGTATTGAGGTAACGAACGGGACATACTTTCTTCGAAGACCATGAATAATATACCGCTTCAACTTCACCTCCGAAATAGCCTCCTCTGGTTCTAAGATAGAAATTTCAGAACATAAACACTTTACTCTCATGAAATATTGAGAGATAGATAATTCACCTTATGTGCAACTCGCCAACTCATTCTCCAGAAATCGTAATCGTGCTGTGTTTTTCTTGTTGAGCAACTCATCAAAAGTTCTCCAAATCTCAGCTGCCGATTTGCACTCCTTAATATGCTCTAATAGATCGCGTGATATCGACCTCTTCAACAAGAACTCCGCCTTAGCATTCGTTTTCGACCACTCCGTTATTGCGTCTGCCTTCGTCACCATACTATTCGTACCGGTGACAGGCGTCGGTGCAACCTCCGTACCAACAATGATCTCCCATAACCTCTCACTCCTAATACAAGACTCCATACAACTCTTCCACATAGAATAATTTGAAAGATTTAGAGCCTCAATACCAAGTCCACTAACCCGACCTCCAAACTCCATGGATGTCGTAATAAACAATCATCTTCTTCACCAAGGGATGAGAACAACACCGTCTAATGCCAACGTCGTCATCTATCACCCTTGAAGCTCTGATACCTTGTAAAGAAATCAGATAGTCACACAAGGACTGAACCAGATAATCACGTCACTAACAAAGAAATAGAATAATAGTGACTGCGCAGTAACACGGCAGCACTAAACTAACAGCGACCTTGTGATTATCAAGCAGCGGAAATAATAGTGTAGCAATACGCTCACACTAGCCCAAGAAAGAACAATAATAGAAGAAGAAAGGATTGAACAATGGAACTTGAAAAATGAGATAAATTTCTTATTACAAGAGAAAGAAAGAGATACAAAATATTATTGTTATTGTTGGAATGAATAAAACTCTACCTCTACCCCTTTATTTATATGATAGTCATATCTAATATAAGGAAATAATCCAAATAATTACTACCCTAATTAACACCTATATATGGAAATACTAAACCTCGTTGTCAAGAAATCTAATTCATGTTAATATCAAACTTCATTGTCAAGAAATCTTATTTCCAAGAAACATCTTTTCTAATTTCATAACATACAAATGTATCTTTATATTTTAACAATGACTCCCAATCAATTTCTCATTATTTCAATTTCTCGCGATATTTTCAATTTATCGTGGTTTTTTTAAGCAATGCTTGCGCTCAGCTAGATAAATATCCTACGGACATCCCAGCTTCGCGTAGGGTCACGTGCGCGTGCGTGACTTTTCTGGATAAATATCCTACGGACAACCCAGCTTCGCGTAGGGTCACGTGCGTAATGCGTGACTTTTTCAGTGCGTTTTTAAAAAAAAATTAATTTTTCGGCACATTTTTAATAGAATTTTTTTACTTTTCGGCGCGTTTTTAGTAGAATTTTTTAATTTCTTTCGTGACATTTTTTTTGACGTTGCCTGCGCTAAGCTGGCCAGATGTCCTACAGACATCCATCCAGCTTCGCGCAGGGTCGCGTGCGATGCGTGCAACTTTTTCGACGTATTTTTAATAGAATTTTTTAATTTTTTCGGCACATTTTTAGTAGAATTTTTATTTTTTCGGCTCGTTCTTGTGACGTTGCCTGCGCTCAGCGAACATCTGTCCAAGTTCGCGCAGGGTTGCGTGCGCTGGGAGCGAATATTTCGGCAAGTTTCTAATATAATTTTTTAATTATTTTTGGCGTATTTTAGTACATTTTTTTGATTTTTTTTGCGTGTTTTTTTGACGTTGTCTGCGCTTAGATTTTCTAATTTTTTAATATGTCCAATTTCACTCAAGAGTCACGGTTTTTTTGGCTCCTTTTCTAATAGAATTTTTTAATTTTTTCGGCATGCTTTTTGATGTTGCCTACAGACATCCATCCAGCTTCGCGTAGGGTCTCGTGTGCTGCGCGCAACTTTTTCGGCGAGTTTTTCGTAGAATTTTTTAATTTTTTCAGCACGTTTTTAGTATAAATTTTCGGATATTTTCAGTGCGTTTTTTTTTTGTAATTTCTAGATTTTTACCTAAACAAACACATATCAGATGAATATAAATTCATACCAAATTTCAACAGACACATACTAGCTATGTTACGTGGACACTTCAAAAAATGGACCGTGTTCGTGTCCGACACTGTGTCGGACACACCACGTCGCGTGTCAAATATTTTATTATTAAAAATCATCAGGATACTTCTCAAACACGTGCATTGGGTTTGTTAGCTCAATTATTGCACTATTTTATTATTCTTATATTTTAGAGACTAGTTCATTTCACTTTTCTATTCTAGTAATTGTGTTACTACATTTTTAAAGTAAATTTTGATTATTTAGTGTCAAGTTTCCATACATAAACATGTAAAACGTCAAATATTATGTATGCATGTATAAAAGTGCAACTTCAAGTGTTATATATATTATATCAATTATAAAATATTACATATAACTTTCTAATTATAAGGTAAAAATATTATGTATAATGATAATCCTTTGAAATAAAATAAAATTGACATGAATAATAAATGCAATAATTAAATTATATATTTTATTCATATATATATATATATATATATATATATATATATATATATATATATATAAAATGTGTCGTGTCCTAATGAATTTTGAGATTCACCTTGTCGCCGTGTCCGTGTCGTGTCGAACACGACACATGTGTCCGTGTAACATAGCATACTAGTCATTATATTTCAAAATTATGACAAATCCATACCAGTGGAAACAAAACACATACCAACAAGGTATAAACACATACAAAGTCAAAACAAACACATATCAGATGAATAGATGTCCATACCATAGTTCAACAAAATACATACTAATCATTATATATCAAATTTAGTCTAACCCATACAAGTCTAAACAAAATACAAGCCATTAAGGTATAAACCCATACAAGTCTAAACATAATATATATCAGATGAATAGAAGTCCATACCAGATTTTAACAAACATATACTAGTCGTTATATATCAAATTTTGACAAACCCATGCTAGTCTAAACAAAACACATACTGATTAGATATACACCCATACAAGTCTAAACAAAGTACATATCAAATAAGAAGTCCATACCAGATTTCAACAAACACATGCTAGTCATTACACATATATCAGATTTCAACAAACCCATAACAGTGTAAGAGAAACACATACCAGTAAGATATAAAACTGATACAAGTCTAAACAAAACACATACCAGTCTGAACATATAAAGTTTAAACAAACACATATCAGTATACACAAAACACATATAAGTTAAGTAGAAACCCATATCAAATAGTTTACAAGATCAAACAAAATACAGACAAAAGACGCAACAGCAAATTAATAGAATAATACAGCCTTCATCTGTCCCAAACACAAAAATGAATGGAAAACATTTATAATTAGCAAAAAAATCTACAAAAACAAAAATACAAATATAAAGGTAAAAAGACACATGCCTAGTTGTTTAGGATGCTCCCAGCCTTATTGCATGGATCGTTGATCATGTTGTGTAACATAATAGCTTCTCTATTGGTCGCACAACTTCCTATTAGAAAATACAAAGTTGTTCAATTACATAATGCAATAGAAAAGCTAAAAAAGATATTTAGAAAAGTTTGTAATCCTTGCAAATGTTATGTACTTTTATGTACTTTCAATAAACAAAGGTATAATGTATATTGAATTAGAAAAAGGTACATTAAATATTTGAAATATATTCACAGAACATTTGAAAGGTGTATTAATGAAATTATAATTTTAGGAAGCACCAAAATGTATAGAAGAGTTAGAAAAGGTATATCATGCATATGAAAATGTACATTGGATTCAGAAAAGGTATATTATAGAAATGCAAATGTATATTAAGGAGGTAAGAAAAGTATATTAAGGATGTAAGAAAAGTTTATTATAGGTATTTTAATCATATGAAAATGTATACCTAATTTGAAAAAATATATTAAGGATTAAGAAAAGTACCAAAAAAAGCTATAATAGATTTCACAAGTATATTGATCATAAGAAAAACTGCATATGAATTATTAGAAGAAACATTAGTGAAAATTAGCAACATACAGATCAGATCAAGCCGGAAAGTTTCAAAACTTCACAAAAGATAAAAAGTTATATTTTTGTTAAGAAAAAAATATAGTAAGGATATAACAAAAGCACCATTAAAGATATATCTATTTTTGAAAAGGTATATCAACAACATAGAATGGTACATCGGATTTAAGAAAAATGTATACTAAGAATTAAGGAAAGCAATATAGAAAGACATAACTTAATTACATAAAGTTATATAACTCATATAAAAACGTATATCAAATACGAAATAAGTATATGTGAATGTGCATATATCAAAAATCAAGCAAAAAATGAGGGGTATGAAATGGTATACTGGATTAGATATGTATCAATTTGCCTAATTCACTAGTAAAATCTCAATCATGAATTGATGTTATCTGAAGAAGAAAAAGAAGTGGGATTTCATTTTTGACAAATCTAAAGGTCATTGTAGAGTTAACAACATACATCGATAACAAAAGATTCCTTTCCTATGCCCTGCTCCATGACAACAATTTTCAGAAGCTCTTCGTCTCGTCAGAAACCCTCCTCTCTCCGGTCTTATTGTCTCTTTGTATTCCGACATATAGAGAAAGAAATGTGCTTGCAATTCCACCATGAATCTACCACTGAAATTAGACCATTCCATGCAAGAAATCTAACATTTCAAATTCAAAGAATAAAATGAAAATTTCCCTGAAGAAAATACGAAACAATAGAACTTCTGTCAATCTTAAACAGAGCCAGCTTTCATTCCAAATTAACGAATCAAACCAAATCAGGGTTCAAAGCGACAAAATTGTAGTCCTAGAACAAAATTAAATCGCATACATGATCATCTGAGAGAAAACAATTACCTTTCGGGAGAGACGGCACTGTGAAAAGAGGGCGGAGATGTGGAGAGGCGGTACAACAAGATGGAGCAAGTAAATACCATCTCAGAATGTGAGAGTTCTTCACTGGAGCCGCCATTATTCAGCAAGATTCCGAAATTGATCTCAGAATACAGAGAAAGGTTGATGAAATTGTTTAGAATGAAGGTGAGCGATAAGTGGATTCCTCCATTTCAACTTTCCAATTTTATGTTAAAATCATGCAGAGTAGAGCCTAGTAGGGGTGTACATGGGGCGGGTTAAGCGGGTCCGGGGAACTCATAATCCAACTCAACTATAACAGGTTTGCATTTTTTAACTCGACCCAACACATAACAGTTCAAAAAATATCCAACTCAAGGATATTTTTCTCAGGCGAGTAGAAATAAACAATCTCCTTCCATCCTCTAAATATTTCCTAAATATTTATTTCTTTCTCTTAATCCTTCTTAAATATCATTACAAAAAATTAAACATATTATGGTAAGATATCGAGGCATACATAACATAATGTATATTAACCAAAAAAAATTTACGAGATTGAATCTTCTTTCGTATTGAAATATTGAGAAAAATTTAGCGACACCTATTAAGATGAATATCTAACCAAGTAAAAGTACGAAAACTTATCTTAAATTGCTAGACATATTTAAATAAAAATGAAAAATTATAGAACCTAACCGGTTGCAAAATTAGTGCATAAATATATTTTTTAAAGTATATATTTTTTTGAGTTATTCTCTCGATTACTTTTGATATCTAATTTAGTATTTTCAATTATTAGATTTAGAAATATTTTGTGATCGGTAAACTGGAATGAGATTAAGTTATAAGATTATGTTTCCAATTAAGTTAACATATAATATATGTTTGATAAAAGTTCATTTTTGGTCCCTCAACTATTCAATTGGTCTCTTTTTGGCCCCTTAACTTTTGATTGATCTTTTTTTACCCCTCAACTATTGAAATAGTCTCTTTTTGGCATTTCCATCCATTAAATGCTTACGAGTCCATTAACTTGACACGTAAGCGATGCTTAGGTATGTAATTATGACATGACAATTATGACATTGAAATTATTTGAAAAAAAATCTTAATCCCCTCATTTCTTTCCCTCGTATTTTTTTATAAGTTTGATTCGATATGAATTTTCTTCATTAATTAAATTTTTTTTAGAAAAATATAAGATAGAAAAAATAGGAGTGAAAGAAAGGAGAGATAAATTTTTTTTTATTTTCTTTAAATAATTGTCAAATCACAATTGTCACGTCATAAATACATGCCAAATTATCGCTTACGTGTCAAGTTAACGGACACGTAAGCATTTAACGGATGGAAGTGCCAAAATTTTTCTAATTCAATAGTTGAGAGGTTGAGAAGGGACCAATAAAAAGTTGAGGGGCCAAAAACGGACTAATTCAATAGTTGAAGGGCTGAAAATGATCTTTTCTCTATATGTTTCCATAATATATTAAGACAAAAATATATTTTAGATGTTAACTTAATAATTTAAAAAACTAAGAATATAATATAACATATAAACAATAGTAGAAATGGAAATAAATAACCGGAATATATGATATAGTATATAATTTGGAATGTACGAGTTGGGTCGGGTTAATCTGGGTTTCTAATTTAAAAATCGTAAACCAACTCATTGCTCCGGGTTACTCAAGCTGAAACCCAGACCCGACCAAACAACTTAAAAACTCGTAAAAAACGGGTTGGGTTGGTTCACGTTCGACGAGTTGGGCGGGTTGGAGCTTTATTTGTACATCCCTATGGCCTAGATTTTCTGGTTGGCTCCGATGGCAAAGACAACTTCCTCTGTTAATGTTCTCCAACGCCAGCATTACGGATGTTAGTCCAAACTGGTTTTAGAATATGCCTCTTGCGCATTTGGACCATTCTTATAACAATATTAAGGGTAGTCTACCATTATCTTTACAGTTTCAGCAATATAGTCATCCTTATATTGAGGTCTAATTATTTTGACGGTCCATTTCCAAATTTGCCTCCTAATATAATTGTCTTAGATCTCTAGAACAATTATATATATGGACATTTTCAAACCAAGATGGAAATACCTTGGATGGAGTCTCTTTTTCTCTCAAACAATAGCATTAGTGGTAGTATCCCCTCTCGTCTTTGTGGCAGTCTCAATTCAACTGTGCTTATCCAATAATACCTTATCAGGGAAGATTCCTTCATGCTGGAGGAACTCAATCTCTTTGAACATGATTGATCTATCTGATAACAATCTTACGGGAGAGCTTCGCATCAATCAGTTTGTTGAGTTACCTTGAAATCTTGCAACTTGAAAGTAATAAGCTATATGGTGAAATACCATCCACCTTGAAACAGTGCAAGAATTTAACTTTCCTTGTCCTAGGAAGAAATAACTTATCAGGGAAAATACCAACATGGATTCCGTACCATTTTCCTTTGGCAACTTTAGTGCTATGCGAAATACATCAGAATACTTCCATTCAGAATATCTAACGCCTATATTTGCACTACAAACTTATGACGACATGGTATTTTCCGTGGAGTTGTACACAGATATAAACGGTGAAGAACTTTATAGCTTTAAGCCAGTCGACCATGCCACGAGTGTAGATCTCTCAGGAAACAATCTATGTCGGCATATTCCCGGAGAAATCGGATTGCTTAAAGATCTAATTATTTTGAACCTATCACAAAATCATCTTACAGGAAATTCCAGAATCCATTGGCAGCATACTATCTTTGGAGTCACTTGACCTATCAATTAATGAACGTTCAGGGCCCATTCCAATGTCATTGGCATATTTGTTCATCTTAAACCACTTTAATTTATCATATAATAACTTATCGGGACTTGTCCCATCTGGGAGACAACTAGATACCCTTATTGCCCCTTGGATAAACACCGGAAATACTTACATTTTTGGCCCCCAACTAACAAGACATGTTGTGGAGATAAGAGAATCATTAGAGATGGTGGAGCTGACAATAATATATATGAGATGTGGCTTTATTATTCTATTGGATTGGGCTTCATCTTTGGATGTTGGGGTATTTTCGGTGTCCTCATGTTCCGCATAACTTAATGCGTTGCTTATTTTCAATTGCTTGATAAGTTGTTTGATGATATTTACGTAAAAATTGTATTAATTATGAGTAGGTTGAAGCACGTTAAGGGGGTAAACATATAGAATTTGTATTAACTATGAGGAGGTTGAAGCATGTTAGGGGGTAAACATATAGAAGATTAAAACTGTGCTAGTAGAAGTCATCTTTCTTCCACTTTTTCTTGTTGATCTCTTTTATCTGATAATATATTCCTATATAGGCTTGAAATGTATGAAAATTTAATGAATCAATTGTGGGGTATAATTTACTCAGCCCTATTAAGTCACCAATCAAATAAGAACCACAAACTGGGCCCAGTTACCTGCACATGCAAGGGAATAAAATCACACGTCACAAAGAGACACTACAAGAAAAACTCCGTATTATTATACATCGGTAACTGTTTGAAACTTTCAATCAATACAAGAATAAAAACCTATTTCCTATAAATTGGTATATGCGAAAGCTGCATTTTCCACAATCCTCCTCTACCCCACCTTACCATTTACTTTCTTGACGCTTGGCAGTAATAGTATCTGGAGATAAATTGTAGAACAATCTACTACTAAAACAATAGAGACCAAAAACAAAAATATTAACTACGCACATGGTGTTAAGTTAAAATCACATATACAAAAATATTGATGCCAAGAAGTGAAACATATTTTGTGAAAATGTGCTCTGTGGATTGGTCACGCTGTGGATTGATGTTTAATAAAGAAAAAAATTAGGATTTTAGTATAATATGCCACATGAGACTTATAGTAAGATTTAATATAGTTTACATTTTACACGGTTACAAAACAGATCAAGGTTGCAATTTCAGTTGTCTTCAAATGATAAACTAACTCAAATTTAGCCTGCGTAAGGTTCAATTAACACGCAAATTGTGCAAGTAAATTCTTAAAAGGTATATCAGTTGAAAGATATACATTATACCGCTCAAAAGTCAAAAGGGAAATGACTTGCGGACTCTTGCTTTTTATAATTTTTAGAACCCATTCCTTGTAATATATAAAGCTTATGATTGTGAAGAATGTTGGCATGTGTGCTCCTCTAAATTGCTAAATGTCTCTAATTTGTATCCATATGTATTTTTATTTGTTATGAATTTCCAATTTGAACAAAATCATTGAAAATAATTTTTTTATTTAAAAAAGAAAATTCTTAAAAAACATATTTTTGAATTAAAAATATGAAAAGAAAATATCTGTAATAGTTTTTTTAGAAAAGAAATATGTTCCCAAAAAATTCGAAAACATTATTTTATGAAAGAAATATTCTCCGAAGAAAAATATCTTTACGAAAAATATTTGAAAAAAATATTTTTATGAAAAATATTTTTCAAAACATATTTTTATTGAAAAAAAATTCAAAACTTCTTTTACTTTCTATTTGTTACTACATATTTGTTATTACAATTATTAAGAAAATGTAAATGAGCAAATTGGATCTCATCTCATATTTGTTATTACATTTATAAAGAAAATACAATTTTTAATTTCTATTTTGCATCAATTAATTTATATTTCTTTACTATTATATTACATCATTTTTTAATAATTTAATTTAATAAATATTTTGTTTCAAGGAGTACACTCAAAATCAATGCAACTATAAATTAACTGAGATATATTATTTTGTTGGTATCATAAAGATTGTTTATGTTTATTTTTTAATAATGTTATATAATTCTTTTTTAAAGTACTAATATTTTATGACTAAATTTTATATGTTAAGAATAAATTTGAAAATTAACTCAAATTTGGCTTACCCCTTTTATTATCATCCTACAAATTTACCCAGTGATTGTTTGTTTGAGAGCGTGATACTAGCATCATAGTATATTATTATTCATAATTAGACTAAAATTATATTATAATAATAGCATAATAATAAGAAAATAATTGTGAGGTTTATTTATTTTTAATCATTTAATTTTTGGATATTAATTAAACGACATTAATATTAAAAAAAAAATTATTTGAAAAAAAGAAAAAAATGGAGCATTTTGGTGTTTCCTTGAATTGATGGATTATAGTTATACAATAGCAAAATGAGAAATTTTTCAAAGGAACAATAATGTTTTAATTATTTCTAAGGGTGTATAATACTAACGGGTTTCCTCTGTGACGAGCTGCACGTGTTGAAGACATACAGGTCCACGGATTGAAAGGCTGAGAAGAAGGCTAGACATGAAACTCCCCACAAAGAAAATGCACTCATATAAACATCTTTTTTCATATTTCGGAAGGTATAAATGATATTTTCCTTCAATCTTCTTTTATGTTAATTTCAAGTATTACAAGTAAGATAAGGAAAATGTGCCATTAAAGCAAGTAAATCAACAAATTAATTCAAATTAAAAGTAAGAATAAGAGAAAATTAATTTTAAGTTAGAATTTTTTTCTATTATAGTATCATTATGTTGATTGAGATTGAAAGAAATTCCGTTGGCAATAAAATAGTCTGTTTTTCTTATTTGTAGGCTGCTCCTTCCATCTTTATAAGTGTAGCTCCATTCTGAAATTTCAACACATTGTTCTAGTAAAAACTACAACAAAAGTACACCATTTTATCCTAAAGTGTTAATTATTTTTTTATATTTGAATATTTGATAATTAGGGAGTTCAAATATATGGTAATTTGAATATCTGGTAGCTTAAATATATTGGATCACTTTCGAAATTAAAAATTTCAAAAAAATCACAAATAAAAAATCTCGACCTCAGGAGCTCGTTGGCGTGTGGGTGAGCCATAAATGAGAGAGAAATAGATATTTGATCACTTCTATAAATGCAAAAACTTTTGTCAACTGCATACCAATTTATTTATGTTGATTCACATTCTTTTTAATATTGATCTATAAAGTAAAAAAATTCAGTTATCATCTAAAATAAATCAATAAAAGAATTTTAGATAAAACTGAAGCGGAGCGAGTTTCTCTTTAATATAATATAATTATTAATTTAAAAGCCTAATATAATCCCAACACCCAAAGTCCAGCCCGTCTTTTTGGTCTGAAGTTTTCTGTCTAAGAAAAATAAATCTCCTATGACAATTTTCTCCAGTAACTCACGTAGAGACATAGCTACTCCCCCATGCAACTTTCCGTGTGAGCCCATCCACCAGAAACGCAGCGTCTCACAAACCCTAGCCATTTTGTAAGAGCCACAAACTAAGCCTAGGGTAATGATATGCACATGATTTAATTTGATGAAGGCAGCAAAAAAAGGGACCTGATAGAACACGACAGTACTGTAGGACGACTGTTCACGACGGATCCAATAATAGTATATATAATTTATTTTCTAATAACAATATATACATAACAATATATATAATTAATTTTTTAATAAGAATATATACATAAAAAGTGAAAACAGTATATAAAATGGGAAAACTGTATATAAAATGGGAAAACACTATATAAAAGTAAAAAAAATAAAAAATACACAAAGAATAAACAACAATATATACACTGGCAAAACAATATATAAAATGAGAAAACAATATATAAAATAAAAAAACAGTACATCTACAGTGTTGTCGTGCTACAGTTGTGCAACAGTTCCATTGTATTTCCATATTTCCCCGAAAAGAAAAATCAAAATAACTCTTTGGCCCTTCCAAAATGAGATGGCTGAGCATTCAATGAGATGTGGTTTGAACTTAGAAATAGTATATTATGGAAACAATGCATTCTTCATCTATTTAGATTGGATTAGGATCCAAGCAATAATATACATTCTTTTCTGATTAATTATTTAAGGAAAAAAATTTGGTCCTCCCATCATATCTACTTCCCATTGTCTCCTATACTATAGGAGCCCAATTTAGGGAGTACAGCCATATTTGAAACTATTTTTTAAGTACCTCCCAATAGCTCCAATTCAAATCAGCTCAAATATTCAACAAACCCAAATTATTGACTCCCATCCGGCTCTCATCCATATATCATCTCGCAATATTTTGATTTTGCACGATATGTTCAGATTGGTATGTGTTTTGTTTAGACATGTATGGATTTATACCATACTTGTATGTATTTTGTTTAGACTGGTATGTGTTTGTCAACATTTGATATACAATGACTAGTATGTGTTTGTTCAAATCTGGTATGAACTTCTATTCATCTGATATGTGTTTTTGTTTAGACTTGTATGAGTTTATACCTTACTGGTATGTCTTTTGCTTTAACTGGTATGTGTTTGTCAAAATTTGATATATAATGACTAGTATGTGTTTGTTGAAATCCGGTATTGACTTATATCCATATGATATGTGTTTTGCTTAGACTTTGTATGTGTGTAATAACTTACTTGTATGTCTTTTGCTTTCACTGGTATGGACATATATTCATATGTCTGTATGTGTTTGTTTAGATTTTGT
This sequence comes from Juncus inflexus, assembly GCA_024447665.1. NCBI lineage: Eukaryota > Viridiplantae > Streptophyta > Magnoliopsida > Poales > Juncaceae > Juncus > Juncus inflexus. The sequence goes on from JAJHPC010000018.1 coordinate 5,809,554, forward strand.
GTGTGTTTGTACCTTACTGGTATATATTTTGCTTACACCGGTATGGACATATATATTCATCTGAAATGTGTTTCTTTATATTTTGTATGTATTTATACTTTATTGGTATGTCTTTTGCTTCAACTAGTATGTGTTTGTCACAATTTTTGAAATATAAAGATTAATATGTGTTTGTTGAAATCTGGTATGGATTTCTATTCATCTGATATGTGTTTGTTTAGGGAAAAACCCAGAAATAAAAAAAATACTGAAAAAATCCGAAAAAATATACTAAAAATATTTCGAAATAGTCAAAAAATATATTAAAAATGAGCAGAAAAAAAAAATACTAAAAACACGCCAACAAAATGTGGGCGGCCCTTCACGAAAGATATTTGTCTAACTGAGAGTATGCAACATAAAAAAAACACGAGAAATTGAAAATATTGCGAGAATTTTAAATCTTGAGAAATTGAATGGGAGCTATTGAGAGGTAGGAGAAAAAATTATATGCTTAATTTTTTTGGAGGTAATTTGGGAGCTTCTAATAATGTCACAAATATGTGAGTTGATAGGACGTAGTAAAATGAGAGTCCAAAATGATTTTTTAAATACCTCCCATTTATGTGCCGTGTGACGCGCTATAGCTGATCAGTTGGTAGAGAGTCACTAATTATGAGAGGTAAATAGCCGTTCCCATTATTTAATGGGAAATGTGATATCACGACGCACTGTAACACGTCCAAATCACGACAGAATGAATGCATATTATTTTTTCGCTTTTCAATATACTTTTTTTCTCTCAAATTTACTGTTTTAGACATATTTTTATTTTGAAATTTGTATATACTATTTTACCACTTTTTGATATAGTATTTTTACTTTATACGTATATAAGATTACAAGAAATGAATTATATATGCTATTTTTTTAATTTTATACACTGTTTATTAGCTATATATATTATCGTCGTAATATGGACGTGCTACAGTGCGTCGTGATATATCTGATCCCTTATGTAGTTGTCAACATTTTGTTTTGACTCAAGGAAGTCATTTTTCAATTTTGATGTAGGATTCTTTTTTTTATGTGAAATATGTTTTCTGTAAATTAAGAATTAATAATAATTTGTAACATTCTTAACTTTTTATCTGTTAATTTTCAACTTTTTTTTATTCATGAGTCATGATTCTCTTATTTTCTTTGCTCTTTTTGTTAGGAAATAATTAAAAGAAATAAGAAAACTGAATTAAGCATGGCATGAGAGAGAAGGAGAGAAATGAATACATGTATTGGTTAAAAAAGCAAGGACGTGTAAAATATTTACATACAATCACTATCCCTGAACACGTGACTGTGCGAGAAAGGAAGAGGGGAATAAAAGAAAAGAAAGAACCAAAAATAGAAAAAAGATCGAAATGGAAAAATTGACAAAGAAAAGGAGAGGAAATAAATAGCTTTGGTTTCATTCCTTTCTTCTAAATTGCCTCCTAGTTCGAAATTATTCCGATTTTGACAATTTGATTCAAGTTTTGAGGTTCGCAATTCATGGTTTTCTCTCATTGCTTTTGATTTAGTTCTCTTTCGTTTTAATTTCTCTAAATACAAATTTCTTCTTTTCTTTGGTCAGGTTCAGAATTCTTTTTTCTCAAAATCAATTTTCACAACTTTATTGTTATTCACGTATGCATCGTACTATTCAAATAACAAGTTTTTAATTAAAAATAATCATTTTTCTTACTTTTCTTGCACGATATCACAGTGATTTTATTTTTAGTTTACGATATCATAATGAAAACAGAGCATTTTATCTCAATAACAAAATAGCAACGCAAGCAATAACAAAAATTTGGTACCCATAGACTAACAAATGAAAAGGAAATAACTGAAATAATAATAAAACTTTCATTTCGTACTACTGGACTAACAAACCGACAAGCAATAATAAAAAGAATAACAAATATTTCATTTGGTACCGGTACACTAACAAATAGATAAGCAATAACAAACAGAATAATAAATCTTTCATTTTGTACCGATACACTAACAAATAGACAAGCAATAATAAAAAGAATAACAAATCTTTCAGTTGGCATCAGTGTACTAACAAAAAGACAAGTACGATTCTTTCATTCGGTCTAGTATACTAACAAATAGAAAAGAAATAACAAAAAGAATAACAAATCTTTCATTTCTTACCGGTAGAAACAAAAAAATTAGCATTCCATCTCTTTTCAGTCCATGTCAATGACAAATATTACATATAAGCAATTTTCCATCTCATTCCAATACATATCTAATACACATTCCATCTCCTTACTCTAAAACCATTTTTGCGTTAAAATTGACAAGTAATAAAATACAGGTGGAACAAAATCAAGAATTCTCTCATCTCAGGGATGGTGAAACTGAGGGCGATTCCCATTGGAGAGTGATGAAACCAAATCGTCAGAACTCACTCACCACTATGTCGTCCGTTCACTCTCTATAAGAGACCTCTCTCCTATAGAACACAATATGTATCCTCAAAAAGCTTCCAATAACCATGGCAATTGATAAGAGGTATTTTTGCAGTCGATTTACGCTTACCAAAAGAAATTTGTAACCCTAGACTTAACTACAATAAAGTAGACAGTGGAAGTAGGGGTCGAACCACAGAGAGCTATTTAGACTAAACTAGGTAAAAAGATTACTTCTCTAATGAAAATGGACTCAACAAAAATAGAAAACTAAAAGAAAGAGAAACCAAGACCGTAAACAAAACCAAACACAAGACCTAAAACAAGACACACAATTGAGGGGGTTGTTGATTGGTTGATTGCAACAAAATAAAAGTAACAAGTAAAGAGGAAACTTAGAGTAAAATTCAAGAGATGTGGTGGTTTTGTGAAATGAGGCATAGTTTTGTGTAGTGAATTTGTGTATAACTTTATCCTTGACTATAATAATGAATTTGGAATTAATCTCTTAAGTGCAGTAAGATGAGCTCTAACCGATAAATAACTCAAACAAAAAGATAAGATTTTAGTTTAGATGAGCTCGTAAATAAAAACACTAACCTACTTGAATATCATAACCAATTCAATAGAAATCATTGGTTATTTAAACAAATCAAAACCTCCTAAACAATGAGCTTGTTCAGAACTGTTTAGATCGTTGTGAGTTATTTGCACTTGGCTATTATTCAAATTCTAATGGAGGCTATTGAGCAAAGAAACCATAGGAATTTTGTGGTCCTTGTTAATTACTATTGAACATAGAATTGACCGAAATAAACTTAAAACAATTCATTGAGCATGAAGGATAATAAGTAAGTGAAAACAGAATAATAACCGTTCAAATGAAATTCATTATTAATGGTCTCAAAAGTTACAACACAAAAACATAAACACTAACTATGCCTCGAAGAGCTTACTCGAAATACATGGAAAATAAAGAAAATAAAATAATGATAGAACCCATTAATGAAGCGTGGATGGAAGAGTGAAGCTTGGTTGACTTGCCCAACTCCAATAGAGAGAATGATGAAGTTCAAAAGTGATTAGAATGGATGTCTTGCACCTGGTTATATAACCCTCTCAAAAGGTGATCATGAGGGATGAATGAAGATCCATGCAAAGAGTGTGAAGGAAGCATGACAAAGGCATGAAGAGTGCATGAAAGATCTGTCCAGAAGATGGTCAATTTGGGTCATTTTGACTTCTGAATTGGGCTCTGGTGATATAGAATGAGAAACGACACACAAACTAACCGTAGACCTCAACCCAACATACATCCCTCTATCCAACACCACCAACGTGCAAACCAAGCTCAGACTCCCGAAAACAGAAACTCACAGACTATGTTCCCTGCTTCACAGGCCTACAATGCCAACCCGCGGATCCAATGGATACAGAAGACTCCGGGAACGGCCTCAAGCCGTCCTGTCACTTGCAAGCAACAACTCTCTCCCACTAGAGGAACTCCAGCAATGCCACCTTTGACACCCGTGGTCTTTCCGCCATACCCGAATCACCTTGCATGGGAAAGTCGATGTTTGAGATGTGCTAAATATGACCATGCCATGGAGAAATGCCGTAATGCAAAGATTTGTCTCAATTGTTTTCAATCCGGCCATCTCTACCGAGTATGCCCAAACCCTCCTGCAGCAATAAGCCTATTGGCTCCAAGAGGAGTCCTTGGAGATGCAGCTCTACCTCCGAATAGACCTGACAAGGTCTCCATCTACCTCACAAAGCTTCACACCATGACAAAGCTTTCAGTGAGCTTGAAAGACAAGTTGTCTTGGACGCCAGATTTGTTGAAGCACATGAGCCAAATGTAGTGAGATCTAATTCACAATGTTGTCGACTGGACAACCCACTGGGAACTAATGTACTGGGGCCGAGAACGATACTTGCTCACTCTTCCGGTAGGGTGTGATAGGATGGACTTCTTACAAAACCGCACCTTGCCGTTGGAAAGAGCCGGTTTCATTTGCTATTAATGGTACTCGGCAATCGATGCTCAGGTACTCATTCTTAAATGCAAAATTTGGTTTGATTTGTCTAATTTATCAATAGTTAATTGGTGTGAAAATGATTTGGCCATAATTTTTGGTTCAAATGGGATAGTCACCGACCATGGCCATCTCTCAAAGCTCCGGGCAATGGAGACACTGAGAGACGTCGTTGCCACAAATGATCTGTCCGTGGTCCCGAAATTCACCCTTGGGGTTTTTCTGGTAGGCCTAGCAACAGACATAGGAGTGAAAGCGGAAGGAAAAATTTACCCGTTTCTTGATCGAGGATCCGTGTATTGTCAATCAAATTAGAAAAATAAATCTTATTTATACCTCGGATTTGGCTCATCTGGTTTGTAGGGCTTCGCGATTAATCTCCAAACGATATCCCTGCTTTTATTGTGGATCTGATCACGAAAGGCGCTACGACTCTAGTACCGCCCACTACACGTATCCACACGCGAACTACTCTTGTTTGCTGAGAAACCAAGATAACTAGATCCGGTTTCTCTCTTTCTCTCAGTCAAAAGGCAGCTACGGTGTGGTCTAATTCTTCTGACTTAATCAGACGAACCCTTCATCTATTTATAGCATCTAATGCTCACACCTCTTCACCTTCCATTTGATTTTCTGTGTCCAACCGAGTTAGTTATGTTTGTGTGCGATCCTGTAGGTTCATTTAATATTGGCAATAAACTTCAAGTTTATAAATCATAAGTAGCCTCTAGTACGACGTTATGATACCCAAAGTAAATGAATGATACGTGATCATAACCTATACATCAATTATGTATTTAATTTCTTTGTTAAATGATATTTATATTGATCATAAGGCATGATTTTATGTCATTCTTATTATGATCAATTCCTTTTACTGAATTATAGTAAGACTGAATAAATTAAAAGATATTAACAGCACATGCTAATTCTTTCATGCACGATCGTGTGTTTTCCTTCAGTCTCAATTTATCAGGGGGCTCTGAGATATCTCTCTCATATCCGAGAGTAACAAATTCTATCTTGATCATTTACATTACAACTCATGGTTTACTAAATACCCGATCATAGTTTTTATAATTATCCGGTTAAAGACAACGTTTGACTATGTCAGAATTTGAAGATATACATGCAGGAATCTATGATGACCTCAAGTCAAATGACTACTCATACATTAGACGATAAGAAAACACTAATGACATATACCATGTATATTCTCAAGTGGGTAGATCCAATATATGTTCTCCAACATATATTTATATTAATAAATTGATATTTAATATCCATGATCAGTAAAACGTGATCATCATCCAAATAACATACTAGTCTATATATATGATTTGAGATTTTCAAATATGTTTGTCTTACAAACATCTCATATATAGGGATAATTTAGAATTTTATTCACTTTGCTTTACGGTTTTACTATCAGAATCACATATTCCGATGACGTATAACAGACATATATATTCATGGTTAATTAATAAGCTAACAACCTTTACGCACAATTATTATATGAAAAAGTTTATGAGATAAAACATCTAATACAAAAATATAATGTTTGATACATAATATGTTTCCCACACGGCAAAACAGTTTGGCTTAGGGCATTATTACTTTCAGAAAGTGCTCAGTGTCAATGATGAGGACACTCTCTTCCCAGTACCGCTAGACCTAACGCCAGCGGATGAGTTCTTTGAAGAGATCACAAATGCTCATACGACTCGAATGGAGAAAGAGTACTTTGGACTACATACCCTCCTCAAACCCATTGCCCAGGGATGAATTCATGAGCTCTGACTCTTCAGAGAGAAGGGAAAGAGACATGCAAAAAATGCGGAGGAGATCTCCACCCAAAGCGGTGGAATTTTCGAAGGCACCGATGACGGAATGAAATCTGCAATCTTCGCTACTCAGTTTATGGAACCTTGTAGATCCTTCGTGCACCAAAGATCTCCTAGCTCCGCTAGTCTTCTCGTCGCTAGGCTTCAAGAGAAATCCTTTCAACCCGACTGTACCTCTGCTGGATATGTCAGTTCCGGCGATCGTACCAGAACCAACGGTCCATTCAAATTTTCAAAATCAGTCAACAAACCAACAAAGACCATTGAACGAGTCGGGGAGGAATCTCAAGATGGTGACCCGCCCCTCTGAAATGTCCTACAGTACAGACTCCGCAACCTCAACCTCACGCACAATACTTCCAAGAGGAAGTCCTTTGCCAGACAGAGGAAATGATTCCCAGGAGCCAGCAGATCGCGTGGAGCAGAGTGAAGAAAATCAGGTCAGTGTTGAAAATGGAAGGGAATCAGCATCAAGAGAGGACCCTTCAAACAGAACGTTTACTAGACAACAAAAGGCGAAATGGCAAGCTGCACCTGGTTAAAAGAGACTATCCAATTCTCTCTACCCTGCTTTTAATTCACTTTTCAAAAGAACTAAGAATGCTCCTTTCTTGGGAGTCCCAAATATGTTAAAATATGCTAGCCTAGGACTTAGACGTTTGAATAGGAAAAAGAAATGTGTTACCTTTTTTTATGGTACAAAGATTTCATCGTTTCAAACGTCCAAACCTAGAAATAAGCTCAAAAACAATAACACCAAAAATCTAACCAAGGCCATAAATGACTCTAGCATTTTGCAAGGGCTAGAACTTGAATATGACAATCCCAAGCTTATGGACCCAAATAAATTTAATAATATTAGGAATTTATGTGGTATGAAAAAAGGCCTAAAGAAATAGCGGCAGCCCAATTAAGTCCACAACCAATAAGTCAGCCCATAGTTAAGCGTACTATGCCCAATGACACAATGCATCAGTTTACAAGGGCTCTGGGCCCGGTCTTAAGGCAATCTAGCAATAATTTCCTAGCAAAAAATTTAAAAGGCAAAAAAAAAAAAAGTTATTTGCACCTATTCCTTATAAATAAACCATACTAAAAGTAATAAGGATCCAAATACTAATATTTGTGGTTTTATTTCCTCAGTAAAAAAATGATTTCAAAGGCAAGTTTGTCTGTGAAGAGGATCTTGATGTGGTTGATTATCGTGATGAAAACGATATACTATGAGCTTGGTGTTAGTAGTATGCCCTAGGCCAATATATTTGAGACCTAGATGTATGGATTGTGTTAAACAAACATTGTGTTTATTTAGAGATATTTTATATAATAAATGTGTATTGGTTATTTTATTCTTATTACTAAAATGAACCTTGAATATGATATTCAGCTTTATATCATCAAAGTATGTGACTTTGATAGTAAAACTATAAAGTATTATGAATGATATTCTAAACCATCCTTGATTATTCATAGGACGTTTGTGAGACAAACATACTTTATGATAAGCTATAAATGGACATCAGTATGTTAGTTGACTGATGGTCACGTTTTACTGATCATGAATAAGAGTTATTAAGTCATTAACGTAAGTATATGTTAGAGACCATATACTGGATTGACCCACCTTGAGAATACTACATGGTTTGTGTTATTAGTTATTCTCAGTAAAGAATGTATCTGTAATCCTTAGACTTGAGATTATCTCAGTTTCCTACATGATAAATTTTATACTTTAATATAGTCTAACATCGTCTTTAACCGGGCGATCATAAAGATTATAATTAGGTATATAATGAATTGTGTGGAGGAAAGAGTTTAATTAAGATAGGATTTGTTCCTCTCATAAATTGAGAGAGATATCTTTAGGCCTCTTGATGATTTGATTGAAGAAACGCATGGCCGTGCTCAAGTGAATTAATAAGGAGTTATTAATGTCATTTCATGTTCAATCAAATTCGGTGTCAAGAAATATTTATTGACCAACATAAGGTTGACACATACCATGCCTTATGGACGATATAGATATCGTGTAACAAAGGGATACAATGCATAACATAAATTAGGTTTGATCGAATCATCTATACTTGCTTAATTTGGGTAATCATGATGTCTTGCTAGAGGCCGCTCATGATTTATAATCCATTGTGATTATTGCCAACATTAAGTAAACCTACAGGGTCACACACAAAGAACAACTAATGAGACGTATACAGAAAAATCATAACTTATGTGATAAGTTGTATGGAGAGCTACATAGTCAAGTGACACATCCAATCCTACATCTTATATGATAAGGTGTTTTGCATATATGGTTACATAGTTACCATGCACATATGATTTGAAACTTATGGACTATATAGGCACAAGAGACACTCCAAAATTAGATAAAAGGGTATAATATTTTTCGTCCATTTTTTGTGAGACAAAAAGGAGAGAAAAATCCGAAAATTATTCTCTTGGTATTTCTGTGAGAGAAATGAAGAACGAATACTAGCATATATCGTTCTTTATCCGTTCAAAGGGGTTGTTCGTGTGGATACCGGTAGAGGACGAAGCGAAGTGCGGCGTCATTGTGATTTGGGTTGAAACCGTGATTTTTATTTGGAGAATCGATTTGTTAGGAGAATCGGTTTGCTTGGAGAATCAGTTCGTTTGGAGATTGCTTGGAGATCGATTTGTGAGACCGATTAGGCGAAACATTCAAAGGATCGGTTTGGAAACCGGTTTGGATCGGGCAAAGAAAACCGTCAACCAAATTCGTTTTTGATCATCACGGATTAAGCGTAATCCGAAGGTACAAAGTTATGAACTTTTCTTTAATTTAATTGTAATTCACGGATCCTTCTTTTGGGTTTCGAATTCGATTTTGTTTCGTTTTTATTTTTCCGCTGCGTTATGAATGGTAGAAACCCAACACTTGGATGTGCTAGAAATGCACTTTCTGATTGTATGCTAGTAGAGCTATTTTGTTATTTTATAACATGATTGAAAAACTTTTTAATTCTATTTCTCTTGTATCTTGGAATGTTAGAGGGCTAGGCCTTCCGAAAAAATTCAATGTAGTCAAAGAATCCATTAGAAATTTTAATTGCAATTTGGTATGTATGCAGGAAATTAAATGGCATTCCATTTCTTATTTTGATATGAAACGTTTTTGTCCCCAAAAATTTAATAATTGTGCATCCAAAGACGCGGATGGCTCTAAGGGGGGCCTGCTAACCTCATGATCCGATAACTTCACAGTATACATCATATTCATCCTAGACTACTTGCTAAATGTATTTATCTCCCATCAACCGGGATTCAAATTTCTTCTATCTAACTTGTATGGCCCAACAGAATAGGTACTTAAAACAAACTTTTTAAATGAACTTTCTCAACTTAATGTAACGTATGATCTGCCTTGGATCCTTGCGGGGGATTTCAACATCATACGAAGTTCAATGGAATCAACGGGTGGAAGTCACTCCACCTCGTCCATTATGAACTTTAACCATATGATAAATTGTCTCACATTAGAAGAGGCTATCCTAGCAGGAAGAATTTTTACCTGGTCGAATGCTAGACCAATGCCCACTTTCTCTAAGTTAGACAAAATATTCTACTCTCATCATTTCCTTTCACTTAACGTTATTCCTAAGTTGATTGACCTTCCGCAAGTAACCTCTGATCACGCGCCCCTAAAATTCACTCTATCTTCGGAGTCACAATGTACCAAGAGATGTTGGAAGCTTGAGAGATCATGGCTTCAATGCCAATCTTCTTTAGATCTTGTGCATGAAACTTGGAACTCTGTTCCGGCCATGACTAACCTCGCAAAGAACTTTCTGGCTAAACTACGAAAGTTAAGGATAGAACTACATGTATGGGCTGCCAACCGAGCCCAAAATGACGACATATTTTTAAACAAGCAAAAATTCTTTGTCCAAGTCTTGGACCAAATTAAGGAAAAACGAGCTCTCACAGATGAAGAGAGAAAACTCCGAATTGAGTTAAAGGAAGAGATCAACCTAGTAGCCAACAGACAAGAGAACAAGTGACAACAATGTTCGGCTTGCACATGGTTAAGGTTGGTAGATCAAAACACGGCGTACTTCCATGTGGTGGCATCGGCAAGACGCAATAGAAACTGCATTTCTTCTCTTACCCATAACTCTGACACGATATCAAATCCGCAAACGATCAACAATATTTTCTATGATCATTATAGAATCACTATGGGATCACCTAATGATGAGGTAGAAGAGGCAAATTGGTCCAGCTTGATTGAGCAACCGGTCATAGACTTGTCTGAATTAGCCTGTCCATTTTTAGATGAGGAAATTCATAAGGCAGTTTTGGATATCGCGAAAGGCAAAACATCCGGTCCGGATGGACTACCGATTGAGTATATCCACCAACTGTGGTCAACCTTCAAAGAAGACATTATTCGGCTGATACGAGATTTTTATAAACACAATCTCGATCTTTGGAGAATAAAAAGGGCTACTATAACTCTTATATCTAAAGTTAAAAATCCTACAAGTGTAAGGGACTATCGACCCATAAGCATCATAGTTACCCCGATTAAGAATCTCAAAATTATTGGCATCAAGATTGCAACCGAGGTTGAAACATCTCATCCACAATAATCAAATTGCCTTTATGAAATAGAGGACTATTACAGAGACATTTCTCGTGACAAGAGAACTTCTGGATTTCTTTAAGAAGAAGAAAATTCCGTCAGTAATGATCAAGCTAGATATCGCTAAGGTCTTTGATAATATTTCGTGAAAATTCTTACTCTCTCTCCTCAAGGCCTTGGGTTTCCCTCTAAAGTGGACAATGTGGATCCACACCTTATTAATCTCTTCTTCCTTGGAAGTGAAGACAAATGACATGAAATCTCCTTTCTTCTTTCACCAAAGAGGTGTTAGACAAGGTGATCCACTTTCTCCGCTCCTTTTCAACTTAGCCATAAATATCATTCAATTAATCTTCAAGAAGATTAGCCATCTCTTTACATCTATTTCAACTATAGAGCCACAGGTAGTCCAATATCCAGATGATACGGTCATCTTTGTCGAGGCACACCCGGGTAACCTTAAAATGGTCTCCTACACGTTGGGTATTTTCTATCAAGTTATGGGGCTAAGCATAAATTGGGATAAGAGTGCTTTTTTCCCTATTGCTATTCCTGCACATCTACACCCGCTTGTAGCAAACATCATAAGATGCAACAAGATGACGCTACTGATCACATATCTTGGTTTCCCGCTTTCACTTAAGAAACCAAAAAAGATAACCTCCTTGTCTCTGATAGAGAAGATTCAGGGCCGAATAGCGACATGGCAAGGGCGACTACTTTCAAAAGGAGGAAGACTTTTGTTAAATCAAGGCCACGCTAAATGCACTTCCTATCTTTCTATGCAAGCGATAAAGTTACCAAAGCGGGTGATATAACAAATCGAGCGTCTGTTGCGAGCTTTTCTGTGGAAAGGAAAAAAGGAATGTAAACCGGGCGGATGTCTAATGAGGTGGACCCGAGTTGCATTGCCAAAAGAAAATGGTGGACTTGGCATCAAGAATATCCCTGTTTAAAATGAAGCATTAATGCTCAAATGGCTATGGAAACTAGATAGAAATGAAGAAGGCATGTGGAGTTGCTTCATTAACCTCTTATATGGGATAACAAACACAACTCAACTAGCTAAGACTAACCCTCAGAATCTTTCATTTTTTATGAAAGATCTTCTCAAATTACTCCCTAGGTACAACACGAGTACGTTGAGGAGTCCAGAAGATGATATCAAGTGAAGATGGGAGCCATCAGGCATGTTCTCCTCTAACTTGGGATATAAATTTCTAGATAACCCGGAAATGAAATATGTCTGCCAATGACCTTTGTGGAGGATCAAGACGCCGCCAAAAGTTAAATTCTTCTTATGGCTATGTTGCCATAACAAGACAAACATGGCTGACATACTTAGAAACAAAGGGTGGTCTCATAATGAACGATGTAGCATATGTAATGCTACGCTTGAGTCACAAGATCATCTTCTCTTAGAGTGTTCATTTACCACAGCCGCTAGACGACTAGCGCAAAGAGCGGTATCAGTGGACATTACAACCACAATAGGCAATGACTTCATTCATAATTGGTTGCAACGAAGGAAAATGTTTCCTGAGGAGAGAAGAATAACTTGGGAAGTAGTGTGAGCAGCTCTAGCCATATGGAAAGAACGTAATAACCGCATTTTCAATAATAAAAAATGCCCGCCACTTACGATGGCAAGAAGAGACGTAGAAGAAGCTACGCTTTGGATGTCACATTGCAAATAACTAGACTTAGGGCTCGGTATGAAGGGCGATGTAATATGTCCAGAAAGTGTAACTTTTTGTAATTCTAAATTTCTTCTTTTTAATGAAATTTGAATAGTTACAACTTACAACTATTCCTTCAAAAAAAAAAAAATACAGGTGAAGCTGAAGAAACGACATCTAATGTTGGCAAGGGAAACAACAAAATAGGTTTGTATTACAACAAAATAAGGCATCTCTTGGGATAGACATCATTTTCCCATTTATATACCAGTACATAGTCTGTAGTCTGTACGTAGACCGACATGTGGTAACTCGTTAATTTCATTTTGTAGATACAATATATATAACATGACTAAAGATGTAGATAATTTAGAGAGCACATGTCACGACTCCAAAATGCACTAAGTTGCAGTTTAATACTGACAATATGGTATCAGTATCAAGTTCAAGTAAATTCTTTGGTAATTTTAATTACAGATGTATTTACTACAAAATTGAACAAATGCATATAGTAAAAACTTCAATAAATTTTTTTGAAGAAGGGGAATCGATGAAGTTAAAACAACTTTTAATATTTTTCTTATTTGGAATTTGGAGAGAGAAATGTAGTAGAACATTCACAGAAAAAGACTCCAACCATTGGGAGCTAGCGATGCTGATTCTACAGACTCGAAAAGAATTTAGTGCAACTTCTACTTGATTTTCTTCTTTTCTCTTTCTTCTTTTTCTTTCCTTTTTTTGCTTTCTTTATTTTCGGTAGATTTTGGTTATTTTTTGTATAGTTTTTCTTTTCTCATTTTGTAAATATTTTTTGGTTTAATAAAAATTGGACGCAGGACTTATGAGCCTGCTCCAAATATTCAAAAAAAAAAAAACTTCAATAAAAATACCAAAATATCCCCATTGTAAACTCTACTTGCATTGAGCACTTACTGTACCGAAAAAGTGCATATTATAAGCAATGCCCTCAAAATTCTGTTACGCCTTACCATCTAAGACAACAACGAATAAAATATCTCAATGTTTTTTTGAATTACTCATAGACTTATTAAACAAACTATGCCGAATTGAGAAGCTCTAAAGCAGCATCTACTAAATCAGACAAATGCTTCCTGTGTTGACTGATACCAACACTGCCTGAAAAAACATGAAAACATTCGAGATCCGATGTGGATTCCCCGACGGATTCTAGCAATTTTTCCATCTCGAAGTGCTTGAACAACTCGACATAGTGCTTGTGGTGCTTCATCATCCAGATGGCTTGTTGGACCACGAATCTTCGGATCCTCGGAACTTCGATTCCTGGGAATTTGTATTCTCTGAGAATTTTCGTCAGGCTTTCCACATATTTTTTGTCCAGGATTTCGGCTCGTTCAAGCTCGGTTATGAAATTGTTGGGACCGATTAGCTTGCAAATTTGAGTCGTGAGGCCAATTGAAGTTTCTAGTAGTTTTTCCTTCTTCTCCATTGTTGCTCTTAGTACCTAGAGACAAAAAATTTCAGATTTAAGGTACCATTTTACTACTAACAACAACATGAAGACAAGTAAATAATCAGTTCTTTTAAATTAATCATAGTTTTTTGAATAATTCAAAATTTCAATATTACTCATTTTGCTACTTACAAAGGGCATAGCTTCTGCGACCATTTGAAGCTGGCCTCTGCACTCCTCTCCTGAATACGCACACAAATTTCTCAAAATCCTTGAAGCATTCAACCGGAGAGCTGGTTCATCTAAAGCCGCAACAAGCTTCGCAACATCAACTTTCTTCAGCATCACGTGACAATTTCTCTTACTCTCCAGTGCGAGCATCGCAATGGCCTCGCCAGCCTCGGACCTGACAGAGCACCTCCCGTCGACCCCAGGACTTAAGAAAATGGAGAAGAGAAGCCTGATGACTCCTCCAGTGCTTGCGATCCTCTCCTTTGCCTGTCCATTGCCAGTCCAGTTAAAATGTCGATGGCTAGTCTTTGTAACTCATTGTATCTGCCTCCATACTCCAAAATGTTTCTCATGTTACTCACTGTAAACACAATTTCTGATATCTCTTGACGGAGTGTCTTTCCGGTAGTGCCGGTGGATCTAACTAACATCCTAACCACCTGAAAAATAGTGGCACTCATATGAACTTCTTGAAACCAGCTACAAATGAATCGTACTAGATTAGAAATAAAACATAGATTGCTACCTTTAGTGACCTTGTGACGGCACTGACTTGTGACTCCGAGACGAATTCGTTTTGAAGTACATAGTCTGTTGGGCCAGTGAAATCAATCACCCTTGGTAGGAGTCCGCGTGTATTACCTATTACATACATAATAAAATGGAACATTTTATTCAGAAAAAAAAAACATTTATCATATTTTTTAGGAGAAATTATGATCGATTTGCATCACCTTTTTTTATCTGTATGGTCAACTAAGATTGTTACATTACCTATCTTGAAGCAATTGTCATCGCTTCCAGCCAGCCTCTTGAGAATCAACAAACCATAAAGATTCATCAATGAATAATCGTAGCTTGTATTTTCCTGCCCCATATATAACAAGGAAGATATAGATTCCATTGCTCCCAGTATCCCTGCCACCCTCAAAGCGCTATGTTTCTTCCCTGCCAGCTGGGAAACAATCTCTGCCGCAGCCTTTCTGATCTCCTCCTCTTCTGAACTTTTCCAATTTAACATCTCAATTAACCTCTCTATGACTCGTGTGTTTGTACCGATCTTCCGTATAGTATTAGCTGAAAAAGTAGAGCTTTTAATGAATCGTTGTAAAACTCTAACTGCGATTAATTGTTCATCCAAGAACGTTGAATCGAGCAACTCCTCCGCAAATGTAACGAGGTCCATCTTGATACCATCGAATATACTCCCTGTAATGCTTTGTGAATATGCATCGTAAAAGAATCGTTTAACTATGACCATGCCATCCGCGCCAAGGTCGCAATCTTGGCTAACGTTTGCCAGCAGTTTCCCATGCACTATTTTCCAAGTCCAATATGATTTCTCTAGCAAAAATATCATGGCCTCAGCATCTACCAGGCCGTAGAATAGGCTAAGTGCCAATCCCCGATTTTGAGTCTCTGATTCTGCCGAGTCTTTGCCGTAGTCTTGTTCTATGAGACGGAGTAGAGAGAGAGTTACACATGCAATGGCTGATACGATTTGTAGCCATGAGAGAACTCGACTTATGTTTTTGGACAAGAAAACCCAACCGGAGTAGGGAAGAAGCGGCACCTCGGGCCCGTGCCATGCCCTTTGAGTAAGATATCTGTGATATTAATTTTCAGGTCAGTCTCGTGTGTCCTGGTTGTTCAATGTATGGCTGTCTTTACTATTTATTTAGCTTAACTATGAGTAACTTAAATTCTTAATTGGGTAAAATAAGCTTTTCTTATCATTGAATTGCATTTATTATAAAAAATTTTTTGACAAAATTGCATAAATTATAATGGGTTGAGGATAATAATAATTTCTCTTTTCAGGTTATTACAAGGATAAGGATTTCAATTACTTGCCAAAAATCAACTAAAAGCAAGACCCATCTCTGTAATGTGCTAAAAAAAATTATATTCACTAATTGTTTTTCCATTCATTGTATAACTTTTTGTATATCATTTTACCATTTGAATATTTTGTGATGGATTCTAAATTTTTGAAAAATTATTGAACCAATAGACATACCCAATTATCCTCTTATTGAACTCTTGTGCCTTGGCTGCATCCTCTTGAATCCGTCGGTTATGTTCACTCACCGGTTGAACGGCATAAATGGGACCAAACAAATTATTTATGACACGAACCATGAATCTTGAGTTAGACTTAAGAGCTTTAAAACTGTTCCGGCCTGCAGTTGCGAGACTCCATGTCGACTGGTGCTGCCACTCGAGCTCATGACTACGACTGAATGCCCTAGCGTCTTCACTGACAAGAATTACAGTTACAAACCAAAAATCTTTTCTGATAAGTTTAATTGCAAATCCGCCAAGAAGAACAACAGTGGCCCACACGAAGCTGTTTGAGAGAGTAAACAGTAAACACAGTTAGTCATTTGAAAATCTCCCTAAATATTTGACAGGATGCCATGTGCTTATAAGCATATTGGGTCACTGCTTAAAAAAAAGTATGATTGGGTCAAATTATTGAAGAGAGCCAAAAATAAAAGATAAGAATGAAAAGTTTAAGCCAATTGGGTAAGTATTCAGGAAACAAAAATAGTATTTTTTTTTTCTGAATAAAATTGCGACACACTCAATAGTTATGCATGCAAGCTCCATTTTATCGAGTTCAGTTACAAAAGCAGCCATTTTTGGATGAAGTCGAAAATGAAGTGAAAATATAAAGATTAAAAGAACTATACAAAAGAATTAAAAAATAACTAGAAACATCAAAATTCAAAAATATTATATTTGAAAAACTATTGTAATCATACCCGAGTGATCCCAGGCCACTTGCGGCCTTTTCAAGCACAGCTAACCGAAGTGCGAATAAAGTTAATCTCTTTTCAGGGGCCGGGATTTTCGTTCTTCGAAGGGAATTGTCGTTGCTTCCTTGTGGCGTTTGCTCACGACTGTCCCGCAAATTGGGCTCGAAGAATGTATCGAAGCCAGCGCCACTTGTCAACCCATGAGTGGTTATCACCGGATGAGATATTATCTCAATATTCTCCACTTCTGTGCTTGAACTGGCCTCTTCTTTTCTCTGGTTGGCCTTCTCTTTCTTGGACTTCATTTTGAACCTTAGTTATTTTTTCCTTTGTTCTTTGGTCTGAAGTTTCAAAGATTTGTTAGTTTGCTAAGCATGTGGAAAATTCTAAGTGCCACAAGTCTACAACTGTAGCAGCCAATGAAAACATGTCATGTGGACAGTGTGTCTCATTGTCCATGGTGGACCTATGTCACCTAATAATTTCTTGAATTTGGAGTAGTTTGGAATTCAAAGGCATGAGCTGTACGGATAAATGATTGCTATTATAAATTGTAGATTGTTTAGCACCATGATTTACATAATTCTTTTATATAATAGCATCATAATTTACCAGTGTGACTTAATTGCACTGTCGTGCAAGAAAAAAAAAAATTTTGGTAGCCAATTGCCTGCTGATCTGCTTCTGTACCGATTCTGTACCACTTGCACATGTGGTAGAGATATATTTCTTTTGTAATTATTCTCAATTTGTTCTCGAAAATTTATTTCTGGTAACAAATTTTGTCAAATACCTTATCGATGCGCTTGAGTGCCAACAAAGCAACGAAGTGAAGCTAGATTTTGTCATGATTATACAATGGAAAGCGATTTTTTTTTTTTCATTAGACAAACAGGTTTTTTTTTTCTTATCCAGCCCTGATATGACCGCATTAATGATGAATTAACTTCTCAAGCGTACAAGAATGTTTAACCCCCTTCCCCACAAATATCTCACAACTGTCAGTTATTTGACTATTTTTCTTTTGAAATGTCATGTATTTTACTCTTTAAAATGGAGCATCGAATTGAATAGAAATCTCACAGCAGGTTCAAGATATTCTCTACCAAGTATTGTCTTCAATACCAAGTCGTTATTAACATTGTTAGAAACAAACATCTTCGGCAATTTTATAATTTGTGGCTGGTCTTTTTCTGGACCCCCGCATATATTAGCATCAGAAGCGGAAATTTTGATATTTTGCAAGTTGTAAACCGGTCCCAAGTCCCTACTAATTTGAAATCCGGTAAAGCAATTGAATTCCAGCTTGTGCCATAGCTTTTGCCAGCACTATCCTGTATGAAAAAAAAAAAAAAAAAAAACTGAAAAGTATGGCTGTTTAGGATTATTACATAAGATTTTAAACTAGAAAACAACTATGTTGTATTACTTAGTATAAATAATATTATAAACTTTTAATAGTTAAATGCTGTAAGCACTAAAAAAAAAATGAAAGAGGAAATGAATAGAGAGACTCCTCCTTAATCAAGTTTCATCTTCTCTTATTATAAAAAAGACTCTCCCCCTTTCTCAAAAAACAATACCACAGAACATATACAGCCTATGTTGCACGGACACGAGTATCGTGTCTGACCCGACACGAACACGGGGATACGCAGTTATAAAAAAAGTAGAGGACATAACACGTTTTATATATATATTATTATATTATTTTAATGAATAAAATATATAATTTTATTATTGTATATATTATTTATGTCAATTTTATTTTATTTTAAAGGATTATACATAATAATTTTACCTTATAATTAGAAAGTTATACGTAATATTTTATAATTGATACAATATATATAATATTTGAATTTACACTTTTATATGTGCATACAAGATATTTGACATTTTATATGTTTGTGTATGAAAACTTGACACTAAATAATCAAAATTCACTTTAAATTTGTAGTCCCACAATTATTGGAAGAGAAAAATAAGATGAATTAGTCTTTAAAATACGAGGATGATAAAATAGTGCAATAATTGCGCTAACAAGATCAATGCACAAATCTGAGAAATGTCCTAATAAATGTCTTAACGATTTTTAATAATAAAATATTTGACACGTCATATGGTGTGTCGGATACATGTCCGAGGAGCGTCATGTCCGACATGAACACGGCCGGGTTTTTGAAGTATCCACGTAACATAGTATACAACATATAAAAATTTCTACTTTGAAATTTCTCAAAATTTTTTTTGAGAAGGAAATTTCTCAAACTTACTCTTCCAAACATACAAGCAATGAAACTTGATTGAGAAATCAGAGTACATATGCCTTCATTAGAACGGAAACCTGCATCTCAATTTGGAAGAATACACAATGCATAGATCTCGTGCCACCTAATAGTTTTACCACAGTCGATATAGTCAAGTATTGTAACTGCAACCACTAATTTCTCTTTATTGATATAATAATATTGTACACAAAAGCCTACAAACTCTACAAAAATAAGATAAGATAAAATAAATTGGTTTGTACTTATGATTTATACTATGAAGATCATTTATCAAAGAAAATAAAAGTAAGGAATCAATTAGCCAAAATACAGCCCAAGTGCTAGCACTGGTATAATACAAGAAAATACAATTCCAATCAATATTTTTTTCATTCTTATGTTATTCCAAACAATGATATAAAATACGCAAGTCCATTACATTGTTATTATTTCAATTCTTAACAATCTAAACTTCTGACCCAAAATGGCCCTATAAAGGAAGGACTCAATATTCTAGACTTTTGGCTGATACCACACCGCCGGTGACAACCAAAATGAAAGATAGTGTTGAATGTCAAATTTCTCAATCACACGATCCTCCTCCAAACCATACACTCCATTGTCCCATTGATATCAATTCGGGTCATGAGCCATGGCTACCTTGAGTAAAGTAAATGCAATTCGGCTTGCACCAAGATAACTCTTCGGGCGATATAGAAATGGTGTCATTGGGCCACAATAAAAGGGATTTGGAGAAATGGTGTCATTGGGCCCCAATAAAAGGGATTTGTCTCCCAAATTATTAACCTTGCTCCATGTTCTCTCCAAAGTTCTCGTGCTCTAATCTATAAACTTCAAATCTCCAAGTTTTGTGGGGCCAAGTTTTCCCACCGTGCCGCTTGACCTTGCAAAATCTCCTGATAAACAAGAGTTGGCCACTCCACTTGACAAGGTGGCTCTTAAGAGGGAGCGACATATCATTCATTATTGGCACTGGAATTGTCTCCATAAAACTCAAACCACCGGAATAATCAAATACCGTCACGACATCACGTCACGACATCAGATTTCTTAGGTGCAAATATTTTTCATTGATAAAATATGACATCATAATTTTTATATTCTTGGTCACACTATGATATTATGTTGGGTTTCAGACGTGCATAACGCAGCGAAAAATAAAAATTTCGTCCAAAACCAATCTGAGGATCCGTGCGTATCGGTTAAATCAAAGAAATAAATCTTAAAGATACCTTTCGGATTACGCTTAATCCGTGACGCTCAAACCAGGCGTGTTGTCCATGCGTGTCTAAACCGGTTACCGTCCTAACCGATTTTACGTCCGTCTAGGCCGTCTAGGTTGGATCATGCGGAAGTCATCTACCGCACACATAATCGGTCTTCACCAAAACTCTCAACAAATCATTCCCATCTTCTTAGGCCGAATAGATCACAAGCGCCGAAAGTACGAACGCCTCTACCTGTGTCCACACGAACAAACTTCTTAAAACGGGAAGAAGAACAATATATATACTAGTAGCTTGTTCTCCTCTTGCATAAGAAAACTCTTCTTATTTTATCCCACAAAAGATGTATATAATTCCTCTCATATAATCGCACTCTTTGTTTTTTGTCATACAAAAAGAAAGTACCCTTTCATAATTTTGTCATACAAATTAGAAAGTATATTTTCTCCCTTTCGTCTCACAAAAGAGAATGAGAAATAATGAGAGAGAGAGAATGATGTATTGTGTTATGAATTTAGAGCCCTCTATGTCGTTATATAGAGGTGAAGAGTCATGTTTCTTCACACTAAAAGATGTGTATGACATCACTCATCATTATCCATATGCCATCATCTAGACTCTTCTAGATTACATGATCTTTTGTGCTTATAGTCTTTATATACATATATATCACATCTTATCACATAAGATGACAATATATTTTGTGACATTCTTATGCAACTCATCATATAAGTCGCTAGGATTTTCTGCGCCCGTTTCAGTTTGTTCTTTGTGTGTGACGTTGTAGGTTCACTTAATGTTGGCAATAGACTTGACAGTCTATAAATCATGAGCGGACTCTAGCAAGCCATCATGACTATCCAATTTAAGTGAATATCGGTGATCCGATTTACCTAATCAACAATCACGTATTTAGTCCCTTTGTCACGCGATATCTATATCGATCATAAGGCATGTAATATGCCATCCTTGTATAAATCGATTAATATTTCTTGATCCCAAATTAAACTGAACAAGAGCAAATGACATTAATAACTCTTATTAATTCATTTGAGTATGGCCATACATTTCTTCAGTTCAATTCATCAAGAGGCCTAAAGATATCTCTCTCATTTATGAGAGGAACAAATCCCGTTATGACTGCACTCATCCCTCTACATGATTCATTATATACCTAATTATAACCGTTATGACCACCCGGTTAAAGGTAGTGTTAGATTATATTAAAGTATATAATTACTCATGTTGGGAACCGAGACAATCTCAGGTCAAAGGACTATAAATACTTTATGTTACAAGAATCGCTAATGACGTAAAACATGTAGCATTCTTATGGCGAGTCAGTCCAGTATATGGTCTCTAACACCTACGTTAATGACTTCATAACAATTTATCCATGATCAGTAAAACATAATCATCAGTCAACTAATATACTGATGTACATTTATAGCTTGTATATAAATATATATTTATATGTATCTGCAAGTATATTTGTCTCCACAAATATCCTATAAATGACTAGAGATGATTTAGAATAGCATTCATAACACTTTATAGTTTTACTATCAAAGTCACGCACTTTGATGACATAAAGCTGAATTACATATTCATAGTCTATTTTAATTATATTAAAATAGCCTATACGGACATATTATATGAAATATCTTAGAATAAATATTATGTTTGTTAGTACAATCCATCATCTAGATTACAAACACTATGGCCTAGGGCATAACACCATCAGGGTTCGATGTGGTCACACTCCAACTTTTCTTCATCGGACAAAAGTGATGGTGTTATGCCCTAGGCCAAAGTGTTTGTGACCTAGATGCTGGATTGTAATAACAAACATAATATTTATTCTAAGATATTTCATATAACATGTGCGTATAGGTTATTTTAATATAATTAAAATAGGCCATGAATATGCAATTCAGCTTTATGTCATCAAAGTGCGTGACTTTGATAGTAAAACTATAAAGTGTTATGAATGCTATTCTAAATCGTCCCTGGTCATTTATAGGATATTTGTGGAGATAAATATACTTGCAGATACGTATAAATATATATATTTATGTCGTACAAGCTATAAATGTACACTAGTATATTAGTTGACTAATGATTATGTTTTACTGATCATGGATAAATAGTTATCAAGTCATTAACATAGGTATATGTTAGAGACCATATATTGGACTGACCCGCCATAAGAATGCTACATGTTTTACGTCATAGCGATTCTTGTAACATAAAGTATTTATAGTCCTTTGACCTGAGATTGTCTCGGTTCCCAACATGAGTAAATTTATACTTTAATATAATCTAACACTACCTTTAACCGGGTGGTCATAACGGTTATGATTAGGTATACAATGAATCATGTAGAGGGATGAGTGCAGTCATAACGGGATTTGTTCCTCTCATAAATGAGAGAGATATCTTTAGGCCTCTTGATAAATTGAACTGAAGAAATGTATGACCATACTCAAATGAATTAATAAGAGTTATTAATGTCATTTGTTCTTGTTCAGTTTAATTTGGGATAAAGAAATATTAATCGATTAATATAAGGATGGCATATTACATGCCTTATGATCGATATAGATATCGTGTGACAAAAGGACTAAATACGTGATTGTTGATTAGGTAAATCGGATCACCTATATTCACCTAAATTGGATAGTCATGATGGCTTGCTAGAGTCCGCTCATGATTTATAAACTGTCAAGTCTCGCATCTGTTGGTCACATCCTTTAGTCGCACCCTTTGGTCGCACCCATTCGTCGCAACCTTATGGACGTGACCTTTGGATCACATTCTTTGGTCGCACCCTTTGGTCGCAACCTTTCGTCGCGTCTTTTGGATGTGACATTTGAATCGCATCCCTTGGTCACACCCGTTATTCGCACCTTTTGGTCGCACCCTTGGTCGCATACGTTGGTCGCAACCTTCCGTCGCATCTTTTGGATGTGACATTTGAATCGCATCCCTTGGTCACACCCATTAGTCGCACCTTTTGGTCGCACCCTTTGTTCGCATCCGTTGGTCGCAACCTTCCGTCGCGTCTTTTGGATGTGACATTTGAATCGCATCCCTTGGTCACACCCATTAGTCGCACCTTTTGGTCGCACCCATTCGTCGCAACCTTAATTGAAACACGCACGTTGCTCTGATACCACTGTTGGTTTTCGGACGTGCATAACACAGCGAAAAATAAAAATATTTCGTCCAAAACCAATCCGAGGATCCTGCATATCGGTTAAATCAAAGAAATATATCTTAAAGATACCTTTCGGATTACACTTAATCCGTGACGCTCAAACCATGCATATTGTCCATGCGCCTCTAAACCGGTTACCATCCTAACCGATTTTACGTCTGTCTAGGTTGGATCGTGCGGAAGTCATCTACCGCACACACAATCGGTCTCCACCAAAACTCTCAACAAACCGTTCTCATCTTCTTAGGCCGAATAGATCACAAGCGCCGAAAGTACGAACGCCTCTACCGGTGTCCACACGAACAAACTTCTTGAAACGGGAAGAATAACAATATATATGCTAGTAGCTTGTTCTCTTCTTGCATAAGAAAACTCTTCTTATTTTATCTCACAAAAGATTTATATAATTCCTCTCATATAATCGCACTCTTTCATTTTGTCATACAAAAAGAAAGCACCCTTTCATAATTTTGTCATACAAATTAGAAAGTATATTTTCTCTCTTTTGTCTCACAAAAGAGAATGAGAAATAATGAGAGAGAGAATGATGTGTTGTGTTGTGAATTTGGAGCCCTCTTTGTCTTTATATAGAGGTGATGAGTCATGTCTCTTCACACTAAAATATGTGTATGACATCACTCATCATTATCCATATGCCATCCTCTAGACTCTTCTAGATTACATGATCTTTTGTGCTCATAGTCTTTATATACATATATATCACATCTTATCACATAAGATGACAATATATTTTGTGACATTCTTATGCAACTCATCATATAAGTCGCTAGGATTTTCTGCGCCCGTTTCAGTTTGTTCTTTGTGTGTGACCCTGTAGGTTCACTTAATGTTGGCAAATTTCATGTCCATAAGGTTGTGACGAATGGGTGCGACCAAAGGGTGTGACTAAAGGGTGTGATCAATGGATATGATTCCAATATCATGTCTAATAGGTTGCGACTAACGGTTGTGACCAAGACGTGCGACCAATGGGTGTAATCGACATGCGCAACTAAGAGGTATGGCCGAAAAGGTGCAATCGCAAGAGTTGCGACCTCTTGAATAGTTGTGTCTTCATGAAATGGTGCATACCATAAATTGTCTTTTTGAAATGGTGCATGTGATGCATTATTTCATGAAAAGTTGCATGTGATGTATTGAATTCATAGAAAGATGCCTATGATGTATTAATGTGTAGAAAAATGTGTGTTGACAAAGTTGACCAAGTGTTGACCATGTCGATCATGTTGACAGTTGACTGTTGACCCACTGTGTTGACTGTGGACTATATTGGCTGTTGATTGTATTGACTGTTAATTGTTGACAGTTGACTACACTAATTATCACTTGACTGTTGACCATTAAATTGATCAAAAGTTGATCATGACCTAGTCAAAATATTGACCATTGACTGTTGACCTTGTCAAATGCTGATCGTTGAGCGAGTCAAATGTTGACCAAATCAAACATTGAGTTTTGATCTGTCAAATGTTGACAATGATTACCGCGCCCCCGAATTCGCATTCGTAAGCCTTATATATATATATATATTTTATAAATGGATAAATAATCGAAACATAATACGATTATATTTATATTTGATATATTTGTTGATATGTGTTGATATAATGAGAGAGTTCATTAGGCAATACATCATTGAGATGAAGGAGTTCATTGTCCATCATGAATACATCATTAAGATGACAAGTTTATTTTAAACCACACATCATGGCAATGAAAGAGTTCATCGATTTCTATACATGGAGATAAGATTTCCAAATACAATCTAAGAAAAATTTCATGGAGATGAAACATATATTAGGAAATCTTTATGTTAGTTCATAAAGATCAAGGCCATGATATATCATTGTTATTATCTTTATTCTGTTAGTAAATGTGATGTTCTTTGAATATTGCATAATAACATATAATATTAAATAAAATCCCTCAAAACAATGTTAAGTCATGAAGTGCCTTCCATAAGTCTAAATCTCTCGATACTCTGATCGACCCTACATAGGTCATGCCAAAGCTGGGTATGTAGGGACAATCTTAGGAAGAGAGAATGCGGGAAATGGGAGCCAACATAGGTCATGCCAAAGATGAGTGTGTTGGGTACTATTTTGCCGATGATTAGACATGGTTTGACTTAACTGGACTATCAAGTCGGACTTGGGCTCAGGGCATACGATAGGATATATACGTCGGGCATATGATGCTTATCCTATCTTGTTCAAGAGTTGTATGAGATACAATTGGAATTATTCCTACCTAAATAAGTTAACTTCTGGGTGATGAGCCAAAGCTCACTTAGGAATTAATTGAAATATGGATCTTATCTCACTATGAAACTTCATGGATTGAAAGTTTCTGAATCAATGCGATTGAGGGTTATTGATTTGATTAAAAAAATAGTGGGAGCCATTATATGAAATATTTAAAGAATCATAGTCTTTGCATATTATTCAAATCGAATAGTATATCTATTTAAGTCTCACAATAGGTCCTTGAGAAGGACAGATAACATAAGATGCTAATAATCGTTAACATGAACATGGACAAGTGTTGTCAATAATATTCTCGTGCTTAAAAGGAACGTAAAAAGTACTCCCAAAGATAAGGGCAAGATGTTGCCGAGGCTTCGGCCTTAGGTAAGAAATTAGTATCTTTTGCAGTGAATCGGTTCATTGAAAGAAACATAATTTCTCAAGAAGATATGAAAAAGGGAATGAAAGGATAGTGTGACTACCGCTTCAAGTATTTTTGTTATAGAAATTGACTTGTCTATTTCACATCATGTGTATTAGATACACGATGTGAATCACACATTTGTGAAAATGTGCTGACAAAGTTGTAGATTATTGAGTAAATATGATGTTAACATATCAGTGACAAATGTAGCAAAAGTTGTTGCATTTTCTCAAGTAACTCATTTATTTACATTGTCTTTTTGGACTTATCGCCGACATAAATAATTGTTATTTAATATCGACAATAAATTTTGTATTATCTATAGTTCGAGTTTATCTATGAATGGTTATTAATTTATTATTGAGAATAATAATTTCACCATTCACAAATGTCAATTTTCTTTGGAAATGTTCCAATAGAAAAATTACCTTATGTGTTATATCGAACAAGATAATTATAAGTCTATCTATAACGTTAATATTAAGAATTTAAATCTAGCATTGTCGTTTGGTCTACTTAAATAAGATGAACATTTATTAAATCCATTAAGATGGATTTTCAAATTCATTTGATTTTGAATCATTTGAAACATGTGTAACTTATTTATTAGACAAGATGACATATACGTCTTTCACAAAGTAAGGTGAAAGCAAGTTACTTATTGGCTCTCATACATAGTGATGTATGTTCATCAATGAGTGAAGGTGCTAGAGAAAACTACTTCATCGCTTTATTGAAACAATAAATTTGAATATTTTGAAAAGTTCAAAAGTTACAAATAATGAAGTAGAGAATAAAACTTGGCTTCGAAAAATCAAATTTCTTTGATGAGATCGAGGAGTCAAGAACTAAGTGTTTGATCATCATGATAACTATATCGAACTTTATTAGATATAGTTCGATTATGATGAGTCAAATATATCTTCTATTTCTTTCGGGGTTACGCTCTTATTGCGTTCGTACTGAATATAATTCCATCTAAAGCAGTTGTAAAAGACTCCATAATTAATATGAGAACAAAGTGTTTGTTACTCAAAAGAATTAGTGGGAGTAAATATGAAAAGTTCAAATTCCGCATACTAACAGTAATGCTCGGATGGAAATTAATTCAGATTTCAACTAGTGATTGAGTATGCAATTAATCAACTAGACTCTCAAGATTTTGAAGAGTCTGAGTATATAACATAAGTGTATTCATCTAGATCTATTAGAATTTATCGTAGGCCCGAAAAATATAGATTTTTCATGTCTAATGATAAAAATTTCGTACTCATAGATGATGAGTCCAAATTCTACTAATAGACTATGATCAGTCAAGGCTCTAATGGTTAGAGACTTTGAAAGTTGAGATGTAATCCACGTCAGACAATAAAGTTTTGAATTTGATTGATCCATCAGATGGAAATACGGTTTTAAAAGAAAGACCGGCATGGATAATGTGCAAACATATAATGCATGATTTGTGGTTAAGGTAAACTCATTGTATAGACTATGATAATATTTTCCCAAGTCATTATGCTTATGTATTTCACAATTTTCTTGGGCATATGTTCATAGTATGACTATGAAAGATGCCAAGTGGATGTAAAGACATTGTTTCTTAATAGAAACATATAAACGTATGTATATGATACAACTTGAGAGTTTTGTCTATCCTAAGAATTTTGAAAAAAGTTTGCAAGTGGCATAAATTCATTTATGAATTAAAGCAAACATCTCTATGTGAATATTTATTATTTGATGAAATAACGAAACAGTTTGGTTTTATCAAAAATTAAAGATAAATCTTATGTTGACAAGAAATTCAGTGGGAGCATAATTACATATGATGTGAATTAAGTGTAACAAGCACACATAAGTTTAATCTTAGTGAAAGTCACTAAATAATAATCAAGAGTATGATTATATACTTGAGAAGGATAAATTATTCTTCTTAGATTATGGTGGACATAAAAATATGCAAAGTATTTGCATATGACAATGTTTGATAATCCATTTAAGAACCTAATTCCTTAAATAATGGTGATCATGTTAGGTCAACTGGTATGTGATACCACACAGATCAATGAGTATGAGATACTTGGTTAATTTGGCCTAGTGCAAGTGGGAGATTGATGGTGTTATGCCCTAGGCCAAAGTGTTTATGACCTAGATGTTGGATTGTAATAACAAACATAATATTTATTCTAAGATATTTCATATAATATGTGCGTATAGGTTATTTTAATATAATTAAAATAGGCCATGAATATGCAATTCAGCTTTATGTCATCAAAGTGTGTGACTTTGATAGTAAAACTATAAAGTGTTATGAATGTTATTCTAAATCGTCCCTGGTCATTTATAGGATATTTGTGGAGACAAATATACTTGCAGATACGTATAAATATATATATTTATATACAAGCTATAAATGTACACTAGTATATTAATTGACTGCAGATTATGTTTTACTGATCATGGATAAATAGTTATCAAGTCATTAACATAGGTATATGTTAGAGACCATATACTGGACTGACCCGCCATCAGAATGTTACATGTTTTACGTCATTAGCGATTCTTGTAACATAAAATATTTATAGTCCTTTGACCTGAGATTGTCTCGGTTCCCAACATGAGTAATTTTATACTTTAATATAATCTAACACTACCTTTAACCGGGTGGTCATAACGGTTATGATTAGATATCTCTCTCATAAATGAGAGAGATATCTTTAGGCCTCTTGATGAATTGAACTGAAGAAATGTATGACCATACTCAAATGAATGAATAAGAGTTATTAATGTCATTTGTTCTTGTTCAGTTTAATTTGGGATCAAGAAATATTAATCGATTAATATAAGGATGGCATATTACATGCCTTATGATCGATATAGATATCGTGTGACAAAGGGACTAAATACGTGATTGTTGATTAGGTAAATCGAATCACCGATATTCACTTAAATTGGATAGTCATGATGGCTTGCTAGAGTCCGCTCATGATTTGTAGACCGTCAAGTCTATTGCCAATATTAAGTGAACCTACAGGGTCACACACAAAGAACAAACTGAAACGGGCGTAGAAAATCCTAGCGACTTATATGATGAGTTGCATAAGAATGTCACAAAATATATTGCCATCTTATGTGATAAGATGTGATATATATGTATATAAAGACTATGAGCGCAAAATATTATGTAATATAGAAGAGTCTAGATGATGGCATATTGATAGTGATGAGTGATGTCATACACATAATTTAGTGTGAAGAGACATTACTCTTCACCTCTATATAAAGACATAGAGGGCTCCAAATTCACAACACAACACATCATTCTCTCTCTCATTATTTCTCATTCTCTTTTCTGAGACAAAAGAGAGAAAATATACTTTCTAATTTGTATGACAAAATTATGAAAGGGTGCTTTCTTTTTGTATGATAAAATAAAAGAGTGCGATTATATGAGAGGAATTATATACATCTTTTGTGAGATAAAATAAGAAGAGTTTTCTTTTGCAAGAGGAGAACAAGCTACTAGCATATATATTGTTCTTCTTCCCGTTTTAAGAAGTTTGTTCGTGTGGACACCGATAGAGGCGTTCGTACTTTCGGCGCTTGTGATCTATTCGGCCTAAGAAGATGAGAATGGTTTGTTGAGAGTTTTGGTGGAGACCGATTGTATGTGCGGTAGATGACTTCCGCACGATCCGACCTAGACGGCCTAGACGGACGTAAAATCGGTTAGGATAGTAACCGGTTTAGAGGCGCATGGACAATATGCATGGTTTGAGCGTCACGGATAAAGCGTAATCCGAAAGGTATCTTTAAGATTTATTTCTTTGATTTAACCGATATGCACGGATTCTCGGATTGGTTTTGGACGAAATATTTTTATTTTCCGCTGCGTTACGCACGTCCGAAAACCAACAGAAAGACACCCAAAATTTTAAAAAATTAGTATATGTCAGTGCTAATTTAGTGAATAAAATTTTGAAATATATGTATGTCTATATATTTGTCCCGCCCAAACTTTTTACGCAGTGTTAATCTGTAAATAGAATTTTTTTGGCCCCTCTTCCCCCCAGAAATTTTACTCGAGCTCCGCCACTGCCCAAGCCTAAAGTAAATATCGAAAATAACTGCTACAAGATAGTTTGGCGAGGAATTGTCACATGATAAAACAACCCTATGAATGTAATTTGACAAATCCATTCTGAAATTAAATCCATATTTTAAAACCGGAACGGGCCAAGGGTTTATTAAACAAAAACGTCTAAGGCCAAACAATTTTGACGTGTGGGAAAGGAATTATGTATCAGACATTATATTTTTTATATTAGATGTTTTATCTCATAAAGTTTTTCATATAATAATTTTGCGTAAGGTTGTTAGATTATTAATTAACTATTAAATATGTATGTCCGTTATACATCATCAGAATATGTGATTCTGGCAGAAAAACCGTAAAGCAAAGTGAATACAATTCTAAATTATCCAGAGTCATTTATGAGATGTTTGTAAGACAAACATATTTGAAAATCTCAAATCATATATATAAACTAGTATGTTATTTGGATGATGATCATGTTTTACTGATCTTGGATACTGGATATCAATTCATTAATATAAATATATGTTGGAGAACATATATTGGATTGACCCACTATGAGAATATACATGGTATATGTTATTAGTGTTTTCTTATCATCTAATATATGAGACGTCCTTTGACTTGAGGTTATCATAGATTCCTGCATGTATATATTCATAATTTGGCATAGTCAAACGTTATCTTTAACCGGATAATTATAAAAGCTATGATCGAATATTTAGTGAACCATGAGTTGGAATGTGAATGATCAAGATAGAATTTGTTACTCTCGGATACAAGAGAGATATCCCAGGGCCTCCTAATAAATTGAGATTGAAGGAAAACACACGGCCGTGTAGGAAAGAATTAGCATGTGTTGTTAATATCTTTTAATTTATTCAGTCTAATTATAATTCAAGAAAGATAATTGATCAAAATAAGGATGATATAAAATCATGCCTTATGATCAATATGAATATCGTTTAACCAAGGGACTAATACATAATTGATGTATAGATTAAGATCACGTATCATTCATTTAATTTGGGTAATATCAACGTCGTACTAGAGGCTACTTATGATTTAAAAACTTGAAGTTTATTGCCAATATTAAATGAACCTACAGGGTCGCACACAAACAGAACTAACTCGGTTGGACACAGAAAATCAAAAGAAAGGTGAAGAGGTGTGAGCATTAGATGCTATAAATAGATGAAGGGTTCGTCTGATTAGGTTAGAAGATTCAGACCACACCCTAGCCGCCTATTGAGAGAGAGAGAAAGAGAAACCGGATCTAGTAATCTCGGTTTCTCCTCCAACGAGTTAGTCGTGTGTGGATACGTGTAGAGGGCGGTGTCGGAGTCGTAGCGCCTTTCGTGATCAAATCCGCAAGAGATGCAGGGAGATCATTTGGAGACGAATCGCGAAGCCCTACAAACCGGATTAGCTGAATCCGAGGTATAAATAAGATTTATTTTTTCAATTTGATTGATATATACGGATCCTCGGTTAGAAAAGGGGTAAAATTTTAATTCTGCTGTGCATCTGAGATTGCGCTTTTCCTCTCACAAGAACATGGATTTAGCTCAATATTTAAACTACAACCTACTTCAATCCGACCACTTTGATTGTCAGCTCTAGCTCAGGATTACGATAGCAGTAGAAGATGTTTTAGAATTAGAGACGTTGAAGTCAACTTATTGTGAGTGATGTATCCAGACCCGGCCCCGGCCCAAGGCCACGACGCCCGGGTCCAGGCCCCAATTTATGATGGGCCTCATATATATCATGCTACTAGAGTAGTATTATGGGTTCAAGAGTAGAAATTTGATTAAATACCCAATTTTGGCCCATAAAAATGTAAAATAAAAGAGCCCAAATAAAATAGAGAAAAATCATTCACCGCCAACAGAGAAGCTCGCCTCCTCTCTTTTTTTCCATTTATTTCGTTTCTGCTCAGCTCGTCTCCTCACTGTTGCAAAATCGAAAGGGAAAGATCTCACTTTCTGCGACTAGGTAGTATTCATCTCTTGTCTCTTGATTTCCTTTCTTCCTTCTCTCTATAGTTCTCTTACTATTTTCAATTTCAGATTTAGGTTTTGAGTACATCATCAATGGCGGGTGAGTGTGAGTGAGGAATTGCAATTTAGCCTTCAGGTTCGGGTAGGTTTTCTCATTTGTAACTTTGATTTCAATTTCCTTTGTGCAGGTTTGGGTTGATTATTGATTTTTTTATTTTTTATAATAATTTTGATTTACTTTCTCTTTGTGCAGGATAAGGTTGGGCTTGACTATTCTAAAATCTCAAGTAGGGTTGGCAACTTGGTGTGAGAATTCTACCTAAATTGGTATTACTAATTATCTTCTTGAAATGACTGATTATGAAATATATTTTATGTTTGAATTGTGATCATTTGTCTGAAATTGATTCTTGATTTACTTGTTAGGATTTAGTGGTTATGAAATTTAGTAGAATTTACTAATTATGAAATAGAGTACTCATTTAATAGGATTTGATATTAGAATCATTGCTTTCTCCAGTATTCTCTCTTTTAATAGGATAATTGTTACATTTTCTTAGGTTCACCATGCCACCTAGAATTTATCCAGCTGGGTGCGAGAAAAGAAAAAAGAAACTTAAGGAGCGAGCGTTAATCAATTCTCAAAGAGCAAGCTTAATTACTTGAAACATATGGAGGGTTCTTTTCCAAATTCATAGAATGCTTACCGAGTTCTTTTTGTTGGGAAATCCATAGCCATGTACGTTACATGCGCAGCGGAATCTATGGATTTAACCCGTCCTAGGATCTACATTAAGGGAATAAAAGTATGAGATTAGCCATTAAAATTTATACCTTGGATTTTCCTGATCCGCGAGACAAGGAACGGATGTAGGTCTGAACTTTTACGACTCGCAACCGTCTCCTTTCCGAATCTCGGCTCGTCAAGCTCCTTCCTATTGCTCGGCTCGAAGAACTCCTTCTTGAAACTCGGCTCGCGAAACTCTTCTTGAAGCTCGGCTCGAGAGATAGCTTCTTCTCCTAGGGATGAAGATAGATCGCTTGCAAGTTCTCAAGGTAGCGAACCTCTACTCATATCCACACGAACTTCACTCAAACGGAATAACCGAACTTGGCTAGACAAGTCCGGAAATACTTTCCGAATATCTCTCAAAACTCTCTCTCTCTTTTCTGTGTAAAGACGACCATTTAGGCTTCTAAGTTGGGTGTAGAATAGAGAGACCCTGCGCTTCTATTTATACTAGAGAGAGAGGCGAACGATTGCTCAGTTACCACAACCAAAACCCTTATCTTAGATTCTTGCATCTGAATCGTTTCATTATCTTGTCTATGTATGTACTTTGACTCAGACCTATAAGCCTTCTAAATCCAACTCTATAGATCCTGATTCCTAGCACGTAGGAGGCTTCTCCTAGGTCTTTCATCGAGAAACTATCTCCCAACAATTTCTTGACGTTCAATAATGTTTGGACGTCATTTTCCATGAGTAATATGTCATCTACGTAAAGCACCAGGAATACTACCGTGCTCCCACTGAACTTCATGTAAACACAAGGCTCACCTTCACTTTTGGTAAAACCAAAACTTTTGATGACTTCATCAAAATGAAGGTTCCAACTTCGAGATGCTTTCTTCAATCCATAGATGGATTTCTGAAGCTTGCAAACCTTACCAGAATTCTTAGGATCGACAAAACCCTCGGGTCGCATCATATGTACGTCCTCGGTCAGATTTCCGTTTAGGAAAGCTATTTTGACATCCATTTGCCATATTTAACAGTCATAATATACATAGTTACATGTGAGAAAGTTTCATCATAGTCAATACCATGAACTTGTTTGAAACATTTCGCTACAAGTTTTGCTTTGTAGGTTTGTACCTTTCCATCCACGTCAGTCTTCTTCTTGAAGACCCACTTACATCCGATGGTCTTCAAGCCTTCGGATGGGTCAATCAAATTCCAAACTTGATTGTCTTGCATGGATTAAATCTCGGCTCTCATGGCCTCTAACCATTTCTGAGAGTCGGGACTCTTCATAGCATCTTGGTAGGACGTTGGTTCATCATCTTTGAATGTCACATCATCATCATTAGACACGAGAAATCCGTATCTCTCGGGCTCATGATGAATCCTACTAGATCTACATTGAGTCCGTGTGTTTCAAGCTCGCCAACTCCTTGAGAGCTTGTTTGTTCCTCCATCATTGGTTCTGCAACTATAGGTGGGTCTCGAATTTCTTCGAGTTGCACTTTACTCCCACTGCTTCTCATAGAGACAAACTCTCTTTCCAAGAAGGTTCCATTGCGAGCAACAAACACTTTGTTCTCTGATGGGTGGTAAAAGTAATATCCTTTGGTTTCCTTAGGATATCCCACAAACAGGCACTTATCAGATTTCGGTCCGAGTTTATCGGAAAACTGATGTTTGACATAAGTCTCACATACCCAAATTGTATGAAAAGATAACTTGGGGCTTTTACCCGTCCATATCTCATATGGCGTCTTTTGAACCGCTTTGGATGGAATCCTATTCAGTATGAATGCGGCAGTCCAAGAGCGTAACCCCAGAAAGACATTGAAAGACTCGTTTGATTCATCATCAATCGAACCATATCCAATAAGGTTCGATTCCTCCTTTCGGACACTCCATTCCACTGAGGAGTTCCTGGAGGAGTCAGTTGTGAAAGTATTCCACATTATCTGAGATGATCCTCAAATTCTTGACTCAGATATTCGCCTCCTCGATCAGATCGAAGTGCTTTAATCTTCTTGCCAAGTTGATTCTGTACTTCATTCTTAAATTCTTTGAACACTTCAAGGGATTCAGACTTGTGCTTCATTAGGTAGACATAACTATATCTACTGAAGTCGTCCGTGAAAGTTATGAAGTACCGATACCCACCTCTAGCGGCCGTACTCATTGGTCCACATACATCAGTATGTATGAGTTCTAATAAGTCATTGACCCTTTCTCTAACTTTTGTGAAGGGTTTCTTAGTCATCTTGTCAAGTAAACAAGACTCGCACATCTCAAATGATTCCAAATCAAATGAGTCTAAAAGTCCATGAGAGTGGAGTTTAGAAATGCGTTTCTCATTTATATGGCCTAAGTGACAGTGCCAGAGGTATGTTGTATTTGAGTCATTTGGTTTAAATCGTTTAGTATTAATGTTATATATGGACTTATAACTCTCTTTCTTAAGATCTAGTACGTAAAGATCTCTTTCTAACAGAACATTTCCATAGAAGATATTATCCTTTAAGATAGAACAATTATTATTCTCAATAACAAATTTATAACCATCCAAAGCTAGACTAGAAATAGAAATAATATTTCTACTCATAGTAGGTACAAAATAACAATTATTAAGTACTAATACAAGTCCACTAGGCAAAGTCGTAAATAAGTTCCTACGGCTAATGCAGCAACTCTTGCTCCATTTTCCACACGCAGGTCGACTTCGCCCTTAGCTAATCTTCTACTCCTTTGTAGTCTCTTGCACATCATTACAAATGTGAGTACCACATCCGGTATCCAATACCCAAGATTTAGGAGTAAGTGAATTAGTGTCAATAACAAAAATACCTGAAGCGGTAGTCACACTACCCTTCTTGATTTCGTCCTGATAGAGTTTGCAGTTTCTCTTCCAATGGCCAACCTTGTTGCAATGGAAGCAAACTCCCATTTTGTCTTTCTTGATCTTAGGTTAGGCAACACCTTGCCTTTATCCTTGTTCTTCTTCCCGGTCTTCTTACCCTTCTCTTGTGAACCATTAGAACATCTTTGACAACATTTGTCTTCATGTCCTCCTGTGCATTTTTAAGCATCCCATGCAACTCGGTGATCAATTTCTCCATCTGATGCATATTATAGTTCATGATGAATTGCTTAAAACTAGGAGGTAACGATCCGAGAATTATGTCAACAGCCAATTCTCTGGGCATAGCTGAACCAAGCCTCTCCTATTGTTCAAGATAGCTCTTCATTTTGAGTACATGAGCACTCACAGATGAACCTTCAGCCATCTTTGTGTCAGTCAGAGAGACGGTCGCTTTGAAGCGCGCAACTCTAGCCTGCTCTTGGAACAATTACTTGAGAGTTACGATCATATCATAAGCACCCATGTCCTCCAGTTGCTTCTGAAGCTCGGAGGTCATGGTCGCTAGCATGAGACAAGCTATCTCCGTGTCGTCTTTAACGTATTTGGCATACGCATCTCGGGCAGCCCGTGTGGCTCCCTGTTCTGGTTCCTCTGGGTAAGCCTCTTCTATGACATACAGTTTATTGTCAGCCTTGAGAACAATTCTCAGGTTTCTAAACCAGTCAAGGAAGTTAGACCCATTGAGCTTATCCTTCTCAAGGATAGATTGTAAATTCAACCCAGTTGAATTATTATTTGCCATTATTCTACAAGTTAAGATGTAAAGTACCATTATTATTTATTCATTGGGGTTGTTTTATTTTTGGTGTTTCTTATAATGTACTCCCAATATTTTTCTTCAAATCAACCACCTTCAGCCATATTGATTCGGAAACTTCAAATGAATGAGATTTCATAGTGAGTTAAGATCCGTATT
Organism: Juncus inflexus; assembly: GCA_024447665.1. Lineage (NCBI taxonomy): Eukaryota > Viridiplantae > Streptophyta > Magnoliopsida > Poales > Juncaceae > Juncus > Juncus inflexus. Next base: position 5,846,708 of record JAJHPC010000018.1, read on the forward strand.
TCATTGAGTATTAAGTGCGCTTTGGCGCAACCCTCAATACACAACTATTTAGGTAGGAACACTTCCAATTGTATCATATACAACTCTTTCCTTTTATGGAATGAGTATCATATGCCCGGTGTATTATTCCATCTTGTGCCCTGAGCCCAAGTCCGACTTGCTTGCTCAGTTAAGTTTAACCATGTATGATTATCAGCGAAATAGAGTCCAGCACACACAACTTTGGCATGACCCATGATGGACGCCATTTCCTGCGTACCCTCCTTTACAAAGACAATCCTCCATATGCTCAGCTTTGGCATGACCCATATGGAAACTGTCTAAGTACCGAGGGCTTCAGTGACATGGGGAGCACTTCTTTACTTAACATTCTGAAGGATTTTATTTTAGATTTATAAATATAAACATCACAGAAACTAAGTTAAAGATGGTATAAGCCTAATCCTCACGAGCGATCATGAGGTTCCTAATTCTAGATCTATCTCTAGGTTGCAGAAGTAATCTTCAACGAACCCTTCGTTGTGTGTGCGCAGATCCAATGCCATCTTCCGAAGATTGCGCCAAGATCTCTTGCCTTGAAGTCTTGAGTTAATATCTATCCTAACAACTATCCTATTGCTATAAAAGGTAATTTACAAATTTGGACAACTCACAGGTTGCCATAATTACAATTTTGGACAACTCACCGATTGCCATAGATATTAAATAACATTACAAGCATTCACACACAAGATTACATCCCAGAACAATCACAGATCTAAAGCTCATACCATATTTGTATATTTAAATTCCATGTATAACAAAAAATTCGGGTTTCTTGCAAAATCAGCATTATTCCGTTCTGAACGGAACTGTTCCGTTCTGAACGGAACTGTTCCGTTCTGAACGGAACTATTCCGTTCTCAACGGAAGTACTCCGTTCTCAACGGAGACGTGCTGGAAATTTGTATTTTCTTTTGTTTTAGTTCCATTTCCAAAAACGGATTTCGAAAAACTATTTTTCGAAACTCCAGAGAATCATAATATCCAATATTATATTCCTAGAAACTATTTCCGTGATGTTTTAAAATAATATTTTCAAAACCCAAAAATTTATTATACTAGAATTTACTAAATTTTAAATATTTAATCGATGATTATTTCCTTAACGAACGCTTTGATGCCACTGTTGGGAAATCCATAGCCATGTACGTTACATGTGTAGCGGAACCTATGGATTTAACCCGTCCTAGGATCTATGTTAAGGGAATAAAAGTACGAGATTAGCCATTAAAATTTATACCTTGAATCTTCCTGATCCGCAATACAAGGAACGGATGTAGGTCTGAACTTTTCCGACTCGCAACCGTCTCCTTTCCGAAGCTCGGCTCGTCAAGCTCCTCCCTATTGCTCGACTCGAAGAACTCCTTCTTGAAGCTCGGCTCGCGAAACTCTTCTTGAAGCTCGGCTCGAGAGATCGCTTCTTCTCCTAGGGATGAAGATAGATCGCTTGCAAGTCCACACGAACTTCACTCGAACGGAATAACCGGACTTGGCTAGACAAGTCCGGAAATACTTTCGGAATATCTCTCAAAACTCTCTCTCTCTCTCTCTTTTTTGTGTAAAGACGGCCACTTAGGCTTCTAAGTTGTGTGTAGAATAGAGAGATCATGCCCTTCTATTTATACTAGAGAGAGAGGAGAACGATTGCTCAGTTACCATAACTAAAACCCTAATCTGCGCCTATTCCGTTGCCAACGGAACTATTCCGTTGCCAACGGAATAGGTATTTCCATAACGAAATACTTGTCAGCTAAGGTTATTACAGTTTCCATATATATACCGTTGGGAACGGAACTATTCCGTTGCCAACGGAATAGAACTGTTTTGTTCAATCAATTATCCAATAATTGATTATTTCGTTCACCGATTTATACATCATATGTATAACTATTTTGAGGCACATTCATCCCATACGAATGGAGTTCATTGTGTGACCGTGTAGGTTTCATTTAACGCTGGCAACGATCTTCTAAAGATCGTAAGTCATGAGTAACCTTTAGACTGATGTCATGACTACCTATGTTAAATGAAATGATCAGCGATCATAAACCTATCTGAATAGACATTTGCTTATTCCTTTTGTTCTACGATATACATCTTGATCACAAGGCACGGTGATATGTCATCCTTGAGTTTGATCAAAGTTTCTTTCCTGATCGAGAATTAGACTGAGTAAATACAAAATGATATTAACAACACATGTCAATCCATTTTGAGCATGGCCATGCATTTCCTTCAGTCCTAGTTCATCAGGGGGCCCAGAGATATCTTCCTCATGACGAGAGGAACAAATCCCATCTTGGTCACTCACATTCCTCGTCATGATTCAGTGCATACCTAACGATGACCCTAATGATCATCCCGTTACGGATGACGTAAGATCATATTAAAGTATGCAGTTCCTCATACAGGAATCCATGGTGACCTCAGGTCGTAGGAACAAGCACACTATTCATATGAGAATCACTAATGACATATACCATGCATATTCTCACAGTGTGGTCAGTCCAGTACGTGTTCTCTAACACGTACCTATATTCTAGACTTGACATCTTTATGTCCATGATCAGCAGAACATGATCATCCAACCTGCGAATATACTAGTGTGGATATGTAGCTTCTTACCTGAAGTATGTCTATCTCTATAAACATCCTACATATCACTAGGGACAGTTTATAATGTCATTCGTTGGTTCACAGTTCTACTATCAGAATCACGTATTCTTGATGACGTGAACCCGAAGTGTCATTCTTGGTTGATATAAGAAATATACATTCACAACCCATACACATAGATATATATAAGAAAGAACTTTTATTGAATAAATAATAATGTCTTAATACATAATCCATTTTCTAACACAAATACATTTGGCCTAGGGCACTAATCCTACACTTTTGACGGTTCGGGTTACCATTGTCTCGGGAGAAAGAAACTTCTCAAAGCTAAAATTGATCAAAACGTATCTCCGCTCAACTATGTCACAAGAAAGGTTAAATGGGTTAGTTTTATTATCCATTGAAAGTGAATTAATGGAAGAGGTGGATGATACTCATGCAGTTGACATGTTTGCTTCAAAACATAGGAGAAGGATAATATTCAAGTCATATCTATTTATAATTAAATATATTATTAGGGTTGTGTTTTTTTTTGAAAGTGTAATTTGTTGAAGTTTGAACTGTTTTAGGGTTTGTTGTATGTATTTTCGCCCTTTTTGATGTACTAAAATAGTGCAACTTTTTGTAGTTTAAATTTTTTAAGAATTAATATTTTTATGGGCCTCTTTGTAAATTGGGCCTCGGACCCCTCAAATGCTGGAGGCGGGCCTGGATATATCTAGTATACTTGGAGTCCAAAATGAAGGATCAGAAGTCAATTATAGAAGTACCCCTATAAATGTAGATCTACATACAAAGATCAGCAATTTAGAAAACTTACTCTCACTGGATTAACATCTAGTATAGCTGAAAGTAAGGTTGTTGATGATCATTTTGTTAGAAATATTTCCTTGTTAATAATAGGTGTTGTGTTTACACCTATAAAAGATGATAACTTGAGCAACATTTATATTAGCCTAGTTGAAGATGTGTCAATCATTAAAAAAAATTAAGAGAAATAGAAAATCATAACGGGGGTACTGTAGCGACTCTATAGCGATGGATTGAAATTATATATTCTTTTCTTGCATTTCTATATACGTTATTGTTATTTATTGGAGGTCTATGGGGGGGGGGGTTAATAGGTCTAAACGTGCGGAAACGTGAAGATTATATTTATTTTTTGGGTTTTTACTTTTTAATATTTTTAGACTTTTATTTGATGGTTATTTAAATTCTAATTAACAAAGAAACTAATTAAACAAGAAAATAAAGTAGATAGAAATAGAAATGAGATACCGAACACCATATCTGATGACGGAGTTCGGCGAGGTGGTTGCATTAGCCTTAACCACTCGTTTACTCGCTGGTGACCCTTGCCGCGTTCACAAGTTGCCTACTCTCCAGGACTTGCGTTGCGGCTCCGATAATCACTAACAAACAGATCGTTTACAGACCTCGAACCACCGCTCGTCTTACAACAAACTTGACGAATCGATGGAGCAATAACTTACAAATTTGATTTCTTGAACTTCAACAATACCCATGAAACACTCGCTAATCTCTCCTTAATCTCTCAAAACTTTTGAGTGAATAATATTCAATAAATAAAGAGAGAAGAAAAAGGCTTTTTGCTATCTCAAAATTGATAATTTATTTTGGAGCCATTGCGTCCTCAACGGAGGGGAACATTGTCTATTCCGTTGACAATGGAATAGACATGTGTTATTCCGTTGAGGACGGAATAAGTCTATTTTGCTCATTTTCTTCTCAATTTAAGATGGAATAATATACTCAAAAACTCAACTAACCCTAAAACCTACACTAAGAGCTCCAAAGCTTAAAATCTTGAGCTAAAGCACAACGTCTTCTTGTTCTTACGATATTAGAGAGATGTGTCCATTTCAAAATAAAAGACATTTCCATTTCGATAATATGAACTTATAAGACAATTTCAAACAACGTTTATTAGTAGTTCGGAATAGTCTTAAATATCATCAAATAAAGGACAACAGTTATATACTATTTTCATTTTTTTAAATATATAATGTTTACCGAATGAATTTTTATATACTGTTTGTTTTTAGTTTATATTTTTTATATATTGTTTTCATTTTTTAAAATATATATTGTTTTATCGAATGAATTTTTTTATATACTGTTTGTTTTCAGTTTTTATATATATATATTTGTAATTTTTATATACCGTCACTACAGGGGTCGCTACAGTACCCATCGCGCAGTATCAGCTCCCAAAAATTAATTGGACTAAATTTGCTTTAGAAGAATTAATAGAAGTATTGTTGACTTTCAATTGGCCAATAGAACAATGTTCTATGTCAATAGTATCCTTTTAATGGTATTTATTTATTTAATTTTAATAGAACAATGTTCTATGTCAATAGCATCCTTTTAATGGTATTTATTTATTTAATTTTTTAATATTTATTGAGCTTACATTTATTTAATATTTATTTAGAGAGGGGAGAAGTGACCGTTTGATTTTTAGTTTCACAAAATATCCTCATAAAAATGAAGGGTTCAGATTACATCTATCATAAAAATTAAAAAAGAGGTGGATGCATGAAAGCATAGCTCTTGTTTATTTATAAAATTTCTAGCTCAAACAAAGAAATATGTTTGGTACAAGTCATCATTTTTCTGACAATTATAACTAATAGATAAAAAAATATTTATTAGTATACTAAAAAATATTATACTTACAAGTTACATCAGTATTTAAAAATGTATATTAATATCGAATATTATATATTGATATTCAGAAAAACAATATTGATGTCCACAAATATATACTGAGAATCGCTATTGAAAAATACACTTAATAGATAAAAATAGATATACGACAAGTGAAAAAGTATGCTACTACTTCATAAAATATAATAAAATATATATGACAGTAGAAAGGTTAATTGACATGCAAAAAAGGTATATTGAATGGTAAAAAAGTATATTGAATGGGTAAAACGATATATCGGCATTCAAAGAAAGTCATGTTAAATGTTGAATGATTTATTGGACAACTATAAAAACATACTAGAGTTAAGAAAAATATAGACAATAGATAAGTTAATATTTAAAAAGTTATACTAGATATTGATATGTCAAAAAATGTATACTGATACGATAAGAATATATATTTGTACAAGTATTAAAAGGTATGTTACTATAGGCTAATTGATATGCCTATTCAAAATATGATGATATAATATAAAGAAAATATATTAGTGCAGTATAAAAATGTCAGATAAAAACTCATAAAAACTAGTATGATAACATTCAAGTTAATCATGTAGTCAAATTTATAATTTTTTTTAGCGACACATGTGCAAAATACCATTTTATTTTTTGCCAGCGTATAACAAAATAAAAAAAGTCGTCACATGTATGTGCATGTGCACTGGAAAATTAACGAGGCAACTATCTCTATTAGTGTCATAGCGATGCCAATAAAAATAATATCTAAAGTTTTAGCAACTAGATTGAAGCCACTCCAAAGAGTGTACATTCGATTTGATTTATTTGGCTACGGAACTAAATCGGTCGATTTCGGTTAATTCGGTTCAATTGTTAGGTCAATTTTGATTCAGTTTAATTCGGTTCGGTTTGAATTTTTTGGTCAATCGGTTAAATTGTGTTGGTTATATTTCTAAAAATTAGCCAAATAAATAATTAATAGAAATCATAAAATAATGATTAAGAATGAGACAAGCCTGGATGTAGCCGTGCTCGCGACTGCCCTAAAGACAGATTGACGTCCTCTAGTGCAGGATTCGCCGTCTATCTGCTTCCAAGGTTCTACACCATGAGAAAGTCATGTCTCCGCTCTGGTAGCACAGTCGCAGAGCGGGCCTTCATTTCAAAGATAAATGAAGCCGTGCACCATGATCTTTCAAACCAAGTGTATTTTGAGTAATTGGAAGAACGCATTTTTGAGGAGGAAGAAGAAGAGATGTATGTATGTTGTGTTATCTTTTTGAGGAAGGAGGGGAACAACAACACAGTTAAATAATCCTCTAATAATAATTTATATTTGTTAATAAGACATTTAATTTATTTCGATTAAGCCATTTATTTTGATCATATTATTCTTAATTAAATCCTAAATAAAAAGGAGATAAAATCATATATTTGAGGGGTTTCTTTACAAAAGAAGAAAACAGCATGAATTAATATTTCGGTCTCTTTAACCAATTATGCTGGAATGAAGACCAAACATTTATTCTATCCAATGGTTTATTCATGCATTAAAACCGAAAAAAAAAACTGAAATGACCCTTGTGATTTAATATTGTTATATATCTCATACAAAAGGGCAGCTGCATGAAAGGCAAAATTAATGAGTCCCTCCTAATAAATGAGACATTCAACACTCATTATTGTGCATTTGTAGTTTTTTAACTTCTGTCTCTAAAAGCATACACGGCTTGCTCAGGTATGTATTTACTATATATCAATTGTTTTCAATCGGTTATGTTATTTCTAAAATTTAATGGATTTATCTTTTCAGTCAATGTTTGACATTTGATAAAGATATATTTTAAAAATTTACATTGGCATTTAATTTGCCTGGATACGTTTTTTTTTCTCCATCAAGTTGTAACCTTCTACAGCTAATATAATACAAGCATGCAATAACTATATATACTTGTTGTGTTTATTGTTGCCTGTTAAAAAATAATTATTATTATTATTGTTATAAATATAATTAGTATGGATGTTCAATACTTGGCTCCTAAGAAAAGACAAATTAGAAAATGCTTGTAAGAATGGAAGGAGTTGTGGCAGGATATTTATTACGTATATTCTATTGTATTTAGGTTAGATTATTTCCTTTATTGTAATTCTAAATCGGGCAAGAGATTTCTTGACCAGCACTCACCCTCTACTATATAAAGAGGGCAGTAGTTATTATATTCTTAATCCACAATTCAATGAAATTCTCTCCTTCTAATTCTCTCTTTTATTATCCTTTTGTTCTTTATTTTATAACACGTTATCAGCACGACTCTGCAATAAGCATTTGAAGTTCTAAATAACATAACTGAAACTCTGCTTCAAGAAGGTACAATTTCAAATTATTAATATTTCATTATATTATTTATTTTGGATTTCTTTTATTCGATTTTTTTTCTTTTCTTGAAATTCATTATTTTACGAGCTTTTTTTAAGTAACATATCTCTGCACCAGAAGTTGCTTGTTTAATTATTTTTATTTTGCAACCAGAAGTTGCGTGTTTATTTTTATTCACGCACCAGAAGTTGAGCGATTAAATTATTTTGTATGCATCAAGAGTTTCTTGTTTAATTATTTTTGCAACCAGAAGTTACATGTTTATTTTTACTTACACACCAGAAGTTGCTTGTTTAATTTTATTTACGCAACCAGAAGTTGCATGTTTATTTTTATTTATGTACGAGAAGTTGTAAGTATATTTATGCACCAGAAGTTGTAAGTATATTTATACACCAGAAGTTGCAAGTATATTTATCTTTATTCTATGTACATTTATTTTATGCACATTTACTTTTATGCACATTTACTTTTATGTACATTTATTTTACGCACATTTATTTTTATGCAAATTTATTTTTATTTATGCACCTGTAGTTGCAATAATTTTTTTTTTCCTTTGCACACAAGCAGCAAAATTTATTTTATGCACCATAAGTTGCAAAATATAGCACCAATAGTTGCGAGAATATAAATCAGAAATATTGTCGAAATCTCGAAGATCAACTCTCAAAAAATAATTTGAAAAAAAATGAAGAATATATATTAAATAATGGTACTTCTTACCTTTTATCTTGTTCTTGAAGCTGCAACAAGATGAAGAGAGTTGTAAGATATATTGAAAACCAATATCATATCTTATTGTGAATAAGCAAACTAATGAGTTGTAAAAGAAGAAATTATAAAACTTGTCTAAATAATTGCATTCAATTCTAAGAAGTGAATGTTGCAAAAGAATAACATAAATGAGACCAATGGCAGAAGTCATTACAAGAAAATTACATAAGATAATGAAAAGATACAATAAGATATTATTTGTAACTGATTCCAAAATATGTATTTTTGATGTTGTATAAAAGAGCATTGGTTAAGTACCTGTTGTACACCAAAATATTTTGTCGAATTCTATAAAGTTTCTTTAAAAGAAAAAAAAATATGGTTAATTATGTTTATAATTGAAAACCATTTCACTAAGCTCTTAAATATTACATAAGACATTTAGGCGGACTTCCTTGACCATATATTTATTCAATTTATTTTATTTATTTGTGGAATCCACAATGTTGTCATATGTCCAGCAGACATTGAACAACTAAAATAATAATTAGAAATTGAAAGACCGGTATTAATATAATACCATGTATTGTAAATATAATTTAAGACTCCAGAAGAGTTACCATTTTGTTGCCTGTATATAATAGATAATGCTTTAAAATTATAAATTATTGTTTCTTGTATATAAGCAAAATAATGAATTTTCATTAAAACGAAAAATCATGAATTCCGTACAATTGGTTCCGCATCATTCCCAGAAGTGAATACAACATATACAAGTCGTGATTATGAATGTGGATGCTGATGTGTAAGAGGTCAAGGTCGAAATTATACTAGTGAATCCGATGATTATATTAAGAAAAACGCACAAGAAAGCGGAAAGAACGCACAAAATGGTCTAAAAAATTTATGTAGTAGTAAAGGACATTTGATATGTCTCTATGTATGCCCTAGAATCTTGTGGAGATTTATTAAGCCGTCTTAAGGGCAAAGAGAAAATAATAATGCCGACTTGTTTATCACGAAACTGAAAACCTTGATAACCGATAATGATATCATCCGCTGGATTTAAAGCACATTAACAAGAACGAGTTAGAGAAAGAACCGAGTAAGAAAAATTTCTTTTATTCTATTTTATATTCTTATTATTATTGTTATTATCATTATCAATATTTTTCTTTCTTTTGATACTACTAATATGAATCAAAGTATGTATGGGCACAATAAGAATTATAAATATGTGTACCTCATTGTAGTGGACAATATTTCTATATTTTGAGAAATATTCATTAGAACAACATGCAGCTTTTCTATTGATTTGTATTATGAAGGACTAATATAATTAAGTCAGATTTATTAGTAAACCAGAAGTTTATTGACTTAAAACTTATTTATGCTTCTGCATATCAGATTTCGTCCAGTCAAAAAGTAAATTTATAATTTGACATGAACTTGAAGTTCACTAATAGAAAAGCAATTTTATCATTAAACATGAACCAGAAGTTCAATAATTTGAAAAGTAATTTTATGATTTGACATGAACCAGAAGTTTACTAGTTCAAAGAGAAATTTCATGATTTGGCATGAAACAAAATTTAAGTAAACTCGGAGCAATGATGATGCAAATAATCACAGAGAATTCAAATATGCATCAATTAAAGAACCAGAAGATTCTTTTATTAAATGAATTTTCATGTGCTGCATGTTATCAAAGAAGAATTAATTGTTAGACATCACAAATCAGGGTTGGAAATGAATCACCCAATTTCCTTGAACGTATTAATTGAAATATATGTGGCCCCATTACTCTTTCATGTGGACCATCTAGATATTTTATGGTATTAATAGATGCATCTATTAGATGGTCACATGTAAATTTATTTAATCTCGAAATATTGTATTTGCGATATTGCTTGCTCGAATATTCTAATTAAGATAATAATTTCTGGATCGTCGTACAACTAAGAAAAATCATCTTGATGATGATCAGTTGGCTACATCCGAAGTAATAATTAATTATTGTACGTTGATTTAGATTATAGTTGAGCATTGGCCCACAAACGCACTTAGAATGATCTAACATCATATCTTGTTAAGCGATTATAATTAATCGTTGGCCCCTAATAATGAAATGAAAGCTCGTCATTTGATTGAGGCCATGAAATGATATATGCTACAGCACTAATTAGAGTAAAGCCAACATTTTATAATAAGTACTCCCCATTATAATTTGTGACCGGCCTACAGCCGAGTAAATAATATTTAAAATCTTTTGGATGTATAATATTTGTTCCGGTAGTTCCACCGCAACGCACAAAAATGGGTCACAAATAAAAGTCGGGCATATATGTCATGTCAAATTGCCCTGCACAACTTGATATCTTGAACTTCATTACATGAATTTATTCACTACATAATTTATTGATTATAAATTTGATGTGATGAATTTTCGATTATTATCTAATTTTGATACTTAATCTTATATATATGAACTATAAGTTAAAATATAACTCATTTGTAAAATAGAGCAAATCTATTATCAGACATATTTGTTCTTTCATAAAAATAATGTGACACACCTGAAGTGTGTTAGATGTTTGTAGACAAAATTATTTACTACCTCTTAATTCGGATGGATATCCCCGGAGGATCATCCAAAAACACACCTGGAGTATGTTAGATGTTTGTAGACAAAATTCCAGAAGAAAGAATTAAATGAATACCAAAGTGATTCTTGTGAAACAAATCAAATATTAATGAATATGTTCAAGATATAATAAACAATGAAAATCCTGAAGAACTTGATTAATAATTAATGATAACATTAGGGGGAGAGAAACAAGAGCTGGAAAACATAAGTTATAACTTATATGAAATGCATCATTAATATCTTTCACTTAGATCCTCTAACAAGTTAATATGAACTAGAAGTTCATAAATTTATTAATGTGAAACAATATGCAATTATATTATTTATATTGATGCAAAAATGATATTCCAGCATTTAGTGCTCATTAAGATATCCTTGGATAATTCCATGTTTGAGATATGCCAGGAGCATGGTCGACCAATTGGTTCCAATGATAAAGATCCAAGGAAGAAGAAAAGAGTATGATAAGAAAGTTGGCTTGAAGTTATCAATACTTCAAAAGAAATAAATTCTTCTGAAAAGAATATTGATGATAAAAAAAGTAGAAGACAATGACGAGCAAATTACCCAAGAAGAGGTTTAGGTACCTAACAATATTGAAAATAATGAGATCTCAATAAATTATGTCTCTACTAGAATAAATATGGAACCGAAATAAAATTGTGATTAATCAAAATTTATTTATACAATTGCAATTGATTTATAAATAAAAATGAGGATCTAGAATTAAAATTATTTGTATAATGTCGACAGATAAAAATATTGACCAAATCGAAAGATGTGATTAAAGCATCATTATTTTCACTAGTGAAATATAAAATTGTGAACATGTAGTCCAAACACACCTGGCGTTGTATAACGGTAACTTATAAGCGGGTATAACTTATAAGAGGGTGTTTTAAGAATATGTAATGAAAAATTAAATTGTGATATTCAATTATATTTCTAATTTTGTCGTCCTTGATGGACTTATTAACGTAGTAGCAAATTATTCATATCTAATTTGATTGCAATATATTAATGAAAATCCCTGAAGGATTTAGAATGCCTAAAGCATTTCAAATCTTGAGAGATTTAATCTATTAAATTATAAAGATCTTTGTATTAATTAATGCAATATTAAGATATGTGATAAAATTGCTTGTTGAATGAATGTTATGTAATTGATCAAAATTACGTTTAGGAAACTATATATTTACCTTTTGAATGTTGATATATATATATTGATGATTTAAAATCTTATGGTACTCTCGAAGAGCTCCAAAAGCTACCATATTATTCAAAAGAATACAAGATTAAATTCTTTAAGGCATAAAATATTATCTTGAATCATAAATTGAATATTATTTCCTGGAAGGAGTTATTGTTTCACAATCCATCTATTACAATGATATAATGTGGAGAAATCGCACCCATTAAGATCATCAAGATAACTTGTTCGATGTATTGACAATTGAAGTAAAAGATGCTGAGTTATTTTCATGCATGAGCATGATGATTGTGAAACGAATATTTAACGAATCTCCTCAAATAATGATCCAGCCGATCTCTTCTTAAGCATATATTACAGAGATTGAACTTTGTCATCTCACATATAGTTGCATATATGAGGGGTAGAAATAAAACGCACTGCACTCTTTTTCCCTTGTCTATGGTTTTTGTCCCAATGGGTTTTCCTAGCAAGGTTTTTAACGAGGTAACTTTTGTGTGTAATATATAGAATGATGATGCACTTTTTTTCCTTCCCTAGGATTTTTGCCCATAGGGTTTTACCTAGTAAGGTTTTAACGAGACATATTTTATATATGAAATAATGAAAAATAATGATAATACGCGATGCACTCTTTTTTCCTTAGCCAAAGTTTTGTCCTACTAGGTTTTACTTGTAAGGTTTTTAATGAGGCAAGTTCTAATGCGTATGAAACATGGACATCCAAGGGGGAGTGTTATGAATATAATTAATATGGATGTCCAATACTTGGCCCCTAAGAAAAGATAAATTAGGAAATGCTTGTAATAATGGAAGGAGTTGTGGCAGGATATTTATTACTATATATTCTATTGTATTTAGATTAGATTATTTCTGTTATTGTAATTCTAAATCAGGCAAGAGATTTCTTGACCAACAATCACCCTCTACTATATAAAGAGGGCAGTAGCTATTATATTCTTAATCCACAATTCAATGAAATTCTCTCCTTCTAATTCTCTCTTTTATTATCCTTTTGTTCTTTATTTTATAACAATTATGACATATTTATGGATTAAATTAAGTATCCATATTTATATATGAAGTTTGATATATTTATCTCTTCATATTTATTTAAACTCAAAACCTTGACAAATGTATTTATGCAAAGTATAAGTATTTTACTAATTTGTAATCCTTTATTTATTTGTACACAGATGATTTCCTAATTTTTGGAACATCTTTAGCAATTATTAATGCTATTAAAAATTGCCTATTTTTGGCATATATGAAATATAATAGAGTTGGAATGACCAACTATATTTTCAGGTAAGATAAAAACAAGGCAAATAAAGTTTTCCCAATTATTTTGAATTAAAAAATATATCTTAATTATATTATATTTATTTAATAAAATTTGTTTGTATGACAAATAATGTTATATTCTATTCAAAAATAAGATATTATTGAATTTGTTGCCTCGTATTGGCTATACAAGATCGTAAATTTATTATTTATGGAATATTAATGCTATAGCACTTAATTGGCTTATAATATTTAGTCATACTTTATTATATTTGCCTTATATCTATAATTAGATAAATTAATTTTATACTATATTTATAAAACCTATACAATTGACCAATATAATAATTTATAGAACAATATGAATTTATTATTTAAAAATTAATAATAATTGCACAATGTTTGCTAACTTGTCATGTTTTATATTGCTTAATACAAGCAAAATAAATAAATAATACATGAAGTTTGATTAAATTATCTCTTCATGTAAATTTGGATTCTACTAAAATATTTTGTGGTTAAAAATATAATCTATGAAGTTTGATAAAATTATCTATTCATATGAATTTGAATTTAATCAATTATTTTTATACAATATGGATATATATGGTATCCTAAATATTGAACATCTTTTATATATTTATGATGTTAAGATATCTTATCAATAAATATTGATAAATAAAAATATTGGTAAATATCATATTATTTTAATATGAAATGTATATGCCTAAAATTGGCTAAGGAATTTACTTTGAGTATTCCTATTGTGCCTAAATTATTATCATCAATTTTGATGAATTCTTGTTGAAAAGAATATTATTGATCTGATCAATCAATAAAATATAAATGCTAGCTAAAATAATTTGGCACATTATTAATTATTATAAAACCGCGGAAAATAAAATAAAATATGATATCATATAAAATCGGAAAAATAATATATCCGATAATAAAGATCGTTTATGATCTAGTTCATCGAGGGGGATGAAGCGTTTAGCCCATATAAATGTCACTAGCGGTGGGTCCCCTACCATTGTGGCATACTGGACGGGACAATTGGTTCAAAGATTATACGAAACTTTGAAGCACTATTTTTCACTGATGTGAAATTTTGAAGCACTATTTTTGACATTGACTTGTCTATACTCATCCCTATGATGAAGTGTTTTAAGGTGATGGTTAGGATGAACATTTGTTCTCAATAATTACGAGATTTATTTTTCAAATATTGAAATTAATAAATTAAATAAATTACTTCAGAAAAGTAATATTTGCGGGGTATATTTCCACACTGTATACCCTTTGAGGAATTACCTAAGTGAGAATCGTCGTGGGCCGTGACTAAGGATACGGGCGAAATCCTAAAGTATTCTCATGATAATCAAGGTTAGCGCATGGCCATAAATAGCGCACACCTGCTAAAGCACCTAAAAGATTTTTCCTACTATATGTGTGATTATAGAAAATCGGTAAAAAATTTATGGTTCAAAAATGTATGTTTACCATGTAAATCTCGATCGTATATGATCATCACTACGTATGAGTTCAATGCTACGTCAACTCATACTTATGCATAGTAGATATCAAGTATTTGGAAGAAATATTTAAATATTAAGTTTTAAAATTTGAGGGGGAATGTTGAATATTATTTATTTATAAATAATATATTAAATTTTAAAACTTATCTGTTGTATTTTATTAATAGTTTAATGGCCATTTAAACAAAATAAATGAGGAAATTAATGGGGAGTTTGGAATGAAATTTATTTCATTTACCTAGTCTTCTCCTCTCCCTTTATAATAGGAGTTCCCCACCTTCCTCAAAAAGATAATACAACATACATACACCTCTTCTTCTTCCTCCTCAAAAATACATTTTTATCTCCTTTTTATTTAGGATTTAATTAAGAATAATATGATCAAAATAAATGGCTTAATCGAATAAATTAAATATGTCTTATTAACAAATATAAATTATTATTAGAGGATTATTTAACTGTGTTGTAAAATTAGACCATACTAAGCCTCCTCTTTTGTTTTAACCATAAAGTAATAACAGTTCAAATTATATGCAATTATAGATAGCAATTAGCCAAAGGGCAATATTTGCATAAAAGCAATTAGCCAATAGAGGGCGATATTTTGCATAATTTCATTGCGTACATATAAGTGCACTGGGCATCAAACTTGACAGTAGCATGAATTTTAAGGAAATCAAATTGGAACTTATCAATACAATTCGAATTTAATAAGTTATATATATATATATATATATATATATATATATATATATATATATATATATATATATATATATATATATATATATATATAAAGTATGAATTTAATAAAATCAATCTGTCTTTAGATTGTTGGTTATATTTCTAAAAATTAATCAAATAAATAATTAATAGAAATCATAAAATAATGATTAAGAATGAGACAAGCCTGGATGTAGCCGTGCGATCGAGTCGCGACTGCCCTAAAGACAGATTGATGTCCTCTAGTGCAGGATTCGCCGTCTATCCGCCTCCAAAGTTCTACACCACGAGCAAGTCCCGTATCCGCTCCGGTAGCACAGTCGCAGAGCGGACCTTCATTTCAAAGAGAAATGAAGCCGTGCACCATAATCTTTCAAACCTAGTGTATTTTGAGTAATTGGAAGAACGTATTTTTTAGGAGGAAGAAGAAGAGGTGTATGTATGTTGTGTTATCTTTTTGAGGAAGGAGGGGAACTCTTATTATAAAAGGAGAGGAGAAGATTAGGTAAATGGAATAAGTTTCATTCCAAACTCCCCATTTATTTTCTCATTTATTTTATTTAAATGGCCATTAAACTATTAATAAAACACAAAAAATAAGTTTTAAAATTTAATATATTATTTATAAATAAATAATATTCAACAAATTGTTCGATTTGGAAAAAATCGAACTGACCGAATTATATACTAAATTGCTAATTTACAATGACATATTCACTAAAATCTAAATCATAAATCATAATAATACAAAAATTAGAACAAATACATCTATATTATGATTATATTATATAAACTGAACTTTCATTTATATTGTTTTTGCACTCTTCTTCATGGATCAATGCATGAAATCATTAATGATTGTGCATATAAATTCACTATATTTTTTTAGTTGATATAAATACACAATATAATCTAGGTCAATATATCATAAAATACACAATACCAAGAGACAAAAATTTGATTGATTGACTGTAAACATTTTTTGCCAACAAAGAAAACTATAAAATATTATTCAATAAAAATATGATACATAAAATTTAGGTCAATATATCATATCTCAAAAAAAATATAGTACATAACATTTTAATAATTATAAAATGGAGAGAAAATAGAACCAAAAAAAACCAGCCAATTAATTTTCGTAATTCTCCTAACAAGAGACGTGAACTTTCCCTACTAATTTTCCTATTTTGAAAGCATAAAATAGGAAAGCCACCAAATTAACTCAAGTCTCCTAGCAAATGAAGTGCTAGGGACAAATTTGTCATATCAAAAAGTCTAGCGGGCCTGTAATTAGCAAACTAAGTCGCCTGAATATACTCGGACCGATTTTGTTTAATGCAATGTTTATAATTATGGAAAGTGATATTTATAAAAGGAAAATTATAGAAGGAAAGAGACCCATCTTTTGGAAACAACAATCACCTATTTATATCTCTAATCTAATCCCTAATTCTCTGAGTCTCTACCAATTTCCATTTCCTTTCCATTTCGCATCTCTCTCTCTCTCACCTGCCCCGAATTCCAAACTCTCTCTTTCTCTATCTCTTAGCTTCCCCCAAATTCCAACCGTCAATCCAAAAACAATTAGAAGATGTTACTCATGGAAGAATTGAACGAAGTTCATGAGAATGATTATATGCGTCTTTTCCTCAGGTCCAATTACGGTGAAATCTCAAATCCTCATGACCAATTTTCATGGTTTCATCTTCACATCCACCGCGAAAAGCTTCACTATAAGAAACACAGCCATTTTTCCATCCGGGTCCCGGTTTTCTTTCTTCTTCAGGAGGAAAGTTCGAGCGTCATTTCTTCATTAATTTCACAAGTAAACCTGGTCGACCGGCATTACGCCGAATTCGTGAAGAAACTCATTTACTCGTTTCATCAGAGAGTCTCGTACCAGTCTTTGCTAGTTCCTACCGGTAAAATGGTCATTACCGCTCATTTGTGGCTCAATTTGGTGAATGTAGATGAGCCATTGCATCCTACCATGCTTCGATTGAGGTTTAGAAGCGGTGCGGAGCATAAGAGTTGTGCGATTTGCATGGAGGATTTGAGGCCGATGGACATCTATATGACGCCTTGTAAGCATTTATTCCATCCTATGTGTATACTAGAATGGAGGGATCATAAGACAACGTGTCCGATTTGTAGGTTTGAGTTTTGATGAGGTGTTCGTGTTGAGTATTAGTGTATGGAATTGTACGGTGATTATTTTGTTTTTGGTATAGGAATTGTTTATTGTGTCATTGTAATTAGAGGATTGCTTGGGGAAGAAATGAAAAGTTGTTCATTTGTTAATTTAGAACAGATAACGCGAGTAATGTTTTCGTTGAAATGTCTCAAATTTTTTTTTATTGTTTGTTTGATTTATTTTTCAGTTCAAAAGTTAAAACGTAGAGTGCTAGATGTTTGATGGAATGAACTTAAAGTCCTCAGAAAGCACATTTTTTTTCTTATTTTACTTTTTATCCTAAGCTTGAAACCGTGCAGAAATAATTTAAGCATAACAAAATTTATCAAATATAGACAGAAAATATGTCGATTATAGTACAGTACAGAAGGTCAAAAGAGATTTAATTGAAAAAAAAATGACGAGCGCAAACCTGTAGAAATATTTTCAATTTATCACATAATAATATATAATCAACATAATATTATATCACCAATAACTACTAACTAGTAAATAATCAACATATTATTCTATTAGTTAATGTATTATTTTATATTATAAAAATACAATATATAATAGATGCAAAAAGAAGAAAAACTGTAGTGCTATCTGACAGAAATTACAAAACAACCATTAGATATATCCAATTTGTAAAACAATAGCTCGGAATGTTGCATATCTATCAACAAAATGTTAATTTTGCCACAAGAAAAACACACAAAGTGGAAAAATAAAAATGTCCGATCGTCTTTTTACTTTGGGCCACTATGGCTCTTATAATTAATAAGTTTTAAAAAAATATTACTAAGTTTATGAAAACAACCTGACGCAGAGAATTAATGAAATATTCAAAATAATAAAGTAAACAAATGAAAGAAAGAAAAAAGAAACATCGCCATTAATTATCTATTAAACCCCTTAATTTACATATCTTGCGGTACCAATCAATACAAGTGCAACAACTGTACTAATTTACACCATCTTACAAATTATCGTTTCCATCGAAACCAAATTCAACCCTTCAGTTTCCAGGAAAAAAATTGATGGCAAAAGCCCATGCATTGTTGTTGACCGGATCCGCAAGGTGGTCTGCCAAATTCTCCAAAGGCCCTTTGCCAGTCACAATCGCCTGGACGAAGAATCCAAACATTGAAAACATGGCCAGCCTTCCGTTCTTGATCTCCCTTACCTTCAACTCTGCGAAGGCCTCAGGATCGTCAGCAAGACCCAATGGGTCAAAACTGCCACCTGGGTAAAGTGGGTCTATGACCTGACTGAGTGGACCACCAGCAACACGATAACCCTCGACTGCACCCATTAGGATGACTTGACATGCCCAGATTGCCAAAATGCTCTGTGCATGAATCAAGCTTGAGTTGCCCAAGTAGTCGAGTCCTCCTTCCGAGAAGATCTGCGATTCAGCCTTGAACCAGACAGCCTCGCCATATTTGACACCGTTGCGAGCCAAGAGTTCGGGGAAGGCACAACCTAGAAAGCATAGCCCAGCGGCAGTGGATGACCTACATTACATGCTCAATGAATTACGAGGTTTGATATTTGTTGATAAATATACAAGATAGGTAAGTTTCCATATCTAATATTTACAAGTACGCAAATATTCTGAATAACTTGATTTAACTTTTTTATCTATCTTTTCCGGAATTTCCAATCTTAATTCTAGTACGAAACAAGATTTAATCCTAGTTCATGTTTAGCATATTTAAAATACTAAATGGAATGCACTGCATAAACCCTAAAACAGGATTTTAAATGCATTTCTTATCGAAAACAAAATTTTGGAACGTTAAACGGGATCATTGAAAGAAATAAGTTGAAAGCGATAGCTTGAAAATTGGGAGACTTCAATTTGGTAATTTGCCTATTTGATAATATCAATTATCAGTTGGTTAGGCAGTAGCTTGGAGATCTCAGATTTAGTCATCAGTGATACTCATTGTTAGATGTTTACAGTCAGCATGTTAGTTTTTCAATACATGTTATGTATTTAAGATGGTATAAAATTAAAACAGACCTCAAGCTCACGGTTCTCTGCGAATGTCTCAGGATCGGCAGATAGACCAGCAGTGTCCCATCCATAGTCACCTGGAAACTCACCAGTCAAGTAAGACGGTGGCTTACCAGAGAGCAGGCCCAAGTACAAAGCACGGTCTGGGCCGTACCACGGGCTGCTAGACGAAACAGGCTTTGCCTTGGCAGCTGTCTTGCGCATGGTTAGACGGGACTCAAATACGCTTTCTGGGCTAAGTTTTACTGTCTTTCCGGCGAATGAAGATGAGAGGGCCATTCTGCTGGTTGCCATTGGTTGCAGCTAGAAAAACCTATTTCCTTCTATGCTTTTGTTTATTGATGATGAGTTGTTGAAGAAAATGAATGTGAAGGCTTATATATATAGGTAGGGAGGAAGTTTATGAACTGGTTATGTGGAAATATTTGGGCCACTATAATGTCGGATAGTTATTAACTAAAATAAAAATTATTGAATAAAGTAATAATATATAATATGAGTCTTTCTACAAAGACACTAGAATGCCCCCTCACAGCCTTGATGTTGTCATCCCAGATGGGCAAAATGTAGGTGGTAAGCGAGATTCGTGGTTTCCGGATTTCCATTTTCTTTTAAAAAAAATTCTGACAAATTACCAGTACTTACCAGCACCTGTTAGTCTGTCATGCTGTCAGATCGCTAGTGGTTACTGACGGATTATCAAATCATTAGTGGTTGTCAACATTTTACATTCAATTAAATACATATAGCCATCAATATGGAATATTTAGGCTGAATTAGCCAAAAATCCTACTCATTTTGTTTCAAAAAATTTCAAATTAAGACAGCCTTATATAGGATATTTCTCTCTCCTCTTTTCAAAATCATTTTTCTTTCCTTTTTTCAAAAGCATTTCTTTCCTTGTTTCATAACCCTAGCTATTGCTTCCACAATTTCAAGCCAGCACTAGATCTGACGGTGCCTTTCACCTTGCCGGCAAGGTCCTCCACCTCACCTTCTATGGATTCCCACCAAGGTCACTAAGTACCGGTGAGGGTAATTGACAATTGATTTTTTGAGTTTTTTTGTGATTTTGGATGAAACCTGTACTAGACGACAATGAGAAGAACGTATAACTTCAACTCCAGTGATAGTAAGTGGTTCATGTTTTTTCATGTTAATTTTTATTTTTTTTGCTTTAATTATTTCTACTTTTTTATAGTGGTTACTTGCTCTTTCTTACTAGTTTCTTTAATTGATTCATTCTTTGTAGTGATTTACGATATTGCTTCTATTTTGTGTGCGATTTTTCAAATTTTCACATTTTTATTTATGATCCATCTTCATATCTTTTTTTGGATTGTCATGTCTTAATGATATTAACAACACATGTTAATCGATTTTGAGCATGACCATGCATATTCTTCAGTCCTAGTTCATCAGGGGACCAGAGATATCTCCCTCTTGACGAGAGGAACAAATCTTATCTTGGTCACTCACATTTCTCGTCATGATTCAGTGCATACCTAATTATAAACCTAATGATCATCTCATTACGGATGACGTAGAATCATATAAAAGTATGCAGTTCCACATACAGAAATCCATGGTGACCTTAGGTCGTAGGAACAAGTACACTATTTATATGAGAATCACTAATGACATATACCATGCATATTATCATATTGTGGTCAGTCCGATACGTATTCTCTTGCATGTAGCTATATTTTAGACTTGACATCCATGTTGGGGAATCCATAGCCATGTACGTTACATGCACAGCGAAATCTATGGATTCAACCCGCCCTAGGATCATCGTTAAGGGAATAAAAGTACAAGATTAACTATTAAAATTTATATCTCGGATCTTCTTGATCCGCGATACGAAGAACGGATGTAGGTCTGAACTTTTCTGACGTGCAACCTTCTCCTTCATGAAGCTCGACTCCACGAACCTTCTTGCTTCTCCTAGCGATGAAGAATGATCGCTGGCAAGTTCTCAAGTTAGAGAACCTCTACTCGTATCCATGCGAACTTCAGACGCAAGGAATAACTGGACTCGGCAAGAAGAGTCCGAAAATAACTCAAAACTCTCTCTCTCTATTTTAGTGTATGACGGCTTCTAAAGCTTGAGAATTGTGCATGTAATAGAGAGGCACTGCCCTTCTATTTATACTAAAGAGAGAGAGGCGAACAATTGCTCAGTTAACATAACTAAAACCCTAATCTGCGTCTATTCCGTTGCAACGGAATAGGTATTTACTTAACGGAATACTTGGCAGCTAAGGTTATTACAGTTTCCATATCTATTCTATTTGGAATGGAACTATTCCGTTGCCAACGGAATGATGCTGTTTTGTTCAATCAATTATCCAATAATTGATTATATTGTTCGCCAATTTCTACATCATATGTATAACTATTTTTCAGGCATATTCAACCCGTATGAATGGCGTTCATTGTGTGACCGTGTAGGTTCCATTTAATACTGGCAACGATCTTCTAAAGATCGTAAGTCATGAGTACCCTCTAGACTAATGTCATGACTACCCATGTTAAATGAAATGATCAGCGATCATAAACCTATCTGAATAGATGCTTATTCCTTTTGTTCTACGATATATGTCTTGATCACAAGGCATGGAAGTATGCCATCCTTGAGTTTGATCAAAGTCTCTTTCCTGATCGAGAATTAGACTAAGTAAATACAAAATGATATTAACAACACATGTTAATTCATTTTGAATATGGCCATGTATTTCCTTCAGTCCTAGTTCATCAGGGGGCCAGAGATATCTCCCTCATGACGAGAGGAACAAATCTCATATTGGTCACTCACATTCCTCGTCATGATTCAATGCATACCTAATGATGACCCTAATGATCATCCCATTACGGATGACGTAGGATGATATTAAAGTTTGCAGTTCCACATACAGGAATTCATGGTGATCTCAGGTCGTAGGAAAAATCACACTATTCATATGAGAATCACTAATGACATATAACATGCATATTCTCATAGTGTGGTCAGTCCGTAGGTGTTCTCTAATACATACCTATATTCCAGACTTCACATCTCTATGTCCATGATCACAGAGCATGATCATCCAGCCTACGAATATACTAGTATTGATATGTAGCTTCTTACCTAAAGTATGTCTATCCCTTTAAACATCCTACATATAACTAGGGACAATTCAGAATGTCATTCGTTGGTTCACAGTTCTACTATCAGAATCACATATTCTTGATGACGTGAACCCGAAGTGCATTCTTGGTTGAGATAAGATTTATATTCACAACCCATACACACAGATATATAAGAAACAACCTTTGTTGAATAAATAATAATGTCTTAATACATAATCCATTTCCTAGCACAAATACATTTGGCCTAGGGCACTAATCCTACAAAGACATGGAAGTATGTCATCCTTGAGTTCGATCAAAGTCTCTTTCCTGATTGAGAATCAGACTAAGTAAATACAAAATGATATTAACAACACATGTCAATCCATTTTGAGAATGGCCATGCATTTCTTCAGTCCTAGTTCAACAGGGGGCCCAGAGATATCTCCCTTTTGACGGAGGAACAAATCTCATCTTGGTCACTCACATTCCTCGTCATGATTCTGTGCATACCTAATAATGACCCTAATGATCATCCCATTACGGATGACGTAGGATCATATTAAAGTATGCAGTTCCACATACAGGAATCCATGGTGACCTCAGGTCGTAAGAACAAGCACACTATTCATATGAGAATCACTAATGACATATACCATGCATATTCTCGTTGTGTGGTCAGTCCAGTACGTGTTCTCTTACATGTACCTACATTCCAGACTTGACATCTCTATGTCCATGATCAGCAGAACATGATCATCCAGCCTGTGAATATACTCGTGTGGATATGTAGCTTCTTACCAGAAGTATGTCTATCTCTATTAAAATCCTACATATCACTAGAGACAGTTTAGACTGTCATTCATTGGTTCACAGTTCTACTATCAGAATCACGTATTCTGATGACGTGAACCCAAAGTGTCATTCTTGGTTGATATAAGATTTACATTCACAACGCATACACACAGATATATAAGAATCGACCTTTATTGAATAAATAATAAATAATTGATTTCCTAGCACAAATACATTTGGCCTAGGGTACTAATCCTACAATCCCTATGTCCATGATTAGCAGAATATGATCATCCAGTCTGCAAATATACTAGTGTGGATATGTAGCGTCTTTCCTGAAATATGTTTATCTCTATAAACATCCTACATATCACCAGAGACAGTTTAGAATATCATTCGTTGGCTCACAGTTCTACTATCATAATCACGTATTCTGATGACGCGAACCCGAAGTGTCATTGATGATCGATCTAATATATGTAAATATATTAGTCACCCATCCACTCATTCATATATGAACTGAAAAAATATGTTTCTCATAATATAATCTCTAGTCCAACATTTTGGCCTAGGGCATAATTCCTTCAGTCTTCCACTTGTACTCGGCCAATCCTATGCATTTAATGCTCATTTGGCAACATGACCTTCATGTTCTACTGGTAAAAAATATATGTGTATTAGATTATAGAAATTTACATTTCAAACTTGTAATGTCTACTATTGATCTCTATCATTAGTCGAGAACTTCTGAAAGAGGTACTTGTATCCTTGTTGCTCTATTCTGAACAATTCTTTATTCACAACATAGATTTTTCAGTCTTTAAGAGCACTCAGGACTACTCCTAGTTCCAAGATCAAGTTTTTATTTAAGCATACATCTTGTCCGCCTTCTAAAGCGACAATATGATTTTGTTTCAGTTACAGTATCTTATTTGGAACTCTTTCAAAATTACTGTGTTCAAAATAAACGAATTGTGATAATGATCCATATTAGGAAAGTATAATCTCTTATCACTGCTTAGCTCATCATAGATCGGGATATCTTAGTTCTTCATAAGAACTTAGATATTTATTCTAGTCATCAAATGACTATCATTTATTCTTTTATGCTCCAAGCATATTGCACACTACATTGTATGGCTTGAGGAATCTTATTCATCCCGTTAACAAGAACTGATTGTACATTGAACCTTTCAATAAATGGATGATAAGCGTATGTCTTCATTATATATGAACGTCATAGGCAAGAATTATTTCTTGCATATTAAACTCCTTCAATATATTGTTGAAAACATAGAATCCAATTCATATGTCTTTCATCGTTCATCTTAATGCCATTGACAAAAACTCTTTCTTGTATATCAAATATTCATTATCCTTTTATTATTCATGTGAATGCCATAAGCAAGAACTCTTTCTTGCATGTTGAATATTTTAATGTATGGCTGAAATATAAAATCTCATTTGCATTTCTTTCATCATTCATATGAATAAAATCTACAAGAACATTTCTTGCATATTGAATATTTCACCAATGTAGTTCATATTACAACCGTGAGTCTAAATAGACTTCAATAAATGTACACCAGTATATTAGTTGACTGATGATTATGTTTTACTAATCATAGATAAATAGTTATCAAGTCATTAACATAGGTATATGTTAGATACCATATACTCGACTGACCCTCCATAAGAATGCTACATGTTTTACGTCATTAGCGATTCTTGTAACATAAAGTATTTATAGTCCTTTGACCTGAGATTGTCTCGGTTCCCAACATGAGTAATTTTATACTTTAATATAATCTAACACTGCATTTAACCGAGTGGTCATAACGGTTATGATTAGGTATACAATGAATCATGTAGAGGGATGAGTGCAATCAAGACCGGATTTGTTCCTCTCATAAATGAGAGAGATATCTTTAAGGCCTCTTGACGAATTGAACTGAAGAAATGTATGGCCATATTCAAATGAATTAATAAGAGTTATTAATGTCATTTGTTCATGTTCAGTTTAGTTTGGGATCAAGAAATATTAATCGATTTATATAAGGATGATGTATTACATGCCTTATGATCGATATAGATATCGCGTGACAAAGGGACTAAATACGTGATTGTTGATTAAGTAAATCGGATCACCGATATTCACTTAAATTGGGTAGTCATGATGGGTTACTGGAGTCCGCTCATGATTTATAGATTGTTAAGTCTATTGCCAACATTAAGTGAACCTACAGGGTCACACACAAAGAACAAACTGAAACAGGAGCAGAAAATTCTAGCGACTTATATGATGACTTGCATAAGAATGTCACAAAATATATTGTCATCTTATGTGATAAGATGTGATATATATGTATATAAAGACTATGAGCACAAAAGATCATGTAATCTAGAAGAGTCTAGATGATGGAATATGGATAATGATGAGTGATGTCATACACATCTTTTAGTGTGAAGAGACATGACTCTTCACCTCTATATAAGGACATAGAGGTCTCCAAATTCATAAGATAACACATCATTCTCTCTAATTATTTCTCTTTTGTGAGACAAAAGAGAGAAAATATACTTTTTAATTTGTATTACAAAATTATGAAAGAGTGCTTTCTTTTTGTATGACAAAAATGAAAGAGTGTGATTATATGAGAGGAATTATATACATCTTTTGTGAGATAAAATAAGAAGAAGAAAGGGTGTTTTCTTGTGCAAGAGGACAATAAGTTACTAGCATATATATTGTTCTTCTTCCCGTTTTAAGAAGTTTGTTCGTGTGGACACCGGTAGAGACGTTCGTACTTTCGGCGCTTGTGATCTATTCGGCCTAAGAAGATGGGAACGGTTTGTTGAGAGTTTTGGTGAAGACCGATTGTGTGTGCGGTAGATTACTTCCGCACGATCCGACCTAGACGGCCTAGACGGACATAAAATCGGTTAGGATGGTAACCGGTTTAGGCATCAATGACAACTTTTACCTCTATGTCCTTCTCCGCCTATTTAAGCATCTTATGCAATTCCGTGATCATCATCTCCATCCGATGCTTATGATATTCAATAATGAACAAATCAAAGCTCGGAGGAAACGATCCAAGAATCAGGTCAATCGCAAATTCCCTTGGGATAGGCTGATGGTGTTATGCCCTAGGCCAAAGTGTTCATGACCTAGATGATAGATTATAATAACAAACATAATATTTATTCTAAGATATTTCACATAATATGTGCGTATAGGTTATTTTAATATAATTAAAATAGACCATGAATATGTAATTCAGCTTTATGTCATCAAAGTGTGTGACTTTGATAGTAAAACTATAAAGTATTATGAATGCTATTCTAAATCGTCATTGGTCATTTATAGAATATTTGTGGAGACAAATATACATGCGGATATAAATAAATATATATATTTATATACAAGCTACAAATACACACCAATATATTAGTTTACTGATGATCATGTTTTACTAATCATGGATAAATAGTTATCAAGTCATTAACATAGGTATACGTTAGAGACCACATACTGGACTGACCCGCCATAAGAATGCTACATGTTTTACGTCATTAGATTCTTGTAACATAAAGTATTTGTAGTCCTTTGACCTGAGATTGTTTCGGTTCCCAACATGAGTAATTTTATACTTTAACATAATCTAACACTACCTTTAACCGGGTAGTCATAATGGTTATGATTACGTATTTAATGAATCATGTAGAGGGATGAGTGCAATCAAGACGGGATTTGTTCCTCTCATAAATGAGAGAGATATCTTTAGGCCTCTTGATGAATTGAACTGAAGAAATGTATGGCCATACTCAAATGAATTAATATGAGTTATTAATGTCATTTGTTCTTGTTCAGTTTAATTTGGGATCAAGAAATATTATTCGATTAATATAAGGATGACGTATTACATGCCTTATGATCGATATAGATATCGTGTGACAAAGGGACTAAATACGTGATTGTTGATTAGGTAAATCGGATCACCGATATTCACTTAAATTGGGTAGTCCTGATGGCTTGCTAGAGTCCGCTCATGATTTATAGACTGTTAAGTCTATTGCCAACATTAAGTGAACCTACAGGGTCACACACAAAGAACAAACTGAAACGGGCGCAGAAAATCCTAGCGACTTATATGATGAGTTGCATAAGAATGTCACAAAATATATTGTCATCTTATGTGATAAGATGTGATATATATGTATATAAAGACTATGAGCACAAAAGATCATGTAATGTAGAAGAGTCTAGATGATGGCATATGGATAATTATGAGTGATGTCATACATATCTTTTAGTGTGAAGAGACATGACTCTTCACCTCTATAAAAGGACATAGAGGGCTCCAAATTCATAATACAACACATCAGTCTCTCTCATTATTTCTCATTCTCTTTTGTGAGACAAAAGAGAGAAAATATACTTTCTAATTTGTATGACAAAATTATGAAAGGGCTTTCTTTTTCTATGACAAAAACGAAAGAGTGTGATTATATGAGAGGAATTATATGCATCTTTTGTGAGAAAAAATAAGAAGAAGAAAAAGAGTTTTCTTGTGCAAGAGGAGAATAAGTTACTAGCATATATATTGTTCTTCTTCCCGTTTTAAAAAGTTTGTTCGTGTGGATACCGGTAGAGGCGTTCGTACTTTCGGCACTTGTGATCTGTTCGGCCTAAGAAGATGAGAACGGGTTGTTGAGAGTTTCGGTGGAGACCGATTGTGTGTGCGGTAGATGACTTCCGCACGATCCGACCTAGACGGATGGAAAGTCGGTTAAGACGGTAACCGATTTAGAGGCGCATGGACAATACACATGGTTTGAGCGTCAAGGATTAAGCGTAATCCGAAAGGTATCTTTAAGATTTATTTATTTGATTTAATCGATACACACGGATCCTCGGATTGGTTTTGGACGAGTTTTTATTTTTCCGCTGCGTTATGAATGTCCGAAACCCAACAGTGATATCGGAGAAACATACGTGTTTCGGTTAAATTGAGATGGTATATATGAGATATATACTATTTAGATACTATTTATAATTTTGATTTATAATTATAAGGCTTGCATATAGAGTTTTCAAGTGTTGAATATTCTTAATCGAAAGGATACGAAGGTATTGAATTCACGAAAAGATGTATTTGATACATATATTCGTGAAAAGATTCATACAAAATCACAAGGATGTGTTTTATTAAGAAACATGTTTTAGTGAAAAGATGTGTTTCATTTAAAAACTACTTTTTAATAAAAATATGTCTTTGTGTTACATGGAACCTTGCCATGTATGTCATGAGATAGTCTCATGACTTGGCTCGACACAATAGCATCTCTTCACAAGATACATGTTTTGGGCGGTCTTGAATGAAACTTAGATATTTTCACTGGTCAGACAATATGAAGCATGAGATATCAATTGGCTATATCTATATCATAAATGAGATATCTTTAGCCTAAGTTTCCATGAAATTTAATGGTCAAACCGAGTACGTGATGCACTGGCAAATCAAGTTAATATTTGATGACTATAGGTCTCACATGAATTAACTTTCAAGTAATTTGATGCTTAAGTCATTTTTGAAAATTTGGTCGTGTCAGAATAGATGTTACCAAAAGTTATGTCCAAGAGATGCGATCAAAAGATGTGATTAATGGATGTGATCCAGAAGTTATGTCCAAAAGATGCTGCCAAAAGATGCGATCCAAAGATTGAGTCCAAGAGTTGCGACTAACGGGTGCGACTAATGATGCGATCCAAATGTCACATCCAAGAGTTGCGTCAAAGAGATGCGACCAAAGGATATGATCCAAAGGTTGCGAGCAAGAGTTGTGACCAACAGGTGCGACTAACGGGTGCGACCAACAAATATGACCAAAAGTTATGTCCACGAGATGCGATCAAAAGATGTGATGAATGGATGTGATCCAGAAGTTGTGTCCAAAAGATGCCGCCAAGAGATGCTATCCAAAGGTTGAGTCCAAGAGTTGTAACCAACCGGTGCGACCAAGTATGCGATCCAAATGTCACATCCAAGGGATGCGTCAAAAGATTTTGTCTAAAGAGTTGCGGCCAATGGGTGCGACTAAAGGTTGTGACCAAAAGGTCCGACTAACGGGTGCAGTCAAAGGGTGCGACTAAAGGGTGTGACCAATGGATGTGATCCAAATATCACATACAAAAGACACGATGAAAGGTTGCGACCAACGGATGCCACTAAGACGTGCGACCAACGGGTGTAATCGACATGCGTAACCAATAGGTATGACCGAAAAGGTGCAATCGCAAGAGTTGCGACCTCTTGAATAGTTTCGTGTTCATGAATGGGTGCATACCATGAATTGTCTTTTTTGAGATGGTGCATGTGATGCATTATTTCATGAAAAGTTGCATGTGATGCATTGAATTCATGAAAAGATGCATATGATGCATTAATGTATAGAAAAATATGTGTTGACAAAGTTGACCAGGTGTTGACCATGTTGATAATTGATTGTTGATCCACTGTGTTGACTGTGGACGATGTTGATTGTTGATTGTAGTGACTGTTAATTGTTGACAGTTGACTACACTAATTTATCCCTTGACTGTTGACCATTGAATTGGTCAAAAGTTGATCATGACCTAGTCAAAATGTTGACCATTGACGGGTGACCTTATCAAATGTTGATCGTTAACCTAGTCAAATGTTAACCAAATCAAATATTGATTTTTGACTTGTCAAATATTGACAATGACGACCGCGTCCCGAATTCGCATTCGTAAGCCTTATTTATATATTTTATAAATGGGTAAATAATCGAAACATAATATGATTAAGTTTATATTCGATATATTTGTTGATACATGTTGATATAATAAAAGAGTTCATTAGGCATAACACATCCATCATGGAGATGAAGGAGTTCATCGTCCATCATGAACATCATTAAGATGACAAGTTCATTTTTAACCATACATTATGGCGATGAAATAGTTCACCAATTTCTATACATGGAGATAAGATTTTCATATACAATCTAAGAAAAAATTCATGGAGATAAAATATATATTAGAAAATCTTTATGTTAGTCCATAAAGATCAAGGCCATGATATATCATCGTTATTATCTTTATTCTATTGGTACATGTGATGTTCTTTGAAGATTGCATAATAACATATAATATTAAATTCAAAATCCCTCTAAATAATATTAAGTCATGAAATGCCTTCCATAAATCTAAATCTCTCGATACTCTGATTGACCCTGCATAGGTCCCGCCAAAGCTGGGTATGCAGGGACAATCTTAGGAGGAGAGAATGCGGGAAATGGGAGCCAACATAGGTCATGCCAAACCTGAGTGTGTTGGGTACTATTTTACCGATGATTAGACATAGTTCTTGTTCATTTGTTCTTGATCAAGAAATATTATTCAATTAATGTAAGGATGACGTATTACATGCCTTATGATTGATATAGATATCGTGTGACAAAGGGACTAAATACGTGATTGTTGATTAGGTAAATCGGATCACCGATATTCACTTAAATTGGGTAGTCATGATGGCTTGCTAGAGTCCGCTCATGATTTATAGAATGTTAAGTCTATTGCCAACATTAAGTGAACCTACAGGGTCACACACAAATAACAAACTGAAACGGACGCAGAAAATCCTAGCGACTTATATGATGAGTTGCATAAGAATGTCACAAAATATACTGTCATCTTATGTGATAAGATGTGCTATATATGTATATAAAGACGATGAGCACAAAAGATCATGTAATCTAGAAGAGTCTAGATGATGGCATATGGATAATAATGAG
Source organism: Juncus inflexus (assembly GCA_024447665.1). Classification (NCBI taxonomy): domain Eukaryota; kingdom Viridiplantae; phylum Streptophyta; class Magnoliopsida; order Poales; family Juncaceae; genus Juncus; species Juncus inflexus. Next base: position 5,878,491 of record JAJHPC010000018.1, read on the forward strand.
TGATGTCATACATATCTTTTAGTGTGAAGAGACATGACTCTTCACCTCTATATAAGGACATAGAGGGCTCCAAATTCATAATACAACACATCATTCTCTCTCATTATTTCTCATTCTCTTTTGTGAGACAAAAGAGAGAAAATATACTTTCTAATTTGTATGACAAAATTATGAAAGGGTGCTTTCTTTTTGTATGACAAAAACGAAAGAGTGTGATTATATGAGAGGAATTATATACATCTTTTGTGAGATAAAATAAGAAGAAGAAAAAGAGTTTTCTTGTGCAAGAGGAGAATAAGTTACTAGCATATATATTGTTCTTCTTCCCATTTTAAAAAGTTTGTTCGTGTGGATACCGGTAGAGGCGTTCGTACTTTCGGCGCTTGTGATCTATTCGGCCTAAGAAGATGAGAACGGATTGTTGAGACTTTTGGTGGAGACCGATTGTGTGTGCGGTAGATGACTTCCGCACGATCCAACCTAGACAGCCTAGACGGACGGAAAATGGTTAGGACGGTAACCGGTTTAGAGGCGCATGGTTTGAGCATCAAGGATTAAGCGTAATCCGAAAGGTATCTTTAAGATTTATTTCTTTGATTTACTCGATACACACGGAACCTCGGATTGGTTTTTGACGAGTTTTTATTTTTCCGCTGCGTTATGAACGTCCGAAACCCAACATAGGCAAACCAAGTCTCTCTAAGTAATCAATATGACTTCTTATCTTGAATACATGAGTATCCACAGAGGATCCCTGAGCCATCTTGGTCTTGATTAATAACTTGGTGACCTTGTAGCACTGAATACTAGCCTGCTTTTAGAATATTTCCTTAAATGCCATAATCATATCATAAGCATCCATAAAATCTATCTGCGCTAACATCATCCAGGCTAATTCATCAGAATCATCAATACACTTCCGACAAGTGTCTTGATCGACTCTAGAAGCGGTCGAAGGCAGTGGATTTGAGATGGGTATCTCAAGGACGTACAACTTGCCTTCACTCATGAGAACAATTCTTAGAGTCCTGAACCATTCAGGGAAGTTTGCACCATTAGCTTGTCCTTCTCAAGGATAGATTGTATGTCTGTAAATTTCGAACTCATTCTACAACTTTAATGTGCAAAGTATTATTTAAAATTAGAGTTATCCTAATTTTGGTTCATATACTATATTCCCACTATTTTTGTTCAAATCAAACACCTTCAGTAGTATTGATTCGGAAACTTCAATTAAATGAGGTTTCAAAGTAAGTCAAGATCCGTATTTCATTGAGCAGTAAGTGCGCTCCGGTGCAACACTCAATGCTCAACTATTTAGCTAGGAACATTTTCCAATTGCATCATATGAAACTTACCTTTTATGGAATGAGTATCATACTCGGTGTATTATCACATCTTGTGTCCTGAGCCCAAGTCCGACTTGCTTGCTCAGTTAAGTTTAACCATGTATGAGTATCAGCAAAGTAGTTTCCAGCACACTCAGCTCAGGCATGACCTGTACTAGTCAGTACTTCCCACGTGTCCCTTTCCAAAGACAATCCCCCACATGCCCAGCTCCGGCATGACCCATGTGAAAAACTTTCTGAGTACCGAGGGTTACAGTGACATGGTAGGCACTTCATTACTTAATATTTTGATGGATTTTGTTTTAGATTTATAAATATAAACATCACAAGAAACTAAGTTAAATATGGTATGAGTCTATTCCTCACGAGCGATCCTAGTCCTAGATCTATCTCTAGATTATAGCTGTAATCTTCAACAAACCTTTCGTTGTGTGTGTGCGAAGATCTAATACCATCTTCTGAAGATTAATTAAAACAGTTATTGAGTACTTAATGTAAATATTTATTCTGTAACTCTCATTATACACAAAAATACATTGAATTTTGATAAAAATAAAACATATTTTTTTGCTGCATAAAAATGACAACTATTAGATAAAACTATATAAAATATAAAAAAATGTCAAAATTATATGATTATGCAAGAAATATATCATAAATTCCATTTATATAATATTTTATTATGTTTTTGAAGGAATTATGCCCTAGGCCAAAGTGTTGGACTACAGATTATATTATGAGAAACATGTTTATTCAGTTTATATATGAATGAGTATATGGTGACTAATATATTTACATATACTAGATCGACCGTGAATGACACTTCGGGTTCACGTCATCAGAATACATAATTTTGATAGTAGAACTGTGAGCCAATGAATGACATTCTAAACTGTCTCTGGTGATATGTAGGATGTTTATAGAGATAAACATACTTCAGGAAAGATGCTACATATCCACACTAGTATATTCACAGACTGGATGATCATGTTCTGCTGATAATGGTCATAGAGATATCAAGTCTGGAATATAGGTACGTGTTAGAGAATACATACTAGACTGACCACACTATGAAAATATGCATGATATATGTCATTAGTGATTCTCATATGAATAGTGTGCTTGTTTTTACGACCTGAGGTCACCATGGATTCCTGTATGTGGAACTGTATACTTTAATATGATTCTACGTCATCCGTAATGGGATGATCATTAGGGTCATCATTAGGTATGCACTAAATCATGACAAGGAATGTGAATGACCAAGATGAGATTTGTTCCTCTCGTCAAGAGGGAGATATCTCTGGGCCCCTTATGAACTAGGACTGAAGGAAATGTATGGTCATGCTCAAAATGGATTAACATGCGTTGTTAATATTATTTTGTATTTGTTCTGTCTAATTCTCAATCAGGAAAGAGACTTTGATCAAACTCAAGGATGACATACTTCCATGCCTTGTGATTAAGAGATATATCATAGAACAAAAGGAATAAACAAATGTCTATTCTGATAGGTTTATGATCATTGATCATTTCATTTAACATGAGTAGTCATGACATCAGTCTAGAGGTTACTCATATCTTACGGTCTTTAGAAGATCGTTGCCAGTATTAAATGGAACCTAAACAGTCACACAATGAACTTCATTCATACGGGATGAAAATAACTCAAAACAATTATACATATGATGTATAAAATTGGTGAATGAAATAATCAATTATTGGATAGTTGATTGAACAAAAACAACACCATTATGTTGGCAATGGAATAGTTCCATTCCCAACAGAATAGATATGGAAACAATAATGACCTTGGCTGCGAAGTTTTCTGTTAAGGAAATACCTATTTCATTGGCAACGAAATAGTTCCGCTAAGAATGGAATAAGCGCAGATTAGGATTTTCAGTTATGGTAACTGAACAATCGTTCGCCTCGCTCTCTAATATAAATAAAAGGGCAGTGTCTTTCTATTTTACATACAATTTATAAGCCTCAGAGGTCATCGTGATATAGGAATAGAGAGAGAGTTTTGTGAGGTTATTTTGGAAAGTATTTTTCAATTATTCCGTTTGTCTGAAGCCAAGATTCTCATCTCGCCTTGATATAATATCCATCCTAACAAAAATAACCAATTGCCAGAAAAGTAATTTACAACTTTTGACAACTCACATGTTGCCATAAATATCAATTACAATTTTGGACAACTCACTGGTCTCCATAAACATTAAATAAAATTACAAGTATTCACAATCAAGATTACATCCCAGAACAATCACAGATCTAAGGCTTATACCATATTTATATATTTCCATGTATAACAAAAATTAAGATTTTTGCAAAAAGCCGCCTTACTCCATTCGGAACGGAACCAATCCGTGCTGAACGGAACCTGTGCTAAAAATTTGATAGTTTCCAGTGTTATTCCGTTCTCAACGGAACTATTCCATTGAGAATGGAATCGTGCTGGAAAATTCATTTTCTTCTGTTTTAGTTCCGTTTCCAAAATAGATTTCGAAAAACTATTTCTCGAAACTTTAGGAAATCATAATATCCAATATTATATTCCCATAAACTATTTCCATGATGTTTTGAAATAATATTTTTAAAACTCAAAAATTTATTTTACTAGAATTTCATAAATTTTAAATATAATCGATGATTATTTCTTTAACGAACGTTCTGATACCACTGTTGGGGAATCCGTAGCCATGTACGTTACATGCGCAGCGGAACCTACAGGTTCAACCCTCCCTAGGATCATCGTTAAGGGAATAAAAGTACGAGATTAGCTATTAAGTTTTATACATCGGATCTTTCTGATCCGTGAGACGAAGAACGGATGTAGGTCTGAACTATTCTTGACTTGCCACGTTCTCCTTTCTGAATCTTGATGCCACGAATCTCCTTCCTTCTCCTAGGGATCAAGAATGATCACTCGCAAGTTCTCAAGTTAGATAACCTCTACTCATATCTCCACGCCATTATTATTTATTCATTGGGGTTGTTTTGTTTTGGTGTTTCTTATATTGTACTCTCACTATTTTTCTTCAAATCAACCACCTTCAGTAGTATTGATTCGAAAACTTCAAATGAATGAGCTTTCATAGTGAGTCAAGATCCGTATTTCATTGAGTATTAAGTGCGCTTTGGCGCAACCCTCAATACACAACTATTTAGGTAGGAACACTTCCAATTGTATCATATACAACTCTTTCCTTTTATGGAATGAGAATCATATGCCCGGTGTATTATTCCATCTTGTGCCCTGAGCCCAAGTCCGACTTGCTTGCTCAGTTAAGTTTAACCATGTATGATTATCAGCAATATTCCGGATCTGTATCTGTATCCGAAATATCCGAACCGTATTCATATCCGTTTAATATCCGTGAATTTCGGACCCGAAGCATTTGCACCCCTGTCCTACCATAACCCAAATGACCCGCAACCCGAGTAATCTATTACCCGAAATACTCCGAATCTGAATGACCCGCCCGATTTGACCCGAAAATATCATGATTATTTTAATTTAGTAGACTGACTTGAATGGTTCAAATGACTGAAATGTCAATATGGATGACTCTTTCTCTCTTATTTGATTGATATTTGACCAAATTCAAAGTTTGACCTCGAATCAAATTGACCAGTGACCCGAATCCGAATGATCCGAAAACCGAAATGACCCGAACCCGAATGACCTGAAATATGAATGACCCAATACCAAAACTACCTGAAACTCAAATGATCCGTAACCTCAACGACCCAAAACCTAAATGACCTGTGACCCGAAACGACGTACAATCTGAATTGACACGAACCCAACTTGACCCGAACCCAAACTGACTTCCCTATTTGCCACATCTACTTAAAACCCTTTCTTCCAATTAATTGAAGTGTTTTGCTTAGGGACTCTCTTGCAATTTTTTCAATATTTCAAAGCAGTCCACATATTGACATTAAAATAATATAATTTGACATTAAAATATTGATATTAAAATATCCACATATTGACATTAAAATATCATTACAAAAATTTAAAATATCATAATTTATCAGTGTAAAAACTTGAAAATATTATATTTATCATTACAAAAACTTAAAATATCATATTTGCCATTCCAAAATTTAAACCCTATCAAATTTATCATAAACTTAAAAACATCCATCTTTTTTCGTTAAATCCGTTGTTACAATTATCATTTTAACCCTAAACTTATTTCATCAAGTAGATTATATTAAGCGTTGATTTGATGCGATTATTCCTAAATTATCTCCCTTCTCTCTTCAAGGTTTTCATGATTGAGATCGACATATAAACCGAAGATTTTTTTTTTTCTTCTTTTGATATGAAGTCAGAATTTAATATGAGTGAAAAATGTATTAAAGAGAAGAATCAACTATTTCAATTCAAATAGATTTTTGGAAGAATTACTTCTAAAGCGAAAAATTGAAAAGGAGGAATATATTATCTTTAGGATATAAATGCACCGTTAGTCCTTGTACTCTTCTCTCTTGGCAAGTCTTCTCTCTTGGCAAGTTAGTCCCTAAGCAAAACACTTCCTATACTTTGCACGGTTGGTCCCTGACCTAACAAATCAAAGTAAATACTGTTAATAATATTATGAAATGACCATTTTAGTCCTTAGCAAGCTATTATTTTCGCTGTTCTTTCACTTGCGCACGAAAGAAGAAACCCTTCCTTCACGTTCGTGCGAGATACCCTTCTCTCTCTGGAGCACGAGCTACGAGCTGCTCGCCTCCATGGAGCATCACCTCCCTCTCTCCAGTGAGTGGAGCTGGCCTCCCTTCTCCTTCGAACTCTTCTCTCCTAGCTCGCCTCCCTTCTCTTCGAAGCATCTCGCCTAATCAATCGAGATGACGGCTTCTCCTAACTCAAGCGGTATATTCTCTGGTATCTCTTTTGGCTCTGTTTGGTAGCCGAATAAGTTGAGGAATAATTTTTTGGGAGTTAAAGAAGTTATTCCTTCTTAACTCCAAATTATAGAGTGGTGTTTGGCAAGAGGATAAGAGCTAAAAATTGACATAATGTTGAATATAAAAAGAGTATATATGTAAATGACCAAAATACTCTAATAAATGATGAATAAAAGTTGTTTGTATTTACTTGAATATATTTTCATAATTATAACAAATACTAATTCATGAGTTTATTTATTAAAAATTGGAAGAATCCTAACATTAAAAAAAACTTTTTCTAATTCTTTTCTATATTTTTTTTATCATTATAATGTAAAGTTAGAATGATACAATAACCTTATATTAAAATTTATCAAAATTCACAACGTTTTTTCATTAGCTTAATTTGACCAAGTTGAAAAGTTCATAACTTCTTCCATTAAAGAAAAAAAAAAGAGCACTCTGCCACCCCACATAATATTTACTAACACTTGAAAAAAGCATATGCTATTATGATCTCAAATTAAAGAGAAAAAAATAAAGATTTTATTAATATGATTTATTTAAAAAAAAAATAAAAATATTAAAAAATATTTGAGGTCTAAGAGAAAATAAAGTAAAAAAATAAAATATTTGATGTTTGGGGAGAGAAGAATCTTGAGAATAAAACAAAGCCACTAAATAAGAAGTTGGGGTAAATTGGGGGCATTTTCGTCCTAAATATTTCTGAAAAAGGGGGATAACGTTATTCCTGCCTTGAGATGGGTTAAAATTTTGGGGATGAAATTTCAGTTATTCCTGTTTAACTCCTCATTTTTGTTCCCTGTTTGGCAGGAATAGCAGGGATAAACAAGTTTATTCCTGCTTTATCCCGTTGCCAAACATGGGCTTTATTTTTTGTTCTCTTCTCTCTTGGAGCTGTCCCAAAATGAGTAATAATATGGGAATATTTCCTGCTACTAGTAGCTGAATTGTGTGTATTTCTCATTTTCTGGAGGCATGTATTAAAGTTTTCAAAATTTACTTTGTATACAGATCTTAATTTTGCTTATTTGGCCCTAATTAATCTTGTTTCCGTAGACCTAGCTTTTGATTTTCTCGGACATTTGATCGAGCACCAAGTGTGCATTCTTAGAACCACAATTATGTAGTTATGGATTGGTAAATTTGACATTATGAGTATTTTTTCTACGTATATGATGAATATTCCTCAATTTCGGTGAGGGTTTAGAGTTTGATCCTCCCATCTGTCATGATTTATTTACTTTTTTAATTACTTAATATAGGTTAATAAGATGAAGAATTGGGATTCTATTGAGAAGGTGGCAGTTGAAGAGCACAAGGATGAGACACAGATGGGAGCGGATACGAACAAACGGAGAAACAGGAGAATGCGGCTGCAAAAGTATATAAATAAGAGTGGCACAACTGGTATGGCCACTGGTACGATGGGTTACAAGATATGTTGTGATTGTACGTTTTTGTAAAAGTAATTAGGATCCCTGTTGTGTATTGGGCACTCATTTGGTTGGTGGTTTTTTTGTAGTTTTGATGTTTTTGAAATTAATTATATGTATGCAATAATATTATGTTTTTTTTTTATTAAGTCAAATTTGATTTGTGTGCAATAATAACAAGTCACAGTTCTTCACTGTTTGGAAAATGAAACAAGAGAGAACCTGCATAAAATATAGTTGAAAGTTTGAATCAGATAGTAAGATTAGGACAAAACATAACAAAAATTATAAAAAAATAGTAAATTTCATAACGGTAATTATACGAAATTTCTAGAAAACGGGTTGGTATATAATAAATATATTTTAACATTAATAAAAAAATACTAGAAAAATTATAACAAGGTTCAACAAAAGAGTAAACAAAAGACGAGTAAATAGCCGTTTATTTTACTTTCTGAATCATAAAATTAAACTATTAAAAAAATAGAAAAGGGAAATTTATCAAAAAACCCTCCAACTTTTAAGATTCCTTCAAAACCCCCTATGAAATCAAATAATTTTTCTTTTACCCCCTACATAGACTATTCCATCCTCAATGTTTACTATAGTTTTCTATTTCTTTTTCATTTGGAGGGCTGGACTGTTATCTACAAAATGTATTAAAATGAAATAAATAAAACTCTACAATTATAAATATATTTAGTAGTAATGTTTTTATAAAACGGTTGAAAATAAAAGAGTTTTCAGCAGAAACAATCATGATAGTTAGAAATTATTAAATATGATATTAAATATGAAAATAGTTCAACTGAAAAATAACAAAGAAATTAAATAATTAGCACCATCAACAAAATCCATATCATTCAGTCTTGACACAATTAAAGAAAAATGAGAAAATCTTTAACCAATTCATAAACATATAACTTCATTAACCATATAACACAATCAACAACTTATATACCTAAACCCAACCAAATTATAGGTTACCACAAAAAATAAAAGTAGCCATATAATAATTCTAACTCTAATTCTCAGGTTTATGACAAAACGCAAAAATATCTTTATCTATTAGTCGGTCATTAACATAGGCCACAATCATCTTCAATATCTTGATTTAGTGTCACAAATGACACTCAAATGCGGTCTAGAAAAATCGTCGTGCTGTCACCTACCCTCATTATGAATAATTATCTCTGTTGCTATAACCATCTATAAAAATAGGGAAAAAAATTAAATTAGAAAAAATAAGATTTGTCAAGATTATTTTTTTATTTTCTTGTGCAGTACATAAGGCTAGAAAGGATATTTTGCAAAATGAGTACACAACAACTAGAAAGAAATACTTGAACCAAACTGTACAGTCGTACTTTCTCCGCGGGGGGGGGGTGGGTTTATTTCTTATTTGGTAACTAAATAAGAAGAAAAATAGTACAACGAATAACACATGAAACCGGAGCCATCAACATATCATATTAATTTGATGAGATACATATATTTTTCTCAGTTTCGAAGAATTATGCTGACAAATTTTGATAAGTTTCTTGAATTTCAAGAGTAGTTATTTAATAGTTGTACTACGAATTTGTTTATACATACGCTGACAATTCATAATTATTATGTTTTAGTGTGCTAAGCATATTTAAGAGAATAAAAAAAGTTGACTTAAATCAACATAAATATGCAAATAAAAAACAGAGCAGTAAAGAAAAGACACAAGATGAGAAAGTAATGAAACCATCAAGAGCTCAGATAGTCTCAATTTCAATTGGGCAATTAAGCCAAAGGATGAATTTCATCTATCATCGGTCTAAGTTTAATTGTAATTGTGGCATAACACAACACAACAATAAACCAGGAAAGAAAAAAAAAGATAATTTTTTTTTTGCAATCTTGATGGAAATTGGCAAAGAGAGGTTACAACTAATTAAGGATTTAATTGCATATCAAAATTAATTTACCGAATTAATGTTATTTAATTGTATGATCAATATACTACAATTATTTTGTTCAATTGACAAAGAGAAAGTGCAAACAATATCACAAACACCAAGTGTGCATGCATAAACAAGCAACACATAGACAACTCAGCTAAGACTAACCAAATTAAAATCCCAAGTAAACAAAGACAAATCATTTTTTGATCAATGCAATTTCATCATGGAAGCAAGAACCACAAAACAAAGAATGATTTGCTTTTAACCTAAGTTAAATACCATATAAATAAAAAGGACAAACCAGTAGCTTCTTGATGGATTCCAAACTTAGCAATGGAAGAGACGAGCTACACAGACAAAACGCGAGCAAAATGAGTTCGATCCATTTGAGGCGAGGCTTTGCTGGACAGCAAGGGGAGACGGCGATTTCTTCAGCTCGACGAAGAACTAGGGTTTATTGAGTTTGGGGAGAGAGTTCGAGCTATTGATTTGGCCGTTCTCTGGAAAGGGAAATAACGACAAGTGTTTTAGAAAGGGTATTTTGGTATTTCTTCAAAATATAGCGATGGATCAGACGGAATTGTAACTGTAGGGGGTAAAGAAAAAATTAAACTCATGTCAGAGGGGCTGAAACAGAGAATCTAAAAACTCAGGGACTTTCTGATAATATTCAAAAAGGTTAGGGGGTTTTTGAAAAATTTCCCAATAAAAATTCTAAAATAATGAAAATCACCAAATGAGCTCTAAATTATCAAAAACAATAAACCATCAAATTGAATCATAAATCAACAAATTATATCCTAAATCATCAAAAAACAAAACCTAAATCATCGAATTACACTTGAATTTATCCAAAAAGAAATCAAAGTCAACCCTTTTTTTAGGAGTGGTTGCCTGTTGAACTAATAAGAAATTAAAAAGATACAATCTGGTAAACTCCAGTGTCTCTACACCATTGATGGTTAGATTACATAACCACTCAACTACCAAAAGAAAAGTAAAAGAAAATTATATCACTGATCTGCTATAAAGTATAAACTTAGACCACAATTGTGCTTCATGTATCATGTATGGTTGTTGAGTAATTTACATCCAGTGGCAAGGTTGTGTTGACGAAAGACTTTCATAATTTGCTCATTTGGAAGGCTCTTTGACTTTCTTCCTCTTTTCTTTATATTTGATACATCCAAGATAATTTCCTAGTCATCAAAACGTATCTAAATATCACTAATGGATCAAATAACATTAAATCTCATCAAATTAGTTTAATAACTTAAAATGCTTCCTCACCTACATACACAATTAAAAAAATAAGAGATTCAAACCATTTTATCGGCCACAATTAATCTATACCCAATTCAAAATTGAGCGGTTAAGGTAAATATTATTCAAAGTTGAGTTAAATAATCTCACAAATCGGTTCATGTGCAAGAGAAATACACATTAAATTACTGGATCTCAAGACCTATATCTAATTTGAGTTAATTAACTCAAATTTCGCTATCAAGCAATTCATCAAACAGTTATTGTGTAACTACTTTCTCACATAAAAATAAGCCAATCCTACATAAGCATGCAACAAGAAATACTTACTACCAGAACTCAAATTTGGACCAAAGCAGCTCAAACTGAGGAGACAAAAGACACACACAGGAGGGGGGCTAAACGGCTGAGAACGGAGCTAACATGCTGACGGCAGAGAGAACCTGCTGAAGGACGGAGCGAATCGGCTGAGAGCGGAGGAGAAGCAATTCGATGGGAAGGTTTTGTTCGAAGGGTTTCTCTGTCGGACAGAAGGAAGAAGAGACGATTTTCATTAGAACAAAATTAAAATACAAGGGCAAAACGGGTGTTTTAAAAAAAATTCAACGGGATTAAACTCCTCTGTTAAACGAGAGACTAACCATGCACTATTTTAAATAGTATATGGACTAAATGAGCTAAATCAACAGTACATTGACAAAAAATTGTTAAGGGAAAAAATTACATGGACTAATAGTGCATTTATCCCTTATCTTTATCTTTATAGATAAAAAAAATTTATGCGAAAATGGTGACAAAATGTACCAGAATTTAGGTTGAAAAGAGAATATGTATATTTGTTGGTGAAGAAGAAACGAAAGAACATTTTGGTCGTAATAAATAAAATTTATGATTTTGGATACATTCGATATTTTTGATGTTTTAAAAGGATAAATTTTGACAACTATGATATTTTAAGTTTTTATAATAGTAATTATTATATTTTAAAGTTTTTATAATGATAAATATGATATTTTAATTTTTATAATGCCAAATATGAAAAGTAATTCCGTATATGAAAAGGCCCATTTCTTTTCTCTTCACCACCCTCATTGACTGACTCATTCTCCCATCCCATCCCGTCCCGTCCCGTCTCTTCGCCCTCTTTCTCCCGACCTCATTCTTTACAATCTCCGACCTCCGCCTCTCCTTGTTCATCTCAAATCCGTAAGTCTCTCTCTCTCTCTCTCTCTCTCTCTCTTTGTGTCGTTCTCTCCCCCTCTCCCTCCAATAATCCCCTTTCTCTCCTTATCTTTTTCTTGCAATATTGCCTAAAGACTTCTTTGTGATGATTGTTGGTTAGTTATCAGGTCAATTGCTCATTGCTTAGATTTTTTTCTACTGATTACTGGTTGGTTAATTTGGTTTGGGCAATTAGGGTTTAATGCATAATTATGATTTTGTGTTGCTTAGTAGGTAAGGTTTTGGTAATTTGTTCTTCGGAAATTTGGGTTTTGTTGATTAGGATTTAGGATTTTTAATTAAGCTATACAATCATGTAGTATCAACTACAATCTGAGAGTTCTTATCATTTTCTGGTTCTTCATTTGATGTTAGTCCCGAATTAACATAGCAACTATCAAGGTTTATTTCTCTAGCTCATTCTTTATTTTACTATTGCTTTTTCTTACATTTCTGTGAACTTATTTATCGAAAAAGGATTCCTATGAACTTAATATTTGGAGCAATTATCATGAACAGTCTTTTGTTTCTGAATTTGATTCTCTTTACAATTTACATTTAATGCGCATCTCTACTCTTGTAGTTGTAATCTTATTTTTACTTTAGAACAATATTTATGATGTATAGTTTATTTTTTCTAGACCAGTGTTACATTAGATGACTTGTTCTAAACATAACCACTTTTCTTTTTATTTTTTTCTTCGTGTTTCTAAATTTACTAAAGCATGGCGACCAATGCATCCGAACTTGAGCAATCACAGACCATATCAAAAACTGTTAGTGGGACCCACAAGTGGAAGGTTGATGGTTATTCTCTCAATCAAGGGATTGGTATTAACGAGTATTTAACATCCGCCATATTTACTATTGGAGGACATGACTGGGTTATAGCGTACTTTCCTGATGGATTCACCAACTATGACAAATCTTATCTAGGTTTCTACCTTAAGCTCAAATGTGCGGGCAAGTTGGTAGAGGCACGATACAACTTAACCATGCTTGATCAGAGCGGGAACCCGTCAACACTGAGTTACAACAGTCCAGTATGCACCTTTGGTAGGAACTACAAGGGTTGGGGCCCTTGTAATAAGTTTATAAAAAGGGAAACTTTTGAAACATCGGACTATCTTAAAAACGATTGTTTCACGATAAAGTGTACCGTTTTTGTAATGATTTGCGGATCGAAGAAGTTTGAACCAATTATAGTGCCACCTCCAAACTTAAACAAGCAACTTTGTCAACTCTTCAAGGCGGGCGATGGGGCAGATGTTACTTTTAATGTAAGTGGTCAATCGTTCAAAGCGCATAAATTCATGCTCGCGGCAAGGTCTCCAGTTTTCCGTGCTCAATTTTTCGGTCCGATGAATAAGAAAAGGAAAAGAAGCATATCAATTGACGATATTAAACCCGAGGTTTTTAGGATTTTCCTCCATTTCATATATTCAGAGTCATTAACTGAGCTGGAAGAAGGTGATTCAATGATGTATCAGCATTTGCTTGTAGCAGCAGATCAATATAATGTAGAGAGGTTGAAGCTAATATGTGAAGCTAAGTTATCTGAAAATATTGAAATGAATAACTTGGCTACAACATTGACCTTAGCCGAGCAACATAATTGCTCCACACTTAAAGCTTCGTGTTTTAAATTTATTTCCTCCCCTAAATTTCTTGCTGAGGTCATGAAAACCAAAGGATTTGAACATTTGACTCAAAGTTGCCCTTCCATCTTGAACGAACTCAGGGAGAATTTGAGTGACAATAAATAGATTTTTTCATCATGCTTTACTTTTTTTTTAGTAAACTTGTAAAGAGCAATAATAATTTCAAAACATTTGCATAAGAACTAGTAGTATGTTTAATTACTTGTTGATTTTCTTCTAACTTCTTATGTTAATTTTTCTATTTCTAATTATTATGCATAATAAAGATAGTTTGTTTTATAAATCACACATCCGTCTATACATATGCCAATAACTTTTTTCCTTCAGATAAAAAGGAAAAAACTTTGTAGCGTAGATAGACGATTATTAAAAACAACATATGCAAATACTTTTATATGCAAATACCTTTTTTCTTCTAGAAACCTGGAGGCTAAATCAAACAAAGCCACTTTCTACAAATGATTAAGAAAAGGCAAAGACAAGAACAAGTCCTACGAAGAAAAAATGCGCTTGGCGTCGCAAAACAAAAATAGAGTAGAAAAAACCAAAAAAGTGAAAAACAATGAATGGTTCTATCTCTTCAAACAACAAAGCAAATTAAAAGAAAACATCAAATATAAAAGTCAGCAATACTGCCAGTAACCATGACAACCTAAAACAGATTAGTCTTATCACTAAAAGCTCCTTCTGCATCATTTTGAAATCCTAAATCCTAGGCATGAATCATTGTATCTGAATAAGAGTTATTAGGCATTCTTGATTTGAATACAATCCAAATGTATGAAAGTCTGGTCTTTTAAGCATCGCTTCCACCACACACAATCCCTCGCATTATGTATAATGAGCGAAGAGGAAACCGAGATATCATTCTCATTTGAAGTGGAAGACATAGTAGTGATTACCTCCTTGTTGCCGGAATAAAACAGGCAGTAGTTATTTGGATAACTGAAAGCCATAAATTCCATTGCTCTCGTACTTAACCCATCAATTCACTTGCAATAGAAGATGCGCACTTGTTTTCGATCCTGTGATTCTCACTCGATTTATTGTACTCATTGGATCAGCTGGTCTATGCTTGAAAGCAAAATTATTTCCTATCTTCCATATTTCACTCGTCAAACTGAATAATAGCCACCAATTAAAAGATGGAATCCGATTTGTTATAGTTCAATGTCAGGGAGAATACCATGACATCAATACAATTGCACAACTATAAATTTCAGTCAAAAGTATAAATTGAACTATAAATCCTATTTATTAATATTTAATACTTCATGCAAATATTTATTTTCAATTCAAGAACATAGCTATGAAAATCAGAATCGGGAAGTCCTTCAATGCCCGGGGAATGAGAATTGCCCAAATCGAATCATAATCGGCCAAGTCGGATCAGAGAATGGATTTTGTTCAAAAAGTGCTATATATATCATCACAAAGAAAAAATATGTCATTAATAAAGAAATACTAAAAAGACGAATACATCAATATAATACATGAAAAAAAAAAGAACAATGTACTTTGGCCATCTGACTGAAATTACAAAACCACCCTTAGGTATATCGAAATTGTAATACAATTTATCAGAATTTTACATATCCATCTACAAACTGTTAATTTTTCCACAAGAGAACACACAAAATGGAAAACAAAAAAATATCATCTGATCATCTCTTCACAGAAAAATTATAAAATGGCACTCCATTATTCCATGAATCCGTCCAGTATAATTAAGTTATTCGGTGGTCCCTACTGATAAATTTTAAATTTTAATTATTTTAAAATGATGGGAAGCATAGAGAAACATACTAGTACTAATCTTATGAAAAGAAACCAAGACAAGCCACAGATAAAATCTGTGAAATATTAGAAATGAGAAATAGAACAAACATGAGAATTTTAAAATGATGGGAATCATAATCTTATGAAAAGAAATAAAAGAAACATCACCATTAAATCTCAAGGTCCCCCAAATAAAATCAAATATGAGAATTTACATATCATACAGTACCAACATGTGCACCAATTGCACTAATTTACACCATCTTACAAATTATATATTCTGTCCAAACCAAATTCAATACTTCAGTTTCCGGGAACAAAATTCGTGGCAAAAGCCCATGCATTGTTGTTGACCGGATCCGCAAGGTGGTCCGCCAAATTCTCCAAAGGCCCTTTGCCAGTCACAATCGCCTGGACGAAGAATCCAAACATTGAAAACATGGCCAGCCTTCCGTTCTTGATCTCCTTTACCTTCAACTCTGCGAAGGCCTCAGGGTCATCAGCAAGACCCAATGGGTCAAAACTGCCACCTGGGTAAAGTGGGTCTATGACCTCACCGAGTGGACCACCAGCAACACGATAGCCCTCGACCGCACCCATTAGGATGACTTGACATGCCCAGATTGCCAAAATGCTCTGTGCATGAATCAAGCTTGAGTTGCCCAAGTAGTCGAGTCCTCCTTCCGAGAAGATTTGTGACCCGGCCTTGAACCAGACAGCCTCACCAAATTTGACACCGTTGCGGGCCAAGAGTTCGGGGAAGACGCAACCTAGTGCACCAAGCATGGCCCAGCGGCAGTGGATGACCTACATTACATGCTCAAAGAATTATAAGGTTGGATATTTGTTGATAAATATGATAAATATACATGATGGACAAGTTTCCATATCTAATTTAGTTAAGATATTATAGAATTAAACCAGACCTCAAGCTCACGATTCTTGGCGAACGTCTCAGGGTCGGCAGATAGACCAGCAGTGTCCCACCCATAGTCACCAGGAAACTCACCAGTTAAGTAAGACGGTGGCTCGCCAGAGAGTGGGCCCAAGTACAAAGCACGGTCCGGGCCATACCACGGACTGCCAGACGAAACAGGCTTTGCCTTGGCAGCTGTCTTGCGCATGGTTACACGAGCCTCAAAAATGCTTTCTGGAGTAAGTTTTACCGCCTTTCCGGCGAAAGAAGATGAGAGGGCCATTCTGCTGGTTGCCATTGGTTGTAGCTTGAAAAAACTTTGCCTTCTATGCTTTTGCTTATTGATGATGAGTTGTTGAAGAAAATGAATGTGAGGGTTTATATATATAGATAGCAGGGAAGTTTGTGAATAAGTGATGTGGAAATATTTGGGCCACAATAATGTTGGATAGTTATGAGGTATGGTTGCAATCTATTTTTGTGAGTGCTGATTGGAGGATCAAGATATATGCAGTCCCACATATCTCATTTTTACAAAAAAAGATATTAGAAAATTCAAGAATTGTATTTTCCTTTGGGACCGGATATATCACGACAGGATTTTCCGTCGTGATATCACGACAATATAGAGACGATAAATAGTATATAAAATTAAAACAAACAGTATATAGAAAACAATATATAAGTTAAAAATGAAAACAATATATACGTTAAAAATGAAAATAGTATATAGAAAACAAAAAATATATAAAAACGCAGAAGAAACAGTACACGGTCGCAACAGGGTCATATTCAACCCCGTCGTGATTTCAGATTTCCCTTTTCCTTTTTGTCAAGACAATTTGATCAAAATATTCAGTGAAATTGGATTCCATTAAATAAAATAGAAATAGAATACAATGTCATTATTAACATATGGCAAAATAAAATAAGTGACTACGGAGAAGAATTATTCTATTTTTGAATTTTTGAAGAATGGGGGACCATTTTGCAATTTTCTATAGATTCTGGATTTCCCTATAATTTAGGTACAATGCAAGGCTTCTATGCAAAAAGATCATCCAACCAAATCAGCAAATCAATTTCACTCAGACTATATTGCAAAAAGACATAAGATGGTGGTGACACAGAAAAATATTATAAAAAACGGTTTAGACAATTGGAATTAACCAAAGTAAATATAAGCATCTCCTGTACAACACGTCTTAAATAACTAAAAACATAGGTCATAAAAACCAGAAAACATGACTCTAATCTTTCTAATCTAATTTTTGTACTCGTCACAAGATCAGCCGTTACAAAAAATAAAGTCCAAAGTTCAGCAACAAAGAGACATCACTCAAATCATAAATTATTAACTCTGATACTTCAATTAATCTTCTCAAATGTACAAAACTATACCGAAACTATTCCACTTTCTTCTCCTGCTTCAGAAGAATTCGGTAGCTCGACCAATGACTCAATATCAATGCTTCCTGTGCGACTCTTCTTGTTTTTCCGTTCCTTTTTATTTAAGCAAAAAAAAATTCACATAAAATCTTTGCTAGGTAAATAATATAGTTTTGAAATGGTTCTCCAATACATATCATTAAGCAGTATAATGAAACTAAAACCACTCAAATAAATTTTAAATCATATAAATTTGATTGAGAAAAAGTGCAAAAGTGTTGGGTTGTTCTAGTTTGTAGGACCTATTGTTTATTATATTCTTATATTTAGTTCAAGTACATTATAATCTAAAGAACATTAGATGATGAATAACGATTTTGACCACCAAAAAGTACCATAGCATAAAGCATATTTCTATACGTTATGCCATTTGTTGCATCTTTTTAATAGAACAAACAAACAATATTATCTAATAAAAAATTTCTATGTTGTATGCAAATATCAGTTTATACCATTTTTGAGTTGTTAATATCAATTATAATGGACTAACGATGCTTTGACAACCATTTTTCGGCAGTTCTTATATTATCAAACCTCTTACAAGAATAAACTGCTTTCTATACAAAATTCAATATACAATTTTCTCTATCAAACACATCATTTGCTTATAATATGACAGTTTTGGCTTGTTGGGATAAATGTACAGTTCGTCCCTATACTTTAATTGGATTGCAATTTGGTCCTTGGAATATTGATTAACTTTTTAGGTTCCTATACTGTACATATTGTGCTAGATTAGTCTCTTACTTATGACCTGATCATGCACGTTTTTATAAGTACAAGGATTAAAAAGTTAACAATAGTGTAGGGACTAAATTGTAATCCAATTAAAGTACAAGGACTAACAGTGCATTTGTCCCCGACTTTGTATACTAACAAACTGTTGAGTAGAAAATTATTGGGGATAAATGCACCGACTTTGTATACTAACAAACTGTTGAGCACAAAATTATTAGGGATAAATGCACCGTTAGTCCGTGTACTACATATTTAACCTTTTTAATCCCCGCACTTCATAAATTGTGCATGGTTAGTCCTTGACTTAACAAAACATGTTAATACCGTTAATAAAATTTCTAAATGACCATTTCCCCTTAAAAAGGAAAAAATGAAAGAATTCCTTTTAAATTGTTAAAAAAAAATTCTAAATTATTAAAAGATTATTAAAAAATAGTAAAATAAAAACTCCTTCCAAACTTTGGAAAAAAAATCTTTAAAACTGTGAAGTACAAAATGGCCATTTAAAAAAAATAATAATGCTATCAACATGTTCCGTTAAGTCAAGAGGGACTAAATGTGCATTATTTTGTAAACTACATAATGTGTATTATTTTATGAACTACAATTCAATGAATAGTACAAGGACTAACCTGCAATCCAACTAAACTACAGGGACCAACACTCCATTTATCCCAAAAAAACAATAATATTTACTCAAAACTAACAAATAAAACTACCTCTTGAGGCAAGGCTTGCACAGACTCAAGCATCTGAACGACCTGGCTCATTTTGGGTCGCTTATCCGCATCGGGATCCACGCTTTTGAGCGCCACCAAAAGGACTCGTTTATTTTTGATATATTGTTTTACCCCTTTTTAACATACATTTTTGTTTTCAATATACTGTTTTCACAGTTACTGCTGTTTTCTCAATTTTATACACTTTTTATTAGCTATATATAATGTCGTCATGATTTGGGCGTGCTACAGTGCGTTGTGATATATCAGGTTCCATCCAACAAAGCTACAAGGACCAAGACTCCATTCATCCCAAAAAAACAATAATATTTACTCAAAACTAACAAATAAAACTACCTCTTGAGGCAAGGCTTGCACAGACTCAAACATCTGAACGACCTGGCTCATTTTGGGCCGTTTATCCGCATCGGGATCCACGCTTTTGAGCGCGACCAATAGGACTCTTTTAAGAGCTCTTAAGCTCGGTTTTGTGTGGAGGCTCGGGTCGATCACCTCTTCTGTTCTTTTATTTCCCACCATCATTTTTAACCACTCGACCAGATTCACCTGTAATGGAAATGTAAGCATTGAAATATTTCATTATTTTTATGAAAAAATAATATTTTGAGAGAGAGAGAGAGAGAGAGAGAGAGAGAGAGAGAGAGAGAGAGAGAGGTTACCACTAACCATTCAATATTTTTATTTGCTTCTTTTTTTATGAAAGAATATTTTGTTTTGTTGTTAAGTGTTTGTTAGTTAGTTTGGTTTTGTGGATAAGTGCTTAAATTGAGGGATAAAATTGAACACTAAACATTAAAAAAAATAACCGAGTAACTAAAAAAATAAAGAAAAATTAAAAGTGGGAATGGTTGGTTTGTACAGGTTTAGGACCCTAAGCCAAGAAAAAAATATAGACATCAAACTAAATTTTTTAACTTTTAGTAAAAAGAAGCTGAATTTTCCACTTATCAAATAAGAAGTTGCATTTTCACATGAAATGTACAACAATACCAAAAGTATAAATGACCTAATATTATATTATAAGATCTTACCTCATTACTAGGTCGAGCATAATCAATAGGATCTCGACCAGTCACAGCTTCTAATACAAGAACTCCAAAACTGTAAATATCGCTTTTTTCGTTTAACAGACCAGTATTTGCATATTCAGGCGCCACATACCTTAAATAATAAAAACAAAAAAATTCAAATTGAGAAACAAAAAAGTTAACAATTTTGTAGAGAATATATATATGTAGTAGAAAACTAGGGTGAAAATTGGGCGAATAGAATGGTCCTTTGAATTTCACGCAGCCCCATTTGGTCCACAAACATAAACCCTAAAAATAGTATACTCTATTTTCTTGAGTTCAGTGTTTTGAGATGAGTTCTATGATGTTAATAACAACAAAACAAGTAATTCTTCATGAGAAATTCTTTCAAATGGGAAATGAAGGAAGGACCAAATAGGCATGAATAGTAAATTAAACTATCAGGGGCAAAAATCAAACATTATCACTCAACTACAAAAGCAACAATAACCGAAAACTTGAAGGATCAATTCATAACAAATAATAAACTCTAAAACTCTAAACTACTAAATGAAAGCAATATAGTCCAATACTACATGACTCCAAAAACAACAATTACCTAAACATGAAGGACCAACACGCAACAAATAACAAACACTAAAACACCAAAAGAAATCAAAACAATCCATTACCTTTATGTACCCAAAATCCCTACTAATTAGCACAAAAGAGAGCCATATACCCATTACTTTAATACAAAAAAACAACAATTACCTAAAACTCGAAGGATCAAAACACAACAAATAACAAACTCAAAAATAGCAAAACAATTCATTACCCGTATGTACCCAAAATCCCTAGTAATTAGTACAAAAGAGAGCAATATAATCCAGTACTTTCATACAAAAAAGACAACAATTACCTAAAACTCGAAGGACCAAAACGCAATAAATAACAAACTCAGAAATAGCAAAAAAATCCATTACCCGTATGTACCCATGACTCTAGTGGAAACGTAGCTTTTGTCCGAGCCCAACAACTTGGCCAAGCCGAAATCTGAAAGCTTTCCGTTAAACTCATCGTCGAGTAAAATGTTGCTCGATTTTATATCTCGGTGCACCACTTTCGGATCGATTCCCTCGTGTAGGTACGCCAGCCTGTAAAAGAAATGTAAAAATTTAATCCAGTTTTGATTAAAGTATGGAATTAAGGATAGTAAAGCTTTGATTTTGCTACTAAACGTCAAGATTGGTCCAATTTTGCATTAAGTTTGCCTTCGGTTGTGGAATTATGACTTAATTAAGAACTCACTGTACTCAATTCATGCAAGTTTGAGCAATTAAACCTCTAAAAATACAGAAAAAAAAGTTGAAAAAGTGGCATAATAATGTAAGATATTTAACAAATTTTGATTGAATTAAGCAATTAAGCATAGTAAAACATTGATTTTGCAATGAAACGTTGAATTAACCCAATTATGCGTTAATTAAGAACCCACTAAACTCAATTCATGCAAGTTTGACAAATTACACAACAATAATACACAAACAAAAGTTGCAATAGTGGCACAAAACCTGGTATGTAAATCCTTAGATGAAAGATACTATATATTAATTGATTAATTAATTAAATTAGGGTTTTAGACTTACGCCTTTGCAGTTCCAAGTAGAATTTTGACGCGATTTTCCCAACTGAGGACTCCATGATTGGACATGGCACCATGCAGCCATTGCTCTAGGTTTCCATTATTCACATATTCATACACAAGCATCCTATTAAATTATCATAAAAATAATTAGCAAAAAGATATAAAAAGTTAGATGAAAAAAATGGTAAAATAAAATAATGAGAATATGCAGTCAAACAAAGTCACATCCTATTAAATTATTAAAAAGAATTAGAAAAATGATAAAATAAAGTTAGAAGAACGAAAAGTAAAATAAAATAATTAAAATATACAGGTTATTTATGTTATGAGGCGAAAATACGTATTTTGCAAAAAGACAAGTAAAGAAAAAATACATGAAGTTTCACACTACGCTTAAAACTTTCTAAAATTAGAATTATCATAAACTCTAGATACATAAAACAAAAGTAAATAAAAGATTTGATATTATACTTATGAAGCTTTATAAATAATAACCTCAAATTAAAACTATAGTCCAATTTGCAAGGAAATAATTCCATACCTCGGGTCCCTTCATGTCATTTTGGGTCCCTTAGAAACTAAAATAAGTTTCACATCACACTAACTTTCTAAACCTAGAATTACCATAAGCTTTGATACATAAAATAAAACAATTTTTTTTTATATTACTCTAAAATTAAAACTGTATGTGCAACTTGTAAGGAAATAATTCCGTAGCTATGGATCTCTTCATGTCATGTTGGTCCTTACAGACTAAAATAAGTTTCACATTACACTAAAAAAATTTCTAAAATTAGAATTACCATAAGCTTTTGATTTTTTTGATATTATACTCTAAAATTAGAACTATATGAGCAATTTGTAAGGAAAATAATTTATTCCATACCTATGTGTTCCTTCAACACAGTATCCCAAAAGCCGTACCAAATTCTTATGTCTGACATGTCCTATCGCTTCTACTTCCACTCTGAACTCTTTCTCTGCTTGACCCCTAATATTAAAAATAATTACACAACAAACATGACATTTATTATTGTTAGTACAATTAATAAAAAATCATCTTTTTGGATTTAGAATCATTGCTATAATTGCAGAATTTGAGGGCAGTTGCTGCAAAATTGGGCCAAATTGGTAAAAAATCTTACAGCAGGAGCTTAATTGGGCTTAATTAAGGGTTTTCCTCCAGAACTAAAGCTTGATTGGGTTCCATTGAGAAATATGTTTATAATTGGAACTTAATTAGTAAAGATAATAAGAATCATTTCTTCGGAGAGCATAAGTTGAGTCACAATCATGGTATAATTGCACTATTGAGGGTAAGTAATTAATGCAAAGTAGGGTCAAATTGAGGAACTATTTTATAATTAAATCAAACAAACTCAATTCCAATCCAAACTCACAAATTGTTAAGAATCCTCTTGACGGCGACATGACTCCCATTCACCAACTTGCCCCTATACACAACTCCGTAGCCTCCTTCACCAATCACATTTCCCTTATCAAATCTCCCCGTCGCCATTTCCAAGTCCCTCAGCGTGAACCAATGCCCCCACCCGATGTGATTCAATTCGTTCAGTCCCACAAGCGGCGACGCGATTCTGAACTTAGATTTGTTGTTATTGTTTGAGTTGCTTTCGTTGGAGTAATGGCTGCTGTTGTCGGAGAAGTTGGAGGTTTTGGATTCGATGATGAGTTTGGATTCGGGCTCGGAGAAGGACTGGATTAGGGTTTGGGAAGAAGGGTGGTGGACGGAGTCGACGGGGATTTCTTTCGAGATTTGGGGGATTTGGAGGTGGTTGGTGTGGATGGTGGAGTAAGTGATTGGATTTGGGGATTTTTTGGATTTCCTTTTGAGGGAGGCGTAGATGAGGAGCATGAGGAGGATTAGGGCGATTAGGATGCCGATGAGGATTGCGATTAGGACCCAGAGTTTGAGGTCAAAAATTGGGGTTGATTGGGATAATTTGTCGTTTAGAGATGACATTTTTTGGTTTTATTTTGGAGATTGGGGGATTTTTAGAACATGGGTGTGGAAATTGAGGCCTATGGTTCTTGTCCTGAAAATTGAGAAATGATTAGATCAAATTTCGGAATAAATGGGATTGGAAATTATTAATGAGGTAATTGGCTTTTCTGAGAAATTGTAAATGTAGATATAAAACTTCAGTTATTTTCAAAAACAATGTAAGCCCAAATCTTTGTACAGAGTAAAGATTAAGAGGAAACGAAAGAGAAATAGTACATCAAAATAGAAATCTTTCAAGAGAATAAATCGTCCATTGAAGTTATGAAGCACAAATAAGAAGGCTAAGAGAAATCTCAGGACGAAATGATATCTTAGCAACTATGTACTGAAAATTAAATGTGTAGGACCTAGAATATAAACTGTACCTTCACTACAAAACAGCACGAATTCCAGAGAAATTGCCTCTTTAAGCTTTAAACAATTCAATTCACTTGTACCCTGCTTGTCCAAGAAGCTAACCCAATTTCAGATAGAGAGAGAGAGAGAGAGAGAGAGAGACTTTGTTCATAATTTGACAGTTTGGAAGGGGATAAAAGTGAACAGGTTGGCTGAATTGTTGGTGGGCCTTTCGTCAAATGAGATTGAATGGCAGGAAATGGGTGAATGACAAAAAAGTGAGCTATACAGACTTGTTTGCAATGGCACAAACACACATGACACACAAAGAGAGAGAAAAGGGGGAGGTTGCAAGAGATGCAATTAAAGTGATTTGGAATTGAATAGGGGGCGAAAAAGAAGGGGAAATTCGGTTTAGAAGCTTAGGCACAAGGTCAACAAAGAATTTTTTATAAAAAAGAATAATAAGAGAGGGATTACATCTATCAGTTTGACCCTAATTCATAAAATTCAGAAAACATATATATGGATTGTTTTTTTAGCAACAATTATTATATACTTATTTAAACAAGGGAAATTTTTCAAAAACCCCCTAACTTTTCTGAATATTATCAAACCCCCCCCTCTTTTTAGATTCCTTCAAAAACGCCTTATCTTTTTAGCCTTCTTCAAAAACCCCTTAATTTTTTTGAAAATTATCAATAACTCCCTCTCATTTAGTTATATTGTTTTAAATGGCAATTTTATCCCTCTCATTTTAGTATAGTTTTATTTTTTAAGTGATATTATTATTTTCAATATTCCAACTTATATTGAAAAAATTATATATTTTACAAAAATGTAAAAAAAAAAATTAATTGGAATATTTTTTTAAATATAATTTGGAGTAAAATGCCAATACACCATAATCCTACAAAAAATATAGAAAATTTGCAAAAAAACCCCTGTATTATTTCTAAAATACAAAAATATTTTTAAATATAATTGGAAAAAAAACATTATGAAAAATATTTTTTTTGAAAAAAAATTGTTTCACAAAAACATTTGTGTTTAGGAAAAATATTTATTTAACAATTTGTTTATTGAAAAATATTTTTTTATAAAAAAATTCTTTTCTTAAAAAATATTAAATTTTTTTTTTAAATTAAAGATTTTAATTTTTTAAAAAATATTTTTAAATGTATATTTTAAGAAAAGAATATTTTTTATAAAAAAATAAAAAATATTTTTAATAAAAAAATTGTTAAAATATTTCCCTGAAATATTTTTTTCAAAAAAATATTTTTCATAACATTTTTTTTCAAAAATATATTTTTCATAATGTTTTTTTTCCAATTATATTTAAATTTTTTTTTTTGTATTTTAGACATAATACTGGGTTTTTTTGCAAATTTCCTATATTTTTTGTAGGATTATGGGTGTATTGCCATTTTACTCCAAATTATATTTAAAAAAATATTCCAATTAATTTTTTTTATTTTTTTGTACATTTTTGTAAAATATATAATTTTTTCAATATAAGTTGGAAAATAAACTATACTAAAATGAGAGGGGTAAAATTATCATTATAAAAAATATAACTAAATGAGAGGGGGTTATTGATAATTTTCAAAAAAATTGGGGGGTTTTTGAAGAAGGCTAAAAAGATAGGAAGTTTTTGAAGGAATTTAAAAAGATGAGGGGTTTTTGATAATATTCAGAAAAGTTAGGGGGCTTTTGAAAAATTTCCCTTTAAACAAAGATGATGTTGTTTGGACTCACACACTACCTAGTCATACCAATCGGGTTATGAGTACAAAAATAAATGAATTTTTATCACTATAATTAAACCATTTCAAAAATAAATTGAGTTGCATATTGGTAAGAGTGAAATAGCATAGATCAGTAAAATAGAATGAAAAAAAATTCATTAAACAAAATATGGAGTACAATAAAGTAAAGAGATGAAAAAAGTCATTTTATATGGAAGATAAAATAGTGAAATAAAATAACTTTTCTTTCTCGTCCATCAAAAAAATACTAAATAACCTCACTTTTTTAGTAATTCACTAATCTATCTTGTGATAGATCTTAAACATAACTTTGTAAAAAAGTAGGAGGAGACAAATATATATAAATAATATATTCAATAATTTTGTTGTAGTAAATATATACTTGAATTCTAATAATACACTAAGATCATTATCGTGCTTCTTTGCGGACAACTTAATTACTTATTAATATTTTTATAGCGTGACTATAATTGAATTGCATTTATATATAAATAGAACATCCGTATAACCAAATTTATGCATAATTATATAGAACGATCATAGGTTGTCGGTTTTTCTTGTTAAACTTCTAAATGTTTATTATGCAATATGATATAATTATTTAAAAAATGAATATAGATGCTATTATAAATAGAAAAATTATAGATATAAGCAAATACATCTTATTGATCTCAATTAATCAATTTGGCAATCTCGGACATGCGGGCATGTCATATTATAATCCATTTGGTTTCCGATTGCTTACTAATTTTATCCCTAAACTAAAACAATTTGTCTTTCTAAATATATCATGTGTGCTTTTCTAAAATTTTAAACTAATTGATTATCATCATCAAGCATTTGCACAAGTTCTTACTTTCATTTATTAAATAGGCAAATTCACAATAATATTAATTCTAGGATAATGCTCGCGCTTAGCTGAGAATATTTCAATTTTATTATTTATTTCAATTTATAATATATAAATTGTAATTATGAAAATTCAAAATAAAATTTTGAAATGAATTCATGGTACATAAATAATATATAATAATTATGTTAAGTAACTTGGCTATGTTTACAATTATTTTGAATTACATCATAAGATATTCTATCAATTTATGATTCATTCAAAAAAAAATTATATCACATCTAATTTTGTAAGGACGAATTACTTTATGTAAATAATTTACATATGAAAAATAAAATAACATAAATAATAAATACGTAAAAAAATAAAAATAATAACTAACTAAATAATTTGGTAATTAATTTATGATCTCAATTTATGTTTGCATTAAGACTTGTAGGATTAAAATGTCATCAATTTTTGTATTCTCTTTGATTTTCTTATGCTTTGTTATTTCTTGACATAGTATATTTGAAAAAAATAAAGTATTAATTAGGCCTAAACGAAGGAGACCAGAAAAAATAAAAATGCAAGATAATTTATTTCAAATATTTTAGTTGAAACTATATAAGATTTAATTATAGATGATTAGATTTAAAAAAGATAAAAAATAATAATTATTTTTAACATAAATTTTAAAAAAATATATATAATATTATATAAATGGGAAAAATATGCATACTATATATAGAAAAATATAATATGACTCATTTTTCTTCAAAATAATTGCCACTACTATTTTTCTTGTTATTTTTTTAAAACTGATATTTATTATGTATAAATTGATTATATATGTTATTTTTGAAATCCGTAATACATAGTAGTATAATATATTTCTCAATACTCGAATTTTTTTTACATGATAGTTCTCACGTAATTGGAGGTATAATACGGAACATAACTAGAATTTAAATGAAAAATTAGGATTAGAGATTTTTTTTTTTTATCCGACGCCCGGGAGAAAATTGATAAGACTCTTGAGAATGCTCAAAGAGATGTGCAAAATAAGGTAGGAGTTAATCAACGTATCATTTTTTACATATTTTTTTATATAGATTATATTCACATTTTTAGTAAGAAATTTTTTTTTGACGATTTTAACATGAAAAATAAAATATTTCATTAAGAATTATTATTTTTTAAAGAAGAAAGAAAAAATTATTTATATTTTAATGAGTGAACTCGCCATATTCTATTTGTATTAATATTTGATTCATTGAAACCATATGATTAAACTTTGATGGCTAGAAACAAATTCAACGGTTCTCACTAAATTAGGATGAAACATAAAATATTAATTCAATCAATTATATAATTATGTTTTAATATCCGCACACATGTTGTCATAAAATATCAATAAATTTGAGAAAATTAAAGATTAAGATTTAACAAAAAAATTTTGATCGAACGGGAGATCAAAGTGATGATGTGGCTCAATGAGATGACTCAAAAGGAATTAAAAAATAAGGGGTTGGAGTTAATAATATTCTGATAAAAATCTTGTGGTGTGCATGACACTGCATAAAAATCTACCCCGACTTACTAAGACATACTTAGGTTAAGGTGAAATTTTCTATTTCACCATTTTGTTAGTTCGTTTGTTGCCAAAAAAAAGTATCCATAGTTATACAATTATAGTCATCTCAAAAAAGTATCCATAATTGTTCACAAAAATAAAAATAAAATATGAAAAATAGAAATTTCAAAATTATTAGAGAACCGAATGTTATATGTAGATATTGCTCGCAGGTTTACACAAACTTACACCGAAACTAAATAATTAAATTCTTTAAAATTCATGAACAAAATCTAAGCAGGAATTTGAATTCATTATCTCTTATTAAATCTTTTTTTTATCTCAAACCCAGGATCAGTAAGTTCAAATGACTTTGCTAAATATTGTGTTACATATTAATTGCATGCTCTAAAAATCTCACTATTCACCAAGACTCGAACTTGAGAACTCTTCTGAAATTCAAAGATGCCTTACAGACCACTCTTATTAAATCTTAATGGTATCTTGCATATAAATGTTAAAAATTATGATAAATAGACAAATTATTAAACATTTTTTATAAATTTACTGACTATTTGTGGGTATTGGAGATTATTGTTAGGAATAGTCTTGTAGTACTCAATAATTTATGTCAGTTCAATTTTATTGCAAATATAGATGGATCTTAATAGAAATTGAGAAGAGTTGTGACCCCTCTAGATTTTTGGTATTTATTATATATTTATAGAAATTTAGTGTATTATATTATCACGAGAAAATAAAACTAAGTGTATTCTCCCAATTATATTTATAAATATTATAAGATATAAGGAAATTTTTTTGTCCTCTTTATTATTCCAGATCAAATTCCGTCTCTGATTGCAAGCATTCTGATTTGATACGTTGTGTAATATCATCAACTAACTCACACTTCAATTATTTATTTCAATTGTTGGTAATCAAGGCTTTAGGGGCCGTATGTCAGTTTGTTTGAACTAAAATAATATCATATATTGTTATTTTATACTGATAAGATAGAATTTCGATGTATCTATATAAAACCTCTATCAACATTAAAATATTATGAATATTGCCGAACGTTGAAAACACCATGAATATATCCTCCCGTATATTTTTCTTCAAAAAATAATGCATAAACAACAAAACTGTTATTCGTAGTAATTATCCATGTATAAAAAAATGTATAAAAAAAATGTAATGAAACAACGATGATAGATTTATGAATCCTTTTAAGCAATATTAAAAAGAGGAATATACATCTTATTTTTTATATTTTTTTTTATGTAAAACCTATTGAGTTGAGAGATTTTACTAAATATGTGATATATGATTGCGTTTGTCAGATCTTAAACTCATGAAATATTGATACACATGCAAATACTTTAACCAATTAGGTTATGGGCAAGGATATTCATGATATTCCTGATTTCTAGGGGTACATATATTTTGAGATTTTCTAGGGATACAAATGAAATTATCCATAGAGAAATTATTCGGAGTGTTCAGCTTTTGGAGTTCTCAGAAGTGTCCACCATACAGTTTTAGCTATACACATATATATTTTCACTTGGATATACCTTTTGTGTTTATAAATATATCTTTTTGAAAATATATATCTTTTTGTAATTTCACTATATCTTTTGTCGTTTACAAAAATATATTTTTGTAATTTTATATATTTTTTAATCGGGTACTACTGGGCGCTCCAAAATGTTGGCATTCCATATCTGAACCCTTCATTAAAATCATGATAATTCAGATAAATGTTTTTGAAAAAAATATATTTTTCATATTGTATGCTTAAACAATTGAATATCTATAATATTTTACATCTTGAAGGGGTATACACCATAGTTTGAGATTTCATAGGATACACATGAAATTGTGCCGCATAATAATTTGGACTAATTCTGTGTTCCATCTAAAGCAAGAGGCAGGCAGGCATGCATGCTAATCATGTCGCCAGAAACTTTTACAAGGCAAATAAAGCTTTTGGGTTAGTTGGCATGCTTAGCACTAAATCAATGGTTATTGGCTGTTGACCTTTGGAATTATCCATCATTTCCCACCTTGGAATCTATCATTTTTTTGGTATTTAATTATGCTCCGTCCTTTAATCATACGTAGTTTTTGTTTTCTAATTAGCTGGAAATATATTATTCCCTGATTATGATTACTAATATAACTTCAATTAATGATTAGCAACTAAACCTGGATAGAGATCAAAGCATGATACTTGAAAAAGATAAAGATCAAAACTTGGTTGAATAAATTGGAAAATATAAATGACAACTTTATTTATAATTCAATCTTGTCAAAAAACATAAATGACAACATACCACACAAATATATATAGAGGGGTTCTTTTGACAACGGGCTTATTCGGTCAACACATGACAATATTAGTTATAAAAAACGAAAATTCTAATTTCAACCGTACGGATGAAATATGTATGTTTTGAAAATGTTGTGGAACAATTTTCACAATAATCAGAATATTATATCATTACCATCATGTATCATCAAAATAATAAGCAATTTATAAAAACTATGTAGACATATTTTGATAATGCATGATGATAATAATAAATATTTTCAATTTTTTTAAAAATTGGACTATAATATATTTAAACCATATATATTACATTCATACGGTTGAAATTTAAAGAAGCAATTAAAATTTTGATATTTACCAATGTTGTCACGTGTTGGCCGAATAAACCCGTTGTCAAAAGAAGGTTGAGATTAAATATATAAATAGTAAACAAGGTTGAGATTAACTATTTTATAATTTATAATTCACCCAAAATATAATATAGATCAGAAAAGAATTGGAGGAAAGTTGTGAATCTGTAAATCATATTCACACATGCTCCCCACGTCCATTGGATCTATGGGCAGCTCAGTGGTATTTCTTTGGGCCAACTAACTCCGAACGACCAATTGGACTTGGATTGATTTTAATTTAGAAAATGACATTAAAATGTTTCCTTCCGCTCAAATGCGATGTACACGTACGCTTTATCTATTAATAATAGATAGATCAAGGAGATAATTTCAAAATCTAAAAACAAAAATATATTAAATCACAAAGAAATAAAGCATAGAATCAAATTATAATTTAAAACCATTCTTTTTAGCCCGATTGGTCTATTACGAGCTTCATCGTCTAAGATTGAAGGATGCATTGCC
Source organism: Juncus inflexus (assembly GCA_024447665.1). Lineage (NCBI taxonomy): Eukaryota > Viridiplantae > Streptophyta > Magnoliopsida > Poales > Juncaceae > Juncus > Juncus inflexus. The sequence goes on from JAJHPC010000018.1 coordinate 5,910,301, forward strand.
ATTTGTCATCTCAAAAGTGAGAAAGTGACGGAAGGTACGAGATGTGTGTGATTCTCTCTATTGAGCCATTACAAGACTCTATTATCATTTTCGTTGCAAGTGTAGATGTATGTTTCGAAATTACTCTTTTCAAAACTCTAATTCTTTGATAAAAAGAAGGATAAAAGACAAAAAAGAAAAATAAAGATATTTAGAGGAGGCTGAAGGAAGATAGAGAGTATTTTTTTTTTCTGAGGTAGGAAGGAAGATAGAGGTTGAAAGAAGAGGGTGAAGAGAGATGGAGAAGACAAGAGATTGAGAAAGGAGAATAAGATAGAAAGATCGGATGAAAAGGAAACAAAAGATGCAGAATCACCCAAATGGCTTCAATGATGAATTTTATAAGAAATATTGGTCATTGTTGAGGAAAGAGATTTGACAAGATGGCTGTTATGCTCTGTTGCGCGGACACTTTTAAAACCCGGTCGTGTCTGTGTCGGACACGACGCTTCTCGGACACTTCTCGGATACATGTCGGACACACCACGTGCTGTGTCAAATATTTTATTATTAAAAATCGTCATGACACTTCTCGGACACTTCTCAGACACGTGTATTGAGCTTGTATCATACTCGTATTTTAAAGGCTAGTTCATCTTACTTTTCTATTTCGGTAGTTGTGAGACTACATATTTAAATATCTTGTATGCACGTATAAAACTGCAACTTCAGATGTTATATATATTGTATCAATTATAAAATATTACGTATAACTTTCTAATTATAAGGTAAATATATATTATGTACAATTCTTTAAAATAAAATAAAATTGACGTAAATAATATATTCAATAATTAAATTATATATTTTATTCATAAAAATAATATATATATATATATATATATATATATATATATATATATATATATATATATATATATATATATATATATATATATATGCCGTGTCCTGATGAATTTTGAGATTTGCCGTGTCGCCGTGTCCGTGTCGTGTCGGACATGACACCCGTGTCCATGTCCGTGCAACATAGTTGTTATGATATCATATATTTTAAAATATAAATATACATTTGGGAAATTTCCAAATGGTTTGGGAAATTTCTCAGTATCATATATTTTAAAATATAAATATACATTTGCATTTTATGAAGACGGTCAACAAATTAGGAAATAGATTTTTTTGAAATAAGGTTTCTTGACAAAGAGACTTGGTATTATCATGAATAATTTTTTTTGACAAAAAAATTTATTATTTCCATGTCTTAAGTATTAATTGGGGCAGTAATTTTTTGGGTTATTTTCTTATATTAGATATGACTTTTCTATAAATAGAAGAATAGAAGTAGAGTTGATTCATTCCCCCATCTTAGGTATATCCAAATTGTAATACAATTTATCAGAATGTAACACATCCATCTACAAAATGTTAATTTTGCCACAAGAGAACACACAAAATGGAAAACTTAAAAATATCATCTAATCATCTCTTCACAGAAAGATTATAAAATGGCACTCTATAATTCCATGAATCCGTCCAATATAATTAAGTCATTAGGTGGTCCCTATTGCTAAGTTTTAAATTTTAATTATTTTGAAATGATGGGCGGGGCGGATGTAAGTAGAGGTTTAGGGGGGCCTTGCCCCTCCCACCCTATAAATTTGAAAATTTGTTAGTAGTCCTTGAATTTTTAGTTTATGATCCTTAATAAATTACATTTGGCCCCCTCCATGTTACATTGATTGAGTCACACATAAATAATAAAAAGGAAAAGGAAAAGTATATATGTTCCCCGTTCACCATCCCCCCAACTCATCGTTTACCACTGGTAAACGGACCCCACTTATATTCAAAATAAGTGGGCTCCGTTTACCAATGGTAAACGGTGGGTTGAGGGGATGGTGGGGAGATGTATATATAAACCCAAAGGAAAATGTTATATAAGTAAAATAAAAAAGTTATGCAAAATATATAGCTACTAGCTAGACTGACAAAAGCTTATTCTCGTGAGAACAAATCATTACTAAGGATTTTTTGTGCTCTTGATAGAAAATAGCATGTAAAATACAACTCTATACCACTAGCTGCGTAGCGCAGCTGGATGGTATCATACCCCATCACGCGAGTGGTGTGGGGAATGAATCATGTCTCTGGCTGGATTAATAAAAAGAAGATGTATTTCAGATCTTCTGCAACTCCCAGTGTGTGTGCGTGTGTGCCCTACGGGGTAAAAAGTCGAAAAAAAAATACACAACTCTATATGTCATTTGAGTTGTATTACTTGCTTTGTTTAAAACGTAAGGAGCTGAGATTTTTTCATTTAAAAAAAGCAGCAACCAAACCAAAAGTCATCAAGAAAACTTCAATGTATTTTTGTATTTATCCTCTAGTTTAGATAAAATTTGGTTATATATGATCTATTTACTTAAACAATATTTCTAACAATAATAATAAATTTTCTATAAACATCCACTAAAGGCTTTTATTTCTCAAAAGAACAATATTTAAAAACAATGGAACATTTACTATAGTTGATTATATAGTAACTATTAAATTAAAATACAAATATTACATTATTTTAAAAATGTCAATGCTAATTATAATAACAAAAATCTATTTTGCCGCAACACAGAAAGTTATATTTTATATATTTACACCAAATAGTAATAAATTATAAGGAACTACAAAAAAGTTCCTACTTTAATCATTAAATTATAGACAATTTTTTTCTATATAGATTAGTGTATATGATTTCGGTCCCCTCTAATATTCATTTTTGGTTCCGCCCCTGATGATGGGAAGCATAGAGAAACATTACTAATCTTATGAAAAGAAACCAAGACAAGCCGCACATATAATCAATGAAATATTAGAAATGAGAAATAGGACAAACGAAAGAAAGAAAAGAAACATCACCATTAAATCTCAAGGTCCCCCAAATAGAATCAAACGTGAGAATTTACATATCTTACTGTACCAATCAATACATGTGCACCAATTGCACTAATTTACACCCATCCAAACCAAATTCAACCCTTCAGTTTCCGGGAACAAAATTGGTGGCAAAAGCCCATGCATTGTTGTTAACCGGATCCGCAAGGTGGTCAGCCAAATTTTCCAAAGGCCCTTTGCCAGTCACAATTGCCTGGACGAAGAATCCAAACATGGAAAACATGGCAAGCCTTCCGTTCTTGATCTCCTTAACCTTCAACTCTGCAAAGGCCTCAGGGTCGTCAGCAAGACCCAATGGGTCAAAACTGCCACCTGGGTAAAGCGGGTCTACAACCTCACCGAGGGGACCGCCAGCAACACGGTAGCCCTCAACAGCACCCATTAGGATGACTTGACAAGCCCAAATTGCCAAAATGCTCTGTGCATGAATCAAGCTTGAGTTGCCCAAGTAGTCGAGTCCTCCTTCCGAGAAGATCTGCGATCCAGCCTTGAACCAAACAGCCTCACCAAATTTGACACCGTTGCGGGCCAAGAGTTCGGGAAAGACGCAACCTAGTGCACCAAGCATAGCCCAGCGGCAGTGGATGACCTATATTAATAACATGCTCAACGAATTTCAAGGTTGGATATTTGTTGAAAAATATGATAAATATACAAGATAGGCAAGTTTTCATATCTAATTTCAATTTTGGAAATATTTAGAATACTTGATTTAACTTATTTATTTGGTTAACACTAAACATATTAAAAATACTAGTTGGATCCGAAACAGAATTTTAAATCATATATTTCTTATCTGAAAAGGAATTTGGAACTTTAAACCGGATCACTGAGAGAAATAACTAATAAGTTGAAAGCAAAAGTTTGATAATTTTAGAGGCTTAGATTTGGAAATTTGCCTATATGATAAAACCAGTTATTAATTGGTTCTTTAGGCAGTAGTTTAGAGATCTCGGATTTAGTCATCAATGATACTCATTGTTATATTAGAGATATTTACAATTAGCATGTTTGGTTTTCAACAGATGTTATGTTTTTAAGATAGCATAAGATTAAAACAGACCTCAAGCTCACGATTCTTGGCAAATGTCTCAGGGTCAGCAGATAAGCCAGCAGTGTCCCATCCATAGTCACCAGGAAACTCACCAGTCAAGTAAGACGGCGGCTCGCCGGAAAGCAGGCCCAAGTACAAAGCACGTTTGGACCATACCATGGGCTGCCAGATGAAACGGGCTTTGCCTTGGCTGCTGTCTTGCGCATGGTTACACGAGCCTCAAAAATGTTTTCTGGAGTAAATTTTACCACCTTTCCGGCAAAAGGAGATGAAAGGGCCATTCTGCTGGTTGCCATTGGTTGTAGCTTGAAAAACCTATGCGCTTCTATGCTTATGTTTATTGACTATAAGTTGATGAAGAAAATGAATTTGAAGGTCAATTATATATAGGTACGGAGGAAGTTTTTTGAATAGGTGATGTGGAAATATTTGGGCCACTATAATGTTGGATAGTTATCGGGGTATGGTTGCAATCTATTTTTGTGAGTGCTGATTGGAGGAGCAAGATATGTGCAGCTCCCCATATCTCAGTTTTCCACAAAGATATTAGAAAAGTGTTGTTTTCCCTTTTATCACAACAATTGGATCGATATATTCAGTGAAATTGGATTCCATTAAATCAAATAGAACTCGAGTACAATGTCGTTATATTTACATCTGGCAAAATAAAATAAAAGTGACTTTACTTAGAAGAATTATTTCATTAATTCAGAAAAACCTTACTGCAATATTAAAACTGGATCATAGAAAGGGAAAATTCGATGAGATTGTGATTGCGTACTTATCCCTCTCCCTACTAGCTTTATTATATTATGAGATGCATAGTTATCGCCAGCACAGGCGGCTCAATGAAAACAAGCTCACATGGCCAATTTTTTGGAGAAAAAAAGAGAAGTCATTTTTCCGTTAAGGAACAAAAAATATGGTCGTTTGAGGAACTGGGCCGCAAATTTCTCACGAGAAATGGGCCACCAATTTCTCAAGAAAAATGAGTCACAAATTACGGCGTGAGAATTTATTTTATTTTATTTGATTGAGAACACTTATAAGTCCCATTTCTATTTTCAAAAAAAATAATATTTACCGAGTTTTAAACTCATAACATTTACGTTTGTGGGTTTTGGATACCTAATCACTCCTACTAGAATAGTTTTGACTATGCCCGTGAGAAATTATTTTTACATGCTTTTGTTTGCCTTTGTTAGCTTCTTTGTGCAGCTAAAATTTCTTTTTTTATTTCAGCTTTTTTAGGTTTTGAATATTTCGTGTGCTCAGATATTCATTTGTTTAGGTTCATGCAGTGTCGCGCTTATTTTGCGCGTCACTCAAAGCGCAACTAGTTGTCGCGGTTGATGAAAGTTATATAGCATTTTCACTTATTTATATATATTTGCAGCTAAATCTTTTTTTTCATTTCATTGTTTTTTTTCCTCTTATTTTTTAGGTTTCCGATGTTTCCCACATTTAATTGATCAAGATGTCACAAATAATTTTATAGTCTAATAATAAAATATCTTGTTTGAGATACAAGGCATGTGGCTTCAAATTCTGTATGCATCAAATTAAGTAATTTTTCTTGAGGAAGTTTTTCTTTCTTTCTTACAAATATTTTTCTTGAGGAACTTTCAGAAAAAAACCAAGATTTCCTTTGGACATATGCTCAACTTTGAGAAAAATAAGAAAATGGTACAAATTAAAAATATGGAATTCAAATTAAAAAGGCAATGTTAATATAACTAAACTATAAACAAAATATTTAAAATAGGTTGAAAAATATTATTAAACCATACAAAATAGACCAGTATTTTATGTTCTGTCCGACGTAAACTAATACCAACAAGATAATGTTAAAGTATTTTTATCCCCAATAGAAAATTTTATAACATAATCCCAATGGTAGCCACAATTCACAAAAGAGCTTCCGCAATCTCGATCATCAAGCTAGGCGATCAGAAACTCAGAGATTATAAAAACAAAGCAAACATCCTCGTTAACTATTATAAAAACCTTATTGAAACCAAAGATAACTCTTTGAACCCCCAATGCCATCAATCTACGAACCATTTTTCCTTCCCCGCACTCAAGTCTTCACTCTCTTAGCGAACAAATCTCTCTTGAAGAAATTGAAGTTGCCATTCAGGAATAGGGCCCGGATAAATCCTCGGGGCCAGATGGTTACACTGGAGAATTTTTCAAACATTTTCTAAATATTCTTATCCCTAACCTTCTGGCAACCCTAAATTTTGAAGAAACCCTCATGTAAGGTTTCACCCAGCTAAACTCCTCCTACATTACCCTTATTCCCAAAAAAATGACTCAAACGAACCCTAAGATTTCAGACCAAGAAGTCTAATCTACTTGGTTCAGAGAATTTTCTCCAAGATACTATTCACTTGTCTTCAAACCAAAATGAATGATTTAGTTCAAAGAAACCAAACTGCATTCATTAAAGAATGAAACATAACCAAAGGTTTCGCTTATGACGAAGAACTACTCAACATAGCTAAAACAAATAGCTCCCCGGTACTAACATTCAAAAACGGACATTACAAAAATATTCGACACCATAGCATGGGATTTCATACTCAACACTTTGGAGGTTCACGGTTCCGATCAAAAATGGATTCTATAGATCTCGAACTGTATTCTAAAAGGCAATACCGAGATCATTATTAACGGAATTGTAAGTAAATTAATTTATTATAGACAAGGGTTTCGATAAGGAGACCCCCTTTTTCCTTTTCTTTTCACCCTAGCAATAGATGCTCTCAGCTCAATCATCTTTACCCTAGCCCAATCAAACTTCATTGCTAGAACCATACCAGACTCTAAGCCATCCCTTCTTTATGCTGATGACTCAATATTCTTCCTGAAGTCTCATCTCTTGCCTCCATTATTTGAATAATAAAGTTTCAAGGAACCATCTCAAAAGTTTTTTTAATTAATATCAATTTTGAATAATAATAAAGGCTTATTTGTTCTGTTAGCCTTAATCACCATCTCCCTTGCATATATAAAATAATAAAAAATTTCGAATGGGACATACTCTCTTCGAATACCGCGAATAATATACCACTTCAACTTCGCATCCAAAATAACCTCCTCCGGTTCCAAGATAGAAATTTCAGAACATAAACCATTTACTCCCAAGAAATATTGAGAGATAGAGAGTTCACTTTGTGTGCAACTCGCCAACTCATTCTCCAAAAATTATAATCGTGCGTGTTTTTCTTGTTGACCAACTCATCAAGTTCTCCAAATCTTAGCCGCCGATTTGTACCCTTTAATATGCTCGAATAGATCGCGTGATATCGAACTTTTCAACAAGAACTTCGTCTTAGCATTCGTCTTTGTCCACTCCTTTATTGCGTCTGCATTCGTTACCGTACCATCCGTACCGGTGACAGGCGTCGGTGCAACCTCCGTACTAACAACGATCTTCCACAATCCCTTATTCCTAATACAAGATTTCATACAATTCTTCCACATAGAATAATTTGAAAGATTTAGAGCCTCAATACCAAGTTCACTAACCTGACCTCCAAACTCCATGGATGCCGTAATAAACAATGCTCGTCTTCACCAAGGAACGAGAACAACACTGTCTATCGCCAACGTCCCTTTGAAGCTCTGGTACCATGTAAAGAAACTAGACAGTCACGCAGGGACTGAACTAAATAACTGCGTCACTAACAAAGAAACAGAACAATAGTGACTGCACAGTAACACGGCAGCACTAAACCAACAACGACCTTGTGATTATCAGCAGCGGAAATAATAATGCAGTAATAAGCTCACACTAGCTCAAGAAAGAATAATAATAGAAGAAGAAATGATTGAAAAATGAAATTTGGAAAATAAGATAAACTTCTTATGACAAGAGATAAGAAAGAGAATCTTCTGTCTTGATGGCCAAACTACATGTTCTTGTTTTTCATCTATTATATTTATGTATTCATCTTTTTAGTATTGCTTTATTAATGATATATATTTTTTCTTTGTGATGATATATTTATTAATGGTTTCAAATATTCAATCGCGAGTCTGCATTCCAAATTGTCCAAAATAGATATTATTATTACAAATATATATGATTTTAATTTATTTGTGTCTATCCATTGTTTTTATCTTGTTTAGAATATTTTTATTATGTTCTTTTTTTTATGAAGAGGCTACATCCAATTGTATTCGAATTAGCGGTAGTTACAAAGAGTTTGTTGGGATGAAATCCCAAAATACAAAAATAAGCAAAACAAAAAAAAAAGAACAGAAAAATGGGAGGGTGAGGAGAGCTCTCCCCCCTGATCAAGCTTACAATAAGAAGATGAAAGGAAACATAAAAAACCTAAAAAAGAGAGACTAAGAAAAAGCCATCCTCCAGAGTTGTACTTCTTCATTGATTTGTCTAGCTAATATGTTGGCGTGTAGGCATTACTCTGTGAAGGTTCTGTTACAACGTTTTTTTTATCCAGAAGTAGAATGCAAGAGAGATTTGTAGTTGAGATTGCGAGAGTATATGTTAAAATTATCTATAGGTTTCGTATTTCTAAATTTGAGATTTTAGTGAAAATGATTTGTGTTGACTCCCACACTTGTCATGTAAAGTTGCAGGAGGTGAAGATGTGCCGCACGGATTCTTCTTCGTTATATCATAAGTAGCATCTATTAGGGATTACGAGACATTTCTTTACGAGGTTATCAGTCGTGTTTATTTTGTTTCGCAAGGCTAGACATCCAAAGATTTTGATGCGAAGGGGGGCTTTAATTTTCCAGATATTGCGTGTACCTTCGTGATGACGAAAGGCCCTCTGTTGAGAAACAAATATGAGCTTTTATGTTGGACTTTCGCTAAGTATTTTGACAGTGCGGCTAGTTCTTGCTGCGCGGCCGCTGTAGGGTTTGGGTTGCAATTGTATTGACCATTGATTGTTTCGATAGAATGAGCTAACCAGTCCTTCCTGGTATAATGCATATATGAGTATAGGTGTGGATATCTATATTTAAGTCTGCCATTTAACCATTCGCTATTCTAGAAATCAGTGAAATCCCTATTTTACATGGTCAGATAAGCGGAAGATTGGAATGCGGGCAGCAACTTGATACATTTTTTCCAAAAGGAGTAGGCTTTATGCAAGATCCTCAGATGGTTTCAAGCAGACGGTATTCAGAAGTTGGACGGGTGGAGTTTCGGGTGAGATTTATCCAATCGATGGAGCCGTCGGTGTGAAATTTCCAAAGCCATTCATGAGGAGGGCCCTATTGAAATCATGCAGATGTAATACTCTGAGCCCTCATTGATCTTTGGGCTTACAGACCTTTTTCCAGGATATCATGATGGTTCCCCGCTGGGTGTCATTTAGTCCTTTCCATAAGAAGTTTCTTCTGACTAAATCTATTTCTTTGATTAGTCAGCATCATCCAGAAGACGGACATAAAATAAACCGGTAGGGAAGAAAGTACAGAGTTTAATAGAGTCAGATGGCCTCCAATAGAGGGGAGATTTTTTCCATCCTTGTAGCCTTTTGCGACCCCAAGCGTTTTTTTCTTGGTAGGACTTATTCTTGTCTTTGCCTTTTCTTCAACATTTGTTGAGAGTGGCTCTTTTTTATTTTAGCCTGCGAGTTTCTAGAAGAAAAGAAATATTTGCATATGTTATCTTTAATAATCTTATACGCTACCAAGTTTTTTTTCCTTTTTATCTCAATGAAAATAGCAAGTGGTGTGTTATTGGCATATGTATAGATGGACGTGTGATTTTATAAAACAAACTATCTTTATCATTTATAATAATTAGAAATAGAAAAAATTAACATAAGAAGAAAATCCAAGAAGTAATTAAACATACTACTAATTATTTTGCAAATGTTTTGAAATTAATATTGTATTTTACAAGTTTAATAAAAAAAAGTAGAGCATGATAAAAAAAAACTATTTATTGTCACTCAAATTCTCCATGAGTTCATTCAAGATAGAAGGGCAACTTCGAGTCAAATGTTCAAATCCTTCAGTTTTCATGACCTCAGCAAGAAATTTAGGGGAGGAAATAAATTTAAAACATGAAGCTTTAAGCGTGTAGCAATTATGTTGCTCGGCTAAGGTCAATGTTGTCGCCAAGTTATTCATTTCAATATTTTTGGATAACTTATCTTCACACATTAGCTTCAACCTCTCTACATTATATTGATCTGCTGCTACAAGCAAATGCTGATACATTATTGAATCACCTTCTTCCAACTCAGTTAATGAATCCGAATATACGAAATGGAGGAAAATCTTAAAAACCTTAGGTTCAATATCGTCAATTGTTATGCTTCTTTTCCTTTTCTTATTCATAGGACCAAAAAATTGAGCACGGAAAACTGGAGACCTCGCCGCGAGAATGAATTTATGTGCTTTGAACGATTGACCACGTACTTTGAAAGTAACATCTGCCCCCTCGGCCGCCTCAAAGAGTTGACAAAGCTGCTTGTTTAAGTTGGGAGGTGGCACCATAATTGGTTCAAACTTATTCGATCCGCCTATCGTTACAAAAACAGTACATTTCATCGTGAAACAATCGTTTTTAAGATAATCCGATGTTTCAAAAGTTTCCTTTTTTACAAACTTACTACAAGGGCCCCAACCCTTACGGTCGCTACCAAAGGTGAATACTGGACTGTTGTAACTCAGTGTTGACGGGTTTCCACTCTTATCAAGCATGGTTAAGTTGTATCGTGCTTCTACCTCGCCCTCGTATTTGAGCTTAAGGTAGAAACAGAGATAAGATTTGTCATAGTTCATAAGTCCATCAGGAAAGTATGCTATAACCCAGTCAAGTCCTCCAATAGTAAATGTCGCAGACGTTAAATACTGATTAATACCGATCCCTTGATTGAGAGAATAACCTTCAACCTTCCATTTGTGGGTCCCACTAACAGTTTTTGATGTGGTCTGTGATTGCTCAAGTTCGGATGTGTTGGTCGCCATGCTTTAGTAAATCTAGAAATACCAAGAAAAGATAAAATGGAAAAATGGTTATGTTTAGAACAAGTCATTTAATGTAACACTGGTCTAGAAAAATAAACTATACATCATAAATATTGTTCTAAAGTAAAAATACGATTATAACTACAAGGGTAGAGATGCACATTAAATGTAAATCGTAAAGAGAATCATATTCAGAAACAAAAGATTGTTCATGATAATTCTCCAACATTGAGTTCATAGGAATCCTTTTTGATAAATGAGTTCATAGAAATTTAAGAAAAGGAAATAGTAAAATAAAGAGTGATCTAGAGAAATAAACCTTGCTATGTTAATTCGGCACTAAAATCAAATGAAGAACCAGAAAAGCATAAGAACTCTCAAATTGAAGTAGATACTACACGATTGTACAGCTTAATTAAAAATCCTAAATCCTAATTAACAAAACCCAAATTTTCAAAGACCAAATTACGAAAACCTTAACTACTGAGCAACACAAGACAGATTATGTATTAAACCCTAATGCCGAAACGAAATTAACCTGACAATTAACCACTAATCAGTAGAAAAAATGTAAGCAATGAGCAATTGACCTAATAACTAATCAATAATTATGTGATGAGGAAGTCTTCAAGCAATATTGCAAGAAAAAGATAAGTTGCTATGTTAATTCGGGACTAAAATCAAATGAAGAACCAGAAAAGGATAAGAACTCTCAAACTGTAGTAGATACTAAATGATTCATGATTGTATAGCTTAATTAAAAATCCTAAATCCTAATTAACAAAGCCCAAATTTTCAAAGACCAAATTACTAAAACCTAAACTACAGAGCAACACAAAATCATAATTATGTATTAAACCCTAATTGCCGCAACCAAATTAATCTGATAATCAACCACTAATCTGTAGAATAAATGTAAGCAATGAGCAATTGACCTAATAACTAACCAACAATCATCACAAGGAAGTCTTCAAGCAATATTGCAAGAGAAAGATAAGGAGAGAAAGGGGAATATTGGAGCGAGAGGGGAAGAGAACGACACACACACATAGAGAGAGAGAGTTACGGAATGGAGAAGGAGAGGCGAAGGCCGGAGATTGCAGACGGCACGGAGGAGGAGGCGTCACGGGTCTACGCCCCTGTAGATTTTGGTCGGGAGAAAGAGGGGGTGAACTGAAGAACGGGATGGGAGAGTGAAGAGGTGAATGAGAAAATATGATCGGGCTTTTTCAAATTACTAGATGTGACCCGGCCTAAATAAACATTATTTTAAAATTCTTTAATACTATATGTTAATTTTTTTTTTACTCATATTTTTCATCTTGTAATAGTAATCTATGTTATATTATTTTAATTTTTTAAGCATACAAATGTTTTTTTATCTTAAGATTCTTGTTGTTGTACATGAAATTCTTCCTTTTATAAAGGATGAAGAAAAAAAATAAATTCATCCTTGTCATTCTATAGGGTAAATTATATTTTTGAAATTTTGGTATATTATACATAAAGTTTCTGATTTTATAGATATTATTTTGCACATGATATATTATTTTGTAAGGGCACATATGTGATAATTTAAATTTGTATATAGATACATATAAAATTATTCTTAAGAAAATGGGTGACGTTATTATTGAAAAATAAATATAAATTTTTTTGCATTTTATTTTGAAAGATATGGGCTAAAATTATATTTTAATATTTGTAATGCGTATTTTTATACACATTTTTAGAGCTTTTATCATATAAATTTTACCTTTTAATCACATAAAATATTAAAAAAATATCTAAAATTAATAAAAATGATTTTTGAAACTTTTAATATACTTTTGTGTGATTTTTCAGGTAAAAAGATCAAAAAAATGGATATTTGGGAGACTTGGTGAAAAGTCAACTCCAAATAAAGAGCCGCTCTGCAAATAAAGAGCCAAGTTGATCAATACGAGAATCAGAATAATCAGTACTAGGATTCGTTTCTAGCCAATGAGAAGGTGACACGTGTACAAGCCGTTGAAGTTGGATATAGTTGAGGGGAATTGATAAATGCACCTAGAAAATTGCACCCAAGCAGAAGTTGAATAGAGAGGAAGGAAAAAGAGTGATACACATCTACCAAATTACTACTCAAAATCAAATCCGGATCGATTTAAATTTTTAGTCCCACAAGCTTATTTCCAAATATTTTCTAGGTCAAATTTCTCTATAAAAATACACTCTCTTTTTCTTTCTAAGGGGAGATCCATTATTCATACATCCCTTCTTCCATCCACATCCATTCATTATTACACCTTCTTTTCCACCATTTAAAATTCCTAAGCTCAAACCCTAATTTTAGAGAGTAAAAAGAGAGTTAGAGATTGAAGGAGACAAGCTTGATCTAGAAGGAGGAAGTGATTAGAAGGGGATTAAATCAAGAAAGCGGAGGTTCAGGCTTGAATCTCACTTAGGGTTTGATTTTTCTTCTAATTTTTTTCTGTAATTTTTCTACTTTTTAATGAATAAAAAGTTTCATATCTTTGTAAATATGAGTTGTGAGTAGTATTATTAAGTAGGGAAAGACTATTTGGTGTAACTTTTGTGATGAAATCTTAAGTAAATTGTTGCATTTTATTATGGTAATTAAAATGTTGAATTTTGACACAAGTTCTTAAAATTTAAGTTGAGTTATTTGGAAGGATGACTTGAAGTATTTATGAGAGATATTGTGTCGAGAATTATTTGGGTATTAAGAACTTGGAATAGTTTTTTTTATTCAAATAAGGATTTGAAACAAGTATAAGAACAACTTGAAAATAGAAGTTTTTGAGTAAATCTAATATTTGAGTTATTTCTTTTTGATTGATTTTTGGAAGAAGATTAGTCAAGCCTTACTTTTAAAAGACCATTAATTAATTTTTTTTTATTCATGATTCATAAGTTACATTAAATGTCTTGATTTCCCTACTTTTTTCCCTTTTGAACTTTTAAAAACAAAATTTATTTCTATTATTTTCTCTTGTATTTTTCTTTTAAAAACAACAACAACAACAACATCTTGATCAACAACTTGCACTTAATAAACACGAGATTAAAAGTTAAAAATTTAAGGCCTTGCTTCTTTGTGGATCGACATCCTAAACTCGCATACCACATATACATTGAATTGCATTAGGGACTTATAAATATATTTGTTAAGTTGTGAATTAAAATGACAAATTCACATTCTTACAAATGGCGCTGTTGCCGGGGAAGCGGCTTGCATTAAATTTTTGACTAACAGATCTCACGTTTTTTTTAGTGTTTTTTGTTTTTATTTTAAAGGTATATGAGAAGGACTAGGTCGCAAGGCGAAGCTCAACTACCTTTAAATCCGGAGATTAGTAAGACGCTTCGGGAGATCAAGAAGAAAAGGGAAGAGGTGTGACGAATTCTTCATCCTCTTCAAAACGAAATCCGAGCGTGGATGCTTCTCCTTCCTTAGGGTCTCAAGATCCAAAGACGGAGATACCACTAGTGGAAGAGCCACAAGAACAAGGTCAAGATCTTCCAATCAACCCCAACATCCGAACTTCACCATCATGACTTTTCTATCCATTTAAAAACTTAGATTCATTATCATCTTCATCATCTCAAGCTATAAAAGTTGAAAAAGAACCTTTAAAAAATCAAGATAAAATTGCTGAAGAAAAAATATTAGGCGAACTATTAGCACACAATCTTCAACAAAATCCAGGAAATATTGTGATACCCACCGTGTAGAACTTTAAATTGAACCCTCTATATTAAATATGTTACCTGTTTTTGAAGGACATAGAAATGACAATCCTTATATACATTTGGGTAAATTAGATAGGAAATGCACGGCTCTCTTTGGTAAAACAAATGACTTGGATAATATTAAACTCACTCTCTTTTCTCATACTTTAGGAGATGCTCCAAGAGACTGGCTCAATCACCTACAAGGTGGGCCATTCAGGACTTTTAAGGAGGTGGTACAACGCTTTCTCAAGCGTTACTATCCCGATTCACTCACCGCCAAGTTGCGATCCGAAATCACGGGGATTAAGCAAAATGGTGAAGAAAATCTACAGGAGTATTACGAGCGCTTCATCCGTTTATGCGCATCTTGCCCTAACCACAATTTGGAGGAAACCTCTCTCATCGCCCAATTCCTTGAAGGCATGAATGACCTCGACGTCCGTCTTCTCCAATGCTTAGCAGAAGGAAACATCTACCACCTGACACCCTCCCAAGTGCGAGAACTCATTTTGACGAATGCAGAAGGCATGAGAGGGCGTAGTGGACGTGGTGGCCAAGTGAACACTATCATTGCAGTGGATCTCAAGGCAATGGAGTCACGAATCACCACAAATTTCGAGACGAGATTCAACCAAATGCTTAATGCGGTTGGTGGGAAAATTGAACCAATGAAGTATGAGTTTTGTGGGAGTACATCGCATTTAACCGATGAATGCGAAACTCTTCAACAAGATGTGAATGCAATGGGGAGTTATGGGGGAAACCAAGGGGGTCATGGGTACCAAAAAGCTCAATATTCTTATGATCCTGGAAGAAAACACCCCAACCTTCATTTGAGAATGGAGGAGAATCAACAACCAGTCCCTCAATAACAACCCCAAAGACAAGGACTCTACACTCACCCCAACACGCAACAACAACAACCTCCTCCACCTTCTTCATCAAGCACTCAACCTCCCTCTCTCGACGAGAAATTCGGCAAAATGATGTCTTACATGACGAATGAGTTTTCAACCTTTACAACAGAATTGGGGTCGATGAAGAATGAGATGAGTTCACTTAGCCAAGGCCAAGCGACAACGATTCGACAAATTCAAAACATGGAAACACAAATGAGATAAATGGCGGATGAAGTGAACATCTTGAAGGGGCAGGTTGATAACAAACTCCCATCTCAAGGAAGGGGACCTGACACCAAAGCTATTCTCGCAATTCATTTGAGAAGCGGGAAAAAGGTTGAGTTCCCTAGAGAGGAAAAAGAGATTGTTGTGAAAAGGCGTGACGAACAAGAGGAGAAAGACGAAGAATTAGGGTTAGAGAATGAAAATGTGATTATGAATGAGAATAAGAGTGTAAATGCGGATGTAAATGTACAAGAAAAAGAAATAGAGGGAAAATAGGAAGAAAAGGGAAAAAGGGAAGAGAGAGCTTACGTCCCAAAGGCACCATTTCTATCCCGTTTGGCGGTAAACAAAAAGGCGGAGGCCGAAAAGGAAATGCTCGCGATTTTCAAAAAGGTGGAGGTGAATATTCCCATCGTTGACGCCATCGAAAAATTCTCCAATGTTTCCAAGTTCTTGAAAGACTTGTGCACTAACAAAACAAGGTTAAAAGGGGATGAGAAAGTAAACCTCTCGGCCATTTTAAGCCTAGACGCCAGACTTCCCCCAAAAGAAAAGGACCATGGAATCTTCACCATTCCGTGCACAATTGGGCACCACCAGTTTGCAAGGTGCATGCTTGACTTAGGGGCTGCGACTAATGTAAAGCTCAGGTCCGTTTACGAGACCCTTGACCTGGGTAGTCTGAAGAACACTCGAGTCGTGGTGACCCTTGCAGACCGATCTGCAATCCAACCTCTAGGAGTGGTGGAAGATGTGTTAGTTAGGATGAACGGGCTAGTTTTCCCAGCCGACTTTTACATTATCGAAATGGGAAGCACAGCAGATTCTTCTTCCATTCTCTTGGGGAGACCATTTCTCGGGACAGAGAAAACTCGAATCTACTGCCATTCGGGAACTTTGTCGATGGAGTTCGACAACGAGATGATCTCCTTCAACATCTTCGACGTGATCAAATTTCCTGTCGACCACAACGTGTCGAGCATTTCCATCATTGATGAGATTGACGAGCTCGTCGATGAATATTTGATAGGAGAGTCTTCTCATTCTTTAAATACTTCTTTTGATGAGTTTTGAGACGAATTTGAAAATGTGAACACATTAATACAAGAAGTTGGAAATATAAACATCTTTGTTAAGTTATGAATTAAAATGCCAAATTCGCATTCTTACAATATTTTGGAGGGGTACATATGCATTTCCTATTTTGTATATGGGGTACATATGAAACTTTCACATGCATTTCTCGTTTTATATTGGAGGCACGTGCACACGAAGGCCCATCGACAACCCAGTATTTTTCCGGTTTCTCATGTTGAATTTTTAGTCCCGCCATTTGTACCCACGCCCTTTGAGTCTGTCTTTAGTTGGAAGCATGTTTTGATGCATTTGCCAAACAAAGAATTTTATTGTAGGTAAGCACTTTAAGGGTCTAAATAGTTTTCCTTGCATAATCTTTTACACCTGTGTTTCCAAAGAATTTGTGTGTTGAGTGCACCGTAAATTTTTCTTCCTTATTCGTGTTCTATTTTAACACGTCCGGCTCATTATTCAACTCGATCGTGTTGAGGTTTTGTCTTAAGGAATGGAGTTGATGAATCTGGAAGGTGCTCAATGCTCTATCCCATTGCAATGAAGCTTGATTAGTTATGACTTAGTATACTGAAATATTTTTGTTTTTGGATCTCCGGAATAAGGCCGGGTATTCTTTTGCAAAGTTATTATCTGGATGCAATTTGTCCGTCCAGAACTTTGTTATTTTTTCCATCCTCTAGTTGTGTTCTTCCCTACTGTTGAACTTCGGTAATAATGTTGCAAGATCATTAACAAAAAAACTTTTGTGGGTTGTTTTAACCCAAACTCCTTGTTCACCTTCTTTTTATTTTCTAACCCATTTCATTAGGAGTGCTTGATTTGGCAGTCTTACTTCTTTTATTCCCAGACCGCCATTCTCTTTATTTCTTCTGAGAAGGTCCCAATTCATTGATATTTCATTGATAACCCCTTCAGGGAGATAAAAAGCTTGCTTAAAATAGAGCGGTAGTACTGAGAGTACCGAGTTGATTAGCGTTAATCTTCACCCTATAGATAAGAATTTGATAGACCATCATGATATTTTCTGTCTAATTTTTTTTATCATTGGGGGGAAGAAGCTCTTTGTTGGCTTGTTTATGGATAATGGAAGACCTAAATATTAATTTGGGAAATCCTGCTTGCCAAATTGTAATATTTGTTGGACCGATGATTCATTTTGAGTTGGAAGTTGTATTGTTGTAAAAGAACATTTGTTGTTATTTATTTATAGTCCGGATATTTTGGCAAAACATTTGAGAGTGTAACTAAACAATTGCATATTCACTCTGTTTGTCTTGCTTATGATGATTGTGTCATCCACATATTATATTATCTTTGTCTACATTTTTTTTGGGCAGGTACTAAGTTGTTCGCATACTATATTAGGGTTTGTAGGGATTCTGCCATAAGGTTAAAGAGCGGAGGGGACAGAGGGTCCCCCTTTCAAAGTCCTTTTTTGTGAAAGAAGAAAGGTTATAGTTGGACAATTATTTTGATTGCTGAGCTAGAGGGTGCTAATAAGTTGTGGGTCCAGTTTATCCAGGTTAAGGGGAATCCTTTGTTTTTCATAATCTCACGTAGGAAATCCCAGTTGAGTGTATCAAATGCTTTAGTAAAGTCAACTTTGTACAAGATTGGTGGTGTTTTAGTTTGTGCAGGTAGTTAATGCATTCTCGGGTTGCCAAGAATGATTCTATAATTTACCTATATTTTGATAAATGTTGTTTGCGTGTCTGGTACCAATTCGAGCATTTTGACTTACAATCTTTTGGCCAGTATTTAGAATATTATTTTGATTGGTCCGTCAATCACACTTATAGGTCTGGAATATATTATTTGCTTAGCTTCTTTTATTTTAGGGATGATGGAGATTTGTGCTTTATTGATTCTCCATAGTTCTAACTTATTTTGTTGGAACTCTTTGCAAAGCCATATGAGGTCAGCTTTAATTGTGTCCCAATGTTCTTCGTAGAATTTAGAAGTGATTCCATCTGGTCATGAGGCTTTCCCTTTGGCGAGGTAAAAGACTACCTTCTTTATCTCCTATTTTGATAGGTCTCTGCCCAATTCATCCATGTCTTGGATGGTTTTATGGAGGTTAGGAAGTTTGTGCCTACTACTGGTGCTGTGTTTTAAGTCACCCATGGTTCCATTATTCTCAATTTTGAGAATAGAGTTTGTTTGCTGCCTATTGGCTGATACAATTTTGTGGTAGTATTTAGTATTTTTGTGTCCTTCATGGAGCCATTTTTATCGGGCTCTCTATTTTCATTTAATCTCCTCTATATTGGAGAGTTCATAGATATGGGTTCCAAGCGTCCTTCTCAATTTCTCCTCTGCCAGCTGTCTAACCTCTTCTACTTTGTCCAATAGTCCTAAGACCCAGTTTGACTTGTTTAGGTTAGATTCTATGTTGCTGGATTTTTTTTTTTCTAAGCCCAAGTTTTAAGGGTGAGTCTAAGCTTATTATGTTTAATTGCAAAAAAATTTGTTGCATTCACTACTACAAAAAATGTAATTTGCAACCAAGGTATTCGTAGCTAAATGCCCAAATATGGTAGCAAAAAGTTTATTGCGACCAAAAATCTCATCGCTGCTTTCGTAGCCATATCCCCGTCTGTAATTCCAATTGGCGACGAAATTATGTGTTCGTCACGAAAAATGAGATCTGTTGCGACTAGTAAATTTGTCGCTAAATTTATTATTATGGTTGCAATTAATTAATTGTTGGTCTCAATTGAGTGCTCTAATAGATGAATAGCGACTAAAATTTTGTCGCAAATATTATTCAGTTCATCACAAATCATATTATTTAGAGAGTGACATATTGGTTGCAAAAGATTAACACCATAATAAAATAATTTATTCAGGACGATATATTCATCACAAAAACATATAAACAGGGACAAAATATTGGTCACTATTTTATATATTAGATTCTATTGCAACCATATAGTTGTCGCTATACCGAATTTAAAGTTTTTTTACCTACCAAAAAATATCCAATTCATTCCAAATAAAACAAATTTCATGCAAATTTCTCAAAATTCTAAAATAAAAATTTATAATATTTTCATAAATAACAATATTAATCATCATACAATACAACAATATCAATGAAATTTAACATTACAAATACATTCTACACCATCTAAGCGAAATAAGAAAAAAATCTTAAAAAGAATAATTACTTGTTGAACATTCAATATATATTTCAAGTGCATGACCCTCACATTTGTTCCTACAAAGACACTTGTTCCTAAAATATCAAATTATTATTCATAAAAACTAACAAAATAAGTAAATATTTGATGTTAAATAGAGTATCAATTGATTTTAAAATAATGAACTATTAAGCAACTAATTCATTTACTTTGATAATATATGACACATTTAGCTGCTATAGAAGGAATTATCACAAACAGTCAGCATTAAAGTTACCCAAGCTGGCCATGTTGCCTTCTTTGGTTCTTCCAAGATTTAATACAATAACTAAGAAGTACCTATTTTATTTACATTTTTACATAAAAGTACCAAAGTAATATCATATATTATTTTCGGCTAAATTCTTAGATATTAGAAATTAATACATAAAAAAATAAAAAGTACATAAAGAAAGAACATACATATAAATTATAAAGCGCCCAAGTCATATTTCTGTGCAATCGGCGTGAGTAAAAACCAAATAATAATGCAAATCCAAGCTTTAAACTTAGTGTGAAAATTACCAGCAATAAAGTATCTATTTACAAAATATATCATCATGTTAATACCAAAAAAAACATAAAATAAGTAAAAAAAAATCTCCCTACATATATATTTATTGAAATGCCCAAATAAACCTGGCACTCTCAATTTGTGGGGAAGAAATGTGAGGAGCCACCTTTTCCACTTGTTTCAGTCAACTCAAATTTCTAATATTCAACAAAAAATCAAGAAAAAAATTGTATAATTTAAATTCTAGGGATGATATTGCGATATAATTCAAACTGTAAGGACTAAATTGCAATTTACTAACCAATTCGCTACAAAATCAGAATCATCATGGAGATGCTTAGCTGGCGAATTCGGCATCACTGCTACTGTCAAACAATCTATCCAAAAATAAATATAAAAAGCTTAAAAATAGATCATTATTTTTATTTAATTGAATTATAGCAACCTGAAATGAAAGAGAGTTGATCATTCATACCGTCATGAGATAGCCTGACAATGACTTCTCTAAAATCATCATTAGTTTTCTTATCACCCAGAATTTCCATGAAGAATCAATTTCAACCCATCTGACGGTAGATTTCTAGTCAAACCAATTTGTCTCCTCAATTCAGCAACTTGATGATTGATATATCTCCTTTAAACTGGAACTGCTCTGGAGAAATTGACACTGGATAATTAACTACTATTTGCCCTAAAATAATCAACTAAGCTCTAAAATAGTTCAATTAAACCTCAACTGAGCCTCAATTGACTCTCAAACACAAGATCATGTCTCACAATCAACCCAAAGCTCAAAAATCAGTTTTATGCTTCGTTCATTGAAGACAGAGAGGGAGATATGTACCTCTGTGAGAGAAAAAAAACCTTCCGGAGAGAAGAACAAGGAAAATGATGGCTCGTTGCTGTGAAAGATCGAGAAAGTCGACTCAAGAAACGTCAATATAGGGTTGGGACGAGGAGAGCAGTCTTCGTCGAGAGAAGTCACCGACGGGGTAGGAAGATCCGATGCCAACGAGGAGGAGAGAAGCATCCGACGTGGGAGGAGAGCAGCCGCCGTCGGACTTCGAGCTAGGGTTAAGGGGCGTATTTTTCTTTTTTTTTTTGGTTGCGTGCAGCTGGACAGGGAGAAAGGAAAGATTGGGATATTTAATTTTTAAGCTACTTGTTTTCATGTTTGTTTGAAAGCTCTCCATTTCAGAGAGTAATGGAGTGCTACTTTACTTGTTTTACAATGTAAGAAAGCAATGGAGGTGTCCATTTCCTTTTCTTCGAATGTTACGAAATTTCATTGACAGAACCAGTTGATAATTTACAAGTCCGAAAATTTCAAATTTATGAGGGAAAGTTAGGAGGGAAATGAATTTAGTAATTAAATGTTTTTATTTATTTTGTAATTTAAATATTTTATTTATTTTACTAAATTCTTTGAATATTTTATTTATTTTAAATGAAATAACATGCAATTTGTAACAAATTTATTAATATTTAATGGTAAAATACATTTCATTATAGTTAATCGATAAGGTAGAGATTCTTTGATTCTACAAGTTATTTTGCAATTTAGATATTTTTGTTTAAGCTATTGAATTATTTAGATTTTTTCACTTTCTATATTAAATAATATATCTATTTTATAGTTACATACATATAGTCTATGTTATGTGATTTAGTGAGTATACTAATAAAATTCATGTATTAATACTGAATGATATGTACATGATATGAATAATATACAAATCGATATCTATATCGGCTTGTAAAGTAAATATAGTATCCATATCCCGATAGATATGAATACTTAATGATATGTATAATCATGGTATGGATAATATATAGACTCGTCTCGTATCGGCTCGTAAATTAAATATTGTATATGTATCATGATGGATATGAATATTTAATGATATGTATAATCATGATAAGGATAATATACATACTCGTAGCTGTAACATATTCATGGCATAGATCACACCACTCAAGAGGCATGTCTTGAGGCAGAGCTATATTGAGACATGGGGGGCTGAGGAATTTTGGAGGCAATCGTCTTTTGAGTGGAATATTGAAAGTGGTGTGAAGAGGAGGGAAAACGAGTGGTATTTGAAGGCTTTTTGTAGGAGGGGATGAGGTGAACTGATGTTTGATGGAGGAGGGAAGATTAAATTGTGAGAAGTGTTGGTTGTTGTGAAAAAAGCTGGAAAAGCAAGGTCAGCTGGTGTGAAGCCTTATATGCCTTCTAAGTTTTCATCATTTGATGCATGAATTTGGTTTGTAATTT
This sequence comes from Juncus inflexus, assembly GCA_024447665.1. NCBI lineage: Eukaryota > Viridiplantae > Streptophyta > Magnoliopsida > Poales > Juncaceae > Juncus > Juncus inflexus. Next base: position 5,933,195 of record JAJHPC010000018.1, read on the forward strand.
TTTAGAGAAATAGTATCTTTTTTTTCTTTCTCCTTTTGTGCTTGAAGCAAAACCAATCTTCATATAGAAGAGTGAGGATCTTTGGGTTTTGTTTTTTGTTTTCTTGCAATTTGAAGTTGGTGCTAGCTGTATAAGGCCAGGGTCTTTAGCTTGTTTTGGTTAGTTTTATTGCTTTTGATGCTTGGGATGAGAAATGTTATTTGAAGAGATGGTGCTAAGGGAGATGAAAGCTTTTTTGTACGCTTTATTGATTCTGAATGCATGTATTAGAGAATTTTTTTGAATAGTAGCACTATTTTGAAGAATAATTAATCAGAGAGCATGATTTTCAAAATATTTGGGTAGGTAGCACTTCCGCCAGAACGTCTGGCCGAACTGAAGTAGTTCCGCCAGAGGTTCTGGCGGAACTAGGAAATTTTTTTTTTGCTAATCTCGACAATTTGGCACCCTTAAACAGCCTTAATTAATGAAAAAGGCTAGTTCCGCCACCATGTCTGTCGGAACTAGGTAAAATTTAGTTTTGGCCCAATTTAGACGATGAAATTGGCTCAAAAATGACGAAAATATAGGTTCCGCCAGACCCTCTGGCGGGAACTATCTAGTTCCGCCAGTGGGTCTGGCGGAACTATACATTTTCCCAACTTACAATCTAACCCAAAAAGTCCAAAAAAATGGTCTAGTTCCGTCAGACCCATTGGCGGAACTAGCTATTTTCTAGCTAGTTCCGCCAGAGGGTCTGGCGGAACTAGACTATTTTCCCAACTTACAATCTGACCCAAAAAGTCCAAAAAAATGGTCTAGTTCCGCCAGACCATCCGGCGGAACTAGCTATTTTCTAGCTAGTTCCGCCAGTACCTTTGGCGGAACTAGACCATTTTCCCAACTTACAATTTGACCCAAAAAGTCCAAAAAAATGGTCTAGTTCCGCCAGACCCTCTGGCGGAACTATCTCTTTTCTAGCTAGTTCCGCCAAATGGTCTGGCGGAACTAGACAATTTTCCCAACTTACAATCTGACCCAAAAAAATTTCAAAATTTAGGGTTTAGTAACGGTTTTTAATAAAAAACCGATACTAAATATTAGTATTATATCGGTTTTTATCAAAAAAACGATACTAAATCGGAAATTTTTTTTCATTTAGTAAAGGTTTTTATAAAATAACCGTTACTAAATTTAGGGTTTAGTAACGGTTTTTAATAAAAAATCGATACTAAATATTAGTACTGTATCGGTTTTTATCAAAGAACCGTTACTAAATCGGGAAATATTTTTCATTTAGTAACGGTTTTTATAAAATAACCGTTACTAAATCTACACTTAGTAACGGTTCTTCCCTAAAAACCGTTACTAAATAGCATTGTAAGTTCTAATTCCGCCAGTGGGTCTGGCGGAACTGCCCACTGCGTTTTTTTAAACCCGAATTTAACCCTACCCGTCCGTTCGAAAAAAGAAGAGAAAGATTTGGGGGCGAAATTTCATGCGATTTGAGAGGAAATTAAAGGAGAAAGAGGGGAGAAATTAAAGGAAGAGAAGGAGAAGTTAGAAAGAAGAAGAAATATGTAAGTTATTTTGTTTGATTTTGAGTTTTGATTAGTTATTTTTGTTGATTTGGTTGAATTGAAATAAGTTTTGATTGAATGAAATTAGTGCGAAATAGGTATGGATTTAGTGAGATTAGTTTGAAATTGGTTTAAGTAGGTTGATAGTATTGAAATTTGTTAGAATTTTTGTTGATTTCTTTAGAGAAAAATAAGAACAAGAAGAAGAAGAAGGAGGAGAAGAAGAAGAAGAAGAAGAAGAAGAAGAAGAAGGAGTACATTTTTCGTCAAATTTATCCTCCAACTACATCCTCTAGTACCTTCATCTTTAAGTTTGCATATCACAATATATCTCGTTTTATTCGAGTGATCTACTTCTATTTCTCGGTGATGCTTCACACTGTATGCTCTTACAGCCGATTGTAGTTCTGATTTCGTTTCAAATGTACGTCCCTTATACAATATTTCATCATCATTTTCATTCACATTCATGCCAGATAAGACATCATTTCTCGCATATTCCCACATTAAACAATCTTCAAATTCAGCAGCCGGCGCATCACCGAAAGTACCTACACTAACCATCTCACCCTCTTCCGTATATATAAATCCCGTCTGATGGTTCACTCTCTCCATTTCTTCATCGCCATCTCCATAAATTTCTTTCTCGTCCTCTGACTCCATTTCGGGTTCCTCATCTAATTCATTTTCATCATCATCTATTTCGGGAAGTACATTATTGCTCACACGTGCCATATCAAAGGTCGCAAACGGGTCCTCATTCGCATTTTCAATATTTATTTCATTTTCAACGGGTTCTAATATCTCATTTTCATTCGCATTTGGAATTACATTTGATCTACTACTAGTTCCTATCTGATATTCTTTATTTTGGACGCGATCAACATATATTTCTAATTCCTCCATCCCAACCCTTATGACGCGCTCCGCAAAATTAATCAATTGTGTATTATTCATAATTTTCACTAACCTATAATGCCAAATTCCTTTCTTAAGGGAAGGAAGCCGACCTCGGATTAATAGAATATCATTATACGACCAACCGAGATTCTCATAAATTTCGTTACACAGTTGGTCATAATCCCTATTTGTGGTTGTACTTTTCGGAATATAAGCCGGTTCCTCCGGGTCGTAATTGCATCCGTTTGGTAGATTTACAATAAGACCATCATAATATACAAGAATTTGAGAGTTTTGTGCCATTTTCTTCTTACTAATTGCAATAATATTTCAACAAATTAACAACAAATATATAATAAAATCAATTAATTATTTAATGAAAAAACAATCTATAATACAATACCTAATTTCCGTCTTTCTTTTCTTCTATTTTCTCTATTTATTTGGGTCAAAATCACCTCAAATACACTTCAAAATCGCCTGAATAGTAGTTTTATTTTTTGGGGGCGGATTTTAGGTTAGATTGGGGGAGAGAGAGAAAGATTTTCCTTTTATAACGGCTCCAATGATTGAACAAGTTCCGCCAAAGGCCCTGGCGGAACTAGGCTGTTTCTCAATGTCCGGAAGACACGCTGATACAGGTGATCTGGCGGAACTACTTATTTCTAGCTAGTTCCGCCAGAGGGTCTGGCGGAACTAGCTAGAAAATAGCTTGTTCCGCCAGTGGGTCTGGCGGAACTAGGGCGAAACAAACAATTATGCATATTTTGGGGATTTAGTAACGGTTTTGAACGAAAAACCGATACTAAATATAATATTGTATCTAACTGCTTATTTAGTAACGGTTCTTTGATAAAAGCCGATACAGTACTAATATTTAGTATCGGTTTTTTATTAAAAAACGTTACTAAACCCTAAATTTAGTAACGGTTATTTTATAAAAACCGTTACTAAATGAAAAAAATTCCCGATTTAGTATCGGTTTTTTGATAAAAACCGATACAATACTAATATTTAGTATCGGTTTTTTATTAAAAACCGTTACTAAACCCTAAATTTTGAAATTTTTTGGGGTCAGATTGTAAGTTGGGAAAATGGTCTAGTTCCGCCAGACCATTTGGCGGAACTAGCTAGTTCCGCTAGATGTTCTGGCGGAACTAGACCATTTTTTGGACTTTTTGGGTCAGATTGTAAGTTGGAAAAATGGTCTAGTTCCGCCAGACCTACTGGCGGAACTAGCTAGTTTCGCCAAATGTTCTGGCGGAACTAGCTAGAAAATAGATAGTTCCACCAGAGGGTCTGGCGGAACTAGACCATTTTTTTGGACTTTTTGGGTCAGATTGTAAGTTGGGAAAATGGTCTAGTTCCGCCAGACCTACTGGCGGAACTAGCTAGTTCCGCCAAAGGTACTGGCGAACTAGCTAGAAAATAAGACCATTTTTTTGGACTTTTTGGGTCAGATTGTAAGTTGGGAAAATGGTCTAGTTCCGCCAGACCCTCTGGCGGGACTAGCTAGTTCCGCCAGAGTGTCTGGTGGAACTAGCTAGAAAATAGCTAGTTCCGCCAATGGGTCTGGCGGAACTAGACCATTTTTTTGGACTTTTTGGGTCAGATTGTAAGTTGGGAAAATGTGTAGTTCCGCCAGACCCACTGGCGGAACTAGATGGCGGAGCCTATATTTTCGTCATTTTTGGGCAAATTTCACCGTCTAAATTGGGCCAAAACTAAATTTTACCTAGTTCCGCCAGACATGGTGGCGGAACTAGCCTTTTTCATTGATTAAGGCTGTTTAAGGGTGCCAAATGGCCGAGATTAGCAAAAGAAAAAATTTCCTAGTTCCGCCAGACCCTCTGGCGGAACTACTTCAGTTCCGCCAGAAGGTCTGGCGGAAGTGCTACCTATCCAGATATTTTGAAAATCATGCTATCTGATTAATTATTCTTCAAAATAGTGCTACTATTCAAAAAAATTCTGTATTAGAGGTCTCTTTGCCTTGTTTGACTAAGAGATTTATTTGCTGAAGGAAAAGGTCAAGTTGGCCTTTCAAATCGCCAATTCTTGGCATTTAGTGAAAGCGCTGACGGCTCTTTTCCCGTTGCTCTTCAAAATATCATATTTATATTAAAACTTAGATATATACTTGCCATCACAAAACACAAAACTTATCAAATTTATCCATTTAAAACACCAAAAATATCAAATATATCAAAAGTCATTAAATTTTATTTAATATGACCAAATTGTCATCTCATATTTTCTTCACTAGCAAATATACATATTATCTTTGAGAAAATATTTGCTTCGCCCACTTAAACAACGCCTAAACTCTAATCCTCATTTCGTCACCCTTTTCAAACAACATTATTTTACATATAAAGATAATATATTCCTCTTATTCAATTTTCCTCTTCAGAAATAATTATTTCAAAAATCAATTGCAATAGTTGATTCCTCTCTTGAATATATTTTTCTCCCATATTAAATTCTGACTTCATGTCAAAAAAAGGAAAAAAAAAAATCTTTGATTATACATGTGGATCAAATCATGAAGACGTTGAAGAGAGGAATGGGAGATAAATCTGTGGTTAAAAATATCTCATATTTTTCTAAAAAATTTAATAAATGAAGAAAATTTTCACCATAAAAATTGAATAAATACATCTTGAAAATTTTCTTTATTTACTAAATTTTTAAAAAATATATAAAATATGTTTTATTGAAACGCTATTTTTATTAGAAAGGTAAGAACTTTTCCTAAATTGCTTATGTATAAAATATCAAATCATCGCTTACGTATCAAGTTAATGTACATGTAAGAATTTAACATATGGTAGATCAAAAGTAGACTTATTATATAGTTGAGGGGTTAAAAATAGACGGATCAAGAGTTAAAGGGCAAAAAATAGACTAGTTTAGTTGAGGAGCTAAATGTGGACATCTCTCTTTATCTTTTAATTTACTTAAAAATTAACCCCAACCCCTTATTTTTCACATACTTTTAAGCCCCTAATAGAACCACATCATCACTTTTATTTTGACGGTTCGATCAAAATTTTTGTCTTAACCTTTAATTTTCTCAAATTAATTGATATTTTGTAGCAACATGTATTTTAAACATAATCATATGATTGACTGAATTGATATTTTGTGTTTCATCCCCGATTTTGTGAGAATCGTTGAATTTGTTTCTAGCCATCAGATCTAAATCAGATGGTTTCAATGAATTATGGTCCAAAGTGATGTTCAAATATTAATACCAATAGAATACGAAGAGTTCACTCATTAAAATATAAACAATTTATTCTTTAAAAAATAATAATTTTTTAATAAATTATTTTATTTTTCATGTTGAAATCGTTAAATATAAATTTGTTGGAAATTTTCTCATGATTTTGAATTCCATATTATTATGGTTCCAACTTAATTTTTTTCGTTGATAAAAATGTGAATATAAACTATATAAAAGAATATGTAAACAAATGATACATTCATTAACTTCTACCTTATTTTTCACCTCTCTTTGAGCATTCTCAAGAGTCCTATCATCAATTTTCTCCCGGCCGTCGGATCAAAAAAATTCTCAAATATTTGGTTTTCATTTAAATTATTATCACAATATCACATGATTAGTTAGATAATGTCTCGTGTCATATCTCCAATTACGTGAGTATCATGTAAAACAAAATCAGAGCATTGAAAGCTATATTATATTCCAATATATTACGGATTTGAGAATAACATATGTAATCAATTTATACATAATCCATACTATTTTAGCAACTAAAAAAAATAAAAAATAATAAGAAAATGAGTAATGTTATATTTTTCTATGTATAATATGCATATTTTTTCCATATATATAATATCAAATTTTTTTTTTTAAATCATGTGAAAAATAGTAATAATTTTTTATTTTTTTTAAAGTTAATCATATATAATTAAATTTTATGTACTTTCAACTAAAATCTTTGAAATATATTATCTTGCATTTTAATTTTTACTGGTCTCTTTCGTCTATGCCTTAATAATACTTTATTGTTTTCTAATATAATATGTGAAGAGATAACAAACATAAAATCCAAGAGAATAAAAAAGGGATGACCCTTTAATCTTATAAATCTTAATGCAAATATAAATTAAGATCATAAATTAATTATCTAAATTATTTAGTTGGTCATTATTGTTTGCTTTTAATGCATTTATCATTTATGTTATTTTATTTCTCATATGGAAATTTATTTGCATAGAATTATCCATCCTTACAAAATTAGATTTGATATAAAAAATATTTTGAATGAATAATAAATCGATAGAGTATCTTATGATGTAATTCAAAATTATTTAAATATTGACAACCTACTTAACATAATTATTAAATATTATTTATTTACTCCGAATTCATTTTAAACTTTTATTTTGAATTTTCATCCTTGCAATTTATTTTAAATTCATTTTAAATTTAAATAAGCGAGTATTATCCTAGAATACTATTGTGAATTTGCCTATTTAATAATTGAAAGTAGGAACTTGTGCAAATGCTTGATGACAATCAGTTAGTTTAAAACTTTAGGAAGGTACACAAATTGTTTTATTTTAGGTATAAAATAAGTTAGCAATTGAGAATCGAATGGATTTCAATATGACATGCCCCGCATGTCCGAGACTGTCAACTTGATTAATTTAGATTAATAAGATATATTTGCTTATATCTATAATTTTCCTATTTGTAATAACATCGATATTTAGTTTTTAAATAATTATATCATATTGCATAATTAACACTTAGAAGTTTAACAAAAAAATTACAGTCAATGATCATTCTATATTATACATAAATTTGATAAAATACACAAATGTTCTATTTATATATAAATAGAATTAAATTATAGTCACGCTATAAAATGTAAATAAATAACTAAGTTACCCACAGTGAAGCGCGGCGATAATCCTAGTGAAAATTATTTGGGGCTGTTTAATTTGCAATTGCCCTTAATTATGATATATTTATTGTAAAAAAAAATTTGCTGTAAGCTTTTTGCACTAATTAGGACCATAGTCAGCCACTCAGACAACAAGTCGACATATAAAAGTATAAAGTATGTAGCGATAAACTTGTTTATTATTTAGAAACAATTCTGAAATATTATTATTTTATTCAATAATTTTTATTTTAGTTCAAAAGTCTAAATATAAAGTCGATACTGATATTTTTGCATTAATCCTTGTTCAAGTTAAATTCAAAACTCTAATTATTTTAAAAGAACTTTGTATTATAAAATAATACATGCTTTCTTTATTTTTATTAAGTGCGGGAATTATTGTTAGGTTGAGTACATATTGTAATATGTAATTTTATTCAAGAATTACACGAGTATTATACGGGAAACAAGAATTCTCGGCTAATAGTTGGCCCTGCCTACTGCTCAGACAGAATCCAGATACATTATACATACAAATTGACAAGGTCTTCCAAAGCCTCCGAAATGCAAACAAAAAGAACCACAATACCCTTTTGTCTCTCGGGTTCTGCTCTCACATTTAAAAAGAAAGATGCAGTCAAATTTTCTCAAATGCATATTGTAGCGAGTCAACGCTGGTAGCTCTAATTCAAGAAGAGATCTCCCTCTGGACCAAAATTTAATTCAATTTGTAAATATCGTCAGTCTCTTATCTCCCTCTCATTCCGAAAAAAGATGGCATGAATCAGGGAAAAGATTATCGCCCGATTAGCCTCATCTCAAGCCTCCAAAAATTTGTTTCAAAAATACTTGCAAATAGATTAAAAACAATGATAAATGCTTTGATCATGCCCAATCAACTCGGTTTTCTTGAAGGGAGAGATATAGCCGAATGTTTTGTGTACGCAAGACAATTCCTATATAAGGCCAATAAATTAAACAAGCCTCTTTTACTTTTCAAAGCAGATGTGCATAAAGCATTCGACACAGTTTCGTGGGATTTTGTCCTTAAAATTCTAGAGAAAAGGGAGTTTGGGTCCCAATGGATAAAATGGGTGGAAAATTACGTGTTGAAAGGGGCCGCTAAAGTTCTATTGAATGGAATACCCAGTAAAAACATCCATATGAGAAGGGACGTCCGACTCTCCCCACTTATTTATCCTTGCAGTTGATACACTCGCACGAATTCTTGAGTTTTTAGGATCTCAAAACTTTATTGAGAAACCTCTTGCTAATACTGATCTCTGTCTCTTTTATACAGACGACTCTATCTTCCTCATTAAACCAGATCTAATCCAAATTAGGAGGCTAAAGTGTGTGCTGGATTCATTTAGCAACAGCTCCGGCCTCACAATCAGTTATGAAAAATTTAAGTGTGTGGTGTTGCCGCAAGGATTCTCTAATTTACGAGAATTGGGTCAAGAATTAGGTTGCCAACATACCACACTATCCCTAAAATATTTGGGATACTCCCTGCATTTCAATAAACCCTCAAGAGAAGACTATATATCCATTATAGAAAAATTCCATAAAGAGCTCAAGGGTTGGCAGGGGGCGTTATTAAGTAAAGGGGGGGGGAATTGGTTTTGGTAAATTCTATTCTATCTGCTCTCCCCACATACTACTTTTATGTGTTCAAGTTCCCGCAATGGGCTATAAATGAGATGGATAGAGTGAGAAGAAACTTTTTGTGGAAAGTTACAAATTATTCGGGTAGTAATCTGGTAGCTTGGGATAGTGTATTCAAGCCAAAAGAGTGGAGGAATAGGGATGATGAATTTAAAACCATTCAATGATGCAATGATGATGAAGTAGTTGTGGAAATACTATACCAAAAATGAAGGGTTGAATTGGAGACTATTAGTTTCAAAATTAGAAGAAGAAGGATTACAAGATATCAAATCAAAGAACTTCTCTTACTTCTGGAATGGAGTGAAGGACCAGTTGGAGTTTATCTTTCAAAATACAAAGTTTAAGGTCGGATCGGGAGAAAGAATCAACTTCTTGAGAGTGACTGGTGTAAAGGCCCATAAAACCTACAGTTTTCATCTCTTTACTCGCATGCAGAGAAGAGAGAAGAAAGCCTGGCCTCTTTTAAATTAATCCCAAAAATAGAAGAGTGCTTCAAGGACCTGCTAGCATTAGAGCGAAGACAGGAACTAGAAGAAATAAAAACAATTCAAGGAAACATGAGTTCAAATCAAGGGGAAGATCGAATCATTTAGAAATTGAATTCAAAAGGAGTTTTCTCAATAAAAAGCGCGTATCAAACTCTTAGTAAGGGGGATTCAGAAATTTCAAACTTAAAAAATATTTCGAGAATAAAAATCCCTTTAAAAATCTAGGTGTTTCTCTAGACAAGTCGACAAAGCAAGATCATGGCCGAAGATAACTTTTGCAAGAGGGGATTTAGCTTAGCAAATTGGTGTTACATGTGTTGTGCTAGCGAGGAAACAGTGAATCACGTTTCGGAAGAATGTGACTTCGTCCAGCTTCACTGGATGCTGCAGAGTAACGCTACAAACTCCAATCTGATAGAACAATGAAGGTCTCTGTCAGATGTGGTGTCATTATTACTGAGGGAGAGGGGAAGCTCAGCAGTAAAACAGAAAACTACTATCTTCTTATTCGCGATATGGAAAGAGCGATGCAGACGGGTATTTTCTGGGGTAGAGAAAAAAGATTCAGCTTTAATTCACGAGATTATGGAAGAATTGAGCTTGGTTAGAGAGATGGAGTTTGAAAATGTCGAGTTTGTGGAAGAAGAGTAATGGTGATTTCAACGAGAGAGTAAAGGAAGACCAAAAGACAGAACAAGAGAATGTCTGGATTATATTAGAGAAGGAGAGAAGGAATAGCGGCACGTGTTTAGGTTAGTCTACACGTGTATCAAACCAGGATTGTAAAAAATCAAGCAACTACTCATTCTTTTGGGCCAAGATTATTAGGCCATTTTACACCTCATTTGTAGTTAGGGTAGTTAAGTTTTTTTTTTTACAAATAGTTTTGTGTTTCTTTTTCTTTTTCTTTTGTTAATTCTGTAAAAATAGATGTAAAAAAAATTTACGAAATATATAAAAAAACAACATTTGGATGGGGGATTTCAACCCTCTTCAAATTTTCTCAATTTTTTTTTTGTAAATATCTTTTATTTCTTTATTTTTTAATTTTTTTAATTTTTAACTTCTCTTTAGTTTCCTTGCAAGCAAACCCGGCCCTGTCACTAGCCCAGTGAGCCCACGGGCTTAGGCATCACTTGGGCTAGGGGCAACAAATTTTATCTATAACATTTATATATGCTATTTATCAACTTAATAATTTAAAGCCCAGAAAATAGGCCCAATTGATGAAAAAACCATATATCTCATTTTCTTTTTATTCTCTTTTCATTTCATTTCTTCTCTAGCCATGGCCCCTTCATTTTTTTTTTGTTTTTTCTATTTTTCCCCTTCCATTCCTCTTTCTTGCCGATCATTTCCTTCTTTCACCTTGGTAGTTCTTTTCTTTCCATTTTTCTTTGCAAAATTTATCTCGCTCTGACCACAATAGCTCCGCAAGACACAAAGGAAGAAAAAGAAGTAGAGGAGAGGAGCTATGTCATCTTCTACGTTCTAATAATTAGGTAATTGCGATAACGAAAAATTATTGTAAACTTTATTTTATTTATACATAGTTAATTATGCATTTGTTATTTTTAGTGAACGAAAGTATGATATTCTTTTATCTAAATTAGTTCATCTTTTTTGTTGCATGAAAGATGTTCGACAAAATTCTCAAGTGAAGAAAACGATACAATGATGATTGGAAAGAGGAAACAAAATTCCGGATCTCATAATAGACAAATAAGGCTAAGAAGAAATGCACTAGAAAAAACACTCGTGGGTTCGGTCTCTAAGTTATTTGAAGTAAGAAAGCAAAAAGAAAGCTCTTCAAGTCAAGTTAATATTGAAGTTGTCAATTATGTAAATGAACAATCTAGGGAAGAAAATAATGTAGAATTGAGTATGGAGTGTAATGAAGAATTTGGGGTTGGAGATAATGGAGGATTAAGAGAGAGGGATAATGAAGATTTTAGGGATGAAAATAATGAAGAACTAAGAGAGGGGGGTAATGATGATTTTAGGGAGGGGGATAATGAAGAATTAAGAGAGAGAGAGAGAGAGAGAGAGAGAGATAATGGAAAAATAAGCGAGGGGAATAATGGAGAATCTAATGAGAGGGTTTATATAGAATCAAGATAGGGAGATGTGAATTATGATCCAGGTTTATTGGAAATATTACCGATGCAAAGAGAGTATTGTTGGTTAAGCGAGGTCCTATTAAGATTTTGAAAAAAAAAATGATACATTCCCCAAAGTAGGTGCTCGGGGAAGACACTTCTCATCCGATCATTATACTTGCCTTCTTCCAAATGGGGAGGCTCTTGAAAGGAAATGGTTTGTATATTCAAATGAGTTGAATAAGGTCTTTTATTTTTGTTGTAAATTATTCAAATCTAATTCAATCATCTCAAATTTAGCCGACAAGGGAACTAACGATTGGCATAATCTTCCGACGAAACATAGAATTCATGAGGGAAATAGAGAACACATTAGGAATATTAAGAAATGGGTGGACTTGTGTGATGCACTTAAAAAGGAAAGCACAATTAATAAAAGAATGCAAGATCTAAATGAACAAGAGAGGGTTCGTTGGAAGAAGATACTTCTTCGGATAATTGAAGTTGTGAAGACTCTTGCATGGAATAATTTACCATTTCGAGGAACAAATGAGAAGGTTTATGATAATAATAATGGTCTTTTCTGTCAACTTATTGAATATCTTGCTAAATTTGATATAATTATGCAAGAGCATCTTCGACGTGTAGTTAATAAGGAAATTCAATATCATTATCTTAGCCATAAAATTCAAAATGAAATAATATTATTGTTGGCTAATGAAATTAAAGAACAAATCTTGATAAAAATTAGAAAATCAAAGTATTTTTCTATTATTCTTGATTGTACCCCCGATTTGAGTCATAATGAACAAATGTCAATTATCATAAGATGTGTGGATGTTGAGAATGAAAGTGGAGTCAAGGTGGAGGAATTTTTTCTCGAGTTTATAAATGTTGTTGACACGTCGGGTCTTGGGTTATTCAACCAACTCAAAGAAGTGTTGATTGATCTTAAACTTCATATTGATGACATAAGAGGTCAAAGCTATGATAACGGTGCAAACATGAAAGGTAAACACCAAGGTGTGCAAAGGAGATTACATGACATATACCCTAGAGCCTTGTATATTCCATGTGGATGTCATAGCTTAAATCTTACATTATGTGATATGGCAAAATCTTGCGTAAAAGGTAGAGATTTTTTTGCATATGTGCAAAAGATTTATATATTATTTTCAGGTTCAACACATCGATGGGATATTTTTCAGAAATTTGTCAAGGGTTTGACACCGAAGCCATTATCCGATACTCGTTGAGAAAGTCATATCGAGAGTGTTAGAGCTATACGAAACCAAGCACGAGAATTTAGGGATGCGTTGGTTGAAATTTCAAAACTTTATAAAAAGGATAGTGCTATAACGTTGGAAGCTAAAGGGTTGTGTCACAATGCTTTGGAGAATTTTGAATTCTTGATTATCTTATGCATTTGGTACAAAATTTTAAGTAAAATTAATCAAGTTAGCAAACTTCTTCAACAAGAAGAAATGAATATTGAAGATGCAAGCAAAAAAATCAAAGAGTTGAAACAGTTCTTTGAGAAGTTTAGAGAAAATGGTTTCGAAGAATCGATAAGAGAGGCAAAAGACCTTGCACTTGAAGTTGGTATTGAGCCGGCATTTGAAAGAAAAAGAATTGTTCAAAGGACAAATCAATTTGAAGAAGATGCGGAAGATAAGCAATTGAAAATCAATCACCGGAGGATAAATTTATAACTACTTATTTTATATACATTGTAGACAAAGCTCTAGTATCACTCAATGACCGGTTTGAGCAATTCAAGGAATACGAAAAGTTTTTCGGATTTGTATGTAATGCAAAATTCAAAAATATTCGTGAAGAGGAATTGAAGGAGAATTTCATCAAACTTGAAAGTTTTTTGGAATATAATGGACGTGGTGATATTCGTAGAGATGAATTATTCGAAGAACTTAGCAATTTAAAAATAGCATTGTCAAAAGAAGTTGTTAAATCAGATGACATTCTTAATTACATAAGGTGTTATTGGAAAAGTGGAGGTTTAAAGATGGTATGGGTGGTATATCGTATTTTGTTGACCATACCTATTACAGTTGCTTCGGTTGAGAGAAGTTTTTCTAAATTGAAGTTGATTGAAACGTATCTTCGAAATACTATGTTACAAGAGAGATTGAGCGGATTGGCTATGATCGCAATTGAAAAAGAGTTCTTAGATACATTAGATTATGACAAGTTAATTGAGGAATTTGCTTCGAAAAATCCGAGAACAAGTATGTTTCTTTAATTCTTGGTTGTTTTGAAGATTGAATTTTGTTTTGTGAATTTATGATCATGTTAATTATAAACAATATGATGATTTAATGTATTTTCTAATGGATGTTAAAAATTATGTACTAAATTTTTTTTCCTAATTTTTTTTTAATTTAATTTGTCGTCGACATAATAGTTGAGCAACATTTTATTTTCGGGCTTGGACAACCGAATATACTGATATACAGTACCGACCCTGCTTGTAAGTCACTCTTGTAAATACTCTACCGTATCAATATATGAGGATGTAGGACCCTACTTCTTAAAATAAATAAAAAAATTATGCGGGAAACAGAACCGCTGTGGTCCTTACTAATTGTTGTAATTGAAATCCTTGATTATCGTCTGTATGAACTTCTATTTTTATTCTTTGTGCAAAAATAAGATACGTATAGCTCCACATATCTTGTTGCTCCAATCAGCACTCACAAAAATAGATTGCAACCATACCCCATAACTATCCAACATAATAGTGGCCCAAATATTTCCACGTAACCTATTCACAAACTTCCTCCCTACCTATATATAAACCTTCACATTCATTTTCTTCATCAACTCATCATCAATAAGCAAAAGTTTTTCGAGCTACAACCAATGGCAACCAGCAGAATGGCTCTCTCATCTTCCTTCTCCGGAAAGGCGGTCGCTTCAATCAACTTCAATTTAGAAAACCTTCTCTCAGCCAAAGCAACTGTAATAGGTATGGTCAACAAAATACGATATACCACCCATACCATCTTTAAACCTCCACTTTTCCAATAACACCTTATGTAATTAAGAATGTCATCCGATTTAACAATTTCTTTTGGCAATGCTATTTTTAAATAGCTAAGTTCTTCGAATAATTCATCTCCACGAATATCACCACGTCCATTATGTTCCAAAAAACTTTCAAGTTTGATGCAATTCTCCTTCAATTCCTCTTCATGAATATTTTCGAATTTTGCATTACATAAAAATCCGAAAAACTTTTTATATTCCTAGAATTGCTCAAACCGGTCATTGAGTGATACTAGAGCTTTGTCTACAATGTATATAAAATAAGTAGCTCTAAATTTATCCTCCGGTGATTGATTTTCAATTGCTTCATCTTCCGCATCTTCATCAAATTGGTTTCTCCTTCGAACAATTCTTTTTCTTTCAAATGTCGGCTCAATACCAACTTCAAGTGCAAGGTCTTTTGCCTCTTTTATCGATTCTTCAAAACCATTTTCTCTAAGCTTATCAAAGAACTGTTTCAACTCTTTAATTTTTTTTGCTTGCATCTTCAATATTCATTTCTTCTTGTTGAAGAAGTTTGCTAACTTGATTAATTTTACTTAAAATTTTGTACCAAATGCATAAGCTAATCAAGAATTCAAAATTCTCCAAAGCATTGCGACACAACCCTTTAGCTTCCAACGTCATAACACTATTCTTTTTACAAACTTTTGAAATTTCAACCAACGCATCCCTAAATTCTCGTTCTTGGTTTCTTATAGCTCTAACACTCTCGATATGACTTTCCCAACGAGTATCGGATAATGGCTTCGGTGTCAAACCCTTGACAAATTTCCGAAGAATATCCCATCGATGTGTTGATCCCGTAAATAATATATAAATTTTTTGCACATATGCAAAAAAATCACTACCTTTTACGCAAGATTTTGCCATATCACATAATATAAGATTTAAGCTATGACATCCACATGGAATATACAAGGCTCTAGGGTTTATGTCATGTAATTTCCTTTCATGTTTGCACTGTTATCATAACTTTGACCTCTTATGTCATCAATATCAAGTTTAAGATCAATCAACACTTCTTTGAGTTGGTTGAATAACCCAAGACCCGACATGTCAACAACATTTATAAACCCGAGAAAAAATTCCTCCACCTTGACTCCACTTTTATTCTCAACATCCACACATCTGATTATAATTGACATTTGTTCATTACGACTCAAATCGGGGGAACAATCAAGAATAATAGAAAAATACTTTGATCTTCGAATTTTTATCAAGATTTGTTCTTTAATTTCATTAGCCAACAATAATATTATTTCATTTTGAATTTTATGGCTAAGATAATGATATTGAATTTCCTTATTAACTACACATCGAAGATGCTCTTGCATAATTATATCAAATTTAGCAAGATATTAAATAAGTTGACAAAAAAGACCATTATTATTATTGTCATAAACCTTCTCATTTGTTCCTCGAAATGGTAAATTATTCCGTGCAAGAGTCTTCACAACTTCAATTATCCGAAGAAGTATCTTCTTCCAATGAACCCTCTCTTGTTCATTTAGATCTTGCATTCTTTTATTAATTGTGCTTTCCTTTTTAAGTGCATCACACAAGTCCACCCATTTCTTAATATTCCTAATGTGTTCTCTATTTCCCTCATGAATTCTAAGTTTCGTCGGAAGATTATGCCAATCGTTAGTTCCCTTATCGGCTAAATTTGATATGATTAAATTAGATTTGAATAATTTACAATAAAAACAAAAGACCTTATTCAACTCATTTGAATATACAAGCCATTTCCTTTCAAGAGCCTCCCCATTTGGAAGAAGGCAAGTATAATGATCGGATGAGAAGTGTCTTCCCGGAGCACCTACTTTGGGGAATGCGTCATTTTTTTTCAAAATTTTAAATAAAAGGAAATTAGATCATATTTTGAGAAATTAAAACAAGATTTTCAACCCTAACAATATATACAGCAAGAGGGACTACCAAAGAGAACATACATTATTTTTCATCTACCGCAATATGAAGAACACACAAAAATTTCGCAATTTTCAGCCGAATTTCAAAAAAAAGAGAGAAAGAAATCCTAAACCGAAACAAACCCAAAATTTTATTGATCAAGATTTTCCATCAAATTACTTTGGAATAGTTAGATCCGCCAAGGTCTTGGAAGATTGCTAGATGACTCAATTGCTTCGGAAAAAAAACACAAACAGAAGAAATTTGAAGAGGGATTTTTGCATCCAATGACGTATCAACTTATTGTGTCACGCTTGCCGCAACATCATCTTCCCAATTTAGGTTGAATTTTTATAATTTCTCTTTTCCGACCAGTTAGAGGAATTTTAGGGTTTAATCTAAAATAATTGTTCAGTGATTGAGTTGTGATAATTGAATAAGAATATTTAGTAGTTGAATAAGCATCATTGTTAAGTTCTTTTCATCTAATAATTCTTATTTTGGTGCATTGAAAGTTGTTGGGAAAAACTTCGATTTTAGGGAAATTTCTTGACTTTTCTCAAATTCTATGATGATTGTGTTGTTTGTTGTTTTTTCTCGCTTAATATAAGTTCTAAAAATATTCCAAAATAACTTTGTAATTTTATTTTTGTTTAATTCTTATTTTCCTTAAAGATCCAAAATAAGTTGCTAATAATTAGATAAACAAGTTGCAACTAGAACTGAAAATTAAGAAATTGAGGAACTTTTTTATTTCTTTTCTTTGTTTTAATCTTATATTTGGATTCCTCATATTTTTCTACTCAATATGGAGATAAAGTTTGCTATATTTAGATAAAGAATCAAAAAGTTATGATATAAAGAAGTTTAGGGTCATATTTGCAAAAACTATTTTAAATATCTTACTGGAATTTCGCTGTTGGGACTTCTTGGGTCAGTATTTCTGAATTTTAAGTCCACCATTGATTTTAAAACACCCTAAAACCCTAGAATTCGTATAAAATTTGTTTTGTTTGGAATTGCATAGCAAAAAGGACATTTTCGTAAAATACTGGAGACCTATTCAAAAAAGTCAGATTAGAGAATTGAAACCAACATTAATTCTCTCTGAAAATTGGATCCGGATCCGGACCTAATATTTGGAGTCTCGTATTCGGATCAGTATCTGTATAAATGGATTCGGTTCCCATCCAGATTTTTTCTATTCGAATTCGGTTTCAGAATTAGATTTTTTTTTTAGGATCTGATGAATATTTTTGGAGGTGGCCGGTTTGACTGGATCAACTGTGGCTTGGCTTTCTTTTTCCATCATCCCATTTTGAGGACTTACAGACTGGTTTGATTCCGATATTACCGGACCAACCGATATCGCTACTGGTAACCAAAGACTTATTTATTTGTCTGTTATTTATTAACTAAATTATTTATTTAATGGAATCTTTACATAAGAAGATTTTATTGTTTGGGTCTCTTTCCTATTATGTTCCTCACAAGCAACCATGTGGGTCTTGTCTTGTCAAATGTCTTCAGTGCTTTACTTCTTTTCAGGAAAGGTGAACATGGGATGCCCCCGTAATTTTTTTAAATATTTATAATACTTTTTACTTTTTAGATTTCTTCGGAACCTGGATTATAAATTATACTGATTTTAATTGATAAAAATATCAATTTGTAAGGTTATCGAGAAAATCTCAGAAGTAATTTTTTTAAAACATTTAGAAAATAGGGGATATTTGAAAAAAGAATTCCTACTTTCATTTATAAAACTAAAAAGGTATATTTTGAAAGTCGAATATAAATGCCCAACTTAAATTTTTCTTATAGATAGTCACTGGATCTATTTGGCAAGGCAAGTCACCCATTGGTCAAGATTCTCTCTTTCCATCCTCGTCTATCTCGGGTTTGGTCTTTCAAGTATACAGTAGTACAATTTAGTCTTTGTCTTGTCCAAATATACCTTCAGTCAACTTTCGTTAATCATCTTTGTGTATTTTGGTTCATATATTAGAGGTTGTATCTACAAATTTCATATGCAAACTGAATTAGAATATCTTCTCTTTACAAAATATTTCTTATTTGAAAAACAAGCTTTGTTCTTATCAAATATTTAGATGAGTCTAATTACAAAAGTTGGCTATGGTGGATAATGACTTTTTTAATGAATTGTGTTTATGCAGGCAAAATATTAAAATAAAAATAGAGAAATTTTCAAAAACAAAATCCCTAATTTTTCTGAATATTTAAAAACTTCCTTCACTTTTTACTTAGAAAAACCCAAGGTCTGCTCCAATGAGGGAGCAAGGGAGGGAAAGAGACATGAGGATAATGAATTTTTTTACCTTGTTGAGTTCTATTAGGAGAGGAGGGAAGAGAATAGAATAGAACGGACACGGAGCTTGACCCGATTTACTGGGGGTGGAAGCCAAAAAAATCTCTCTACTGATTAACATTATACAAAAATCTTGGGGGGGGGGAGACAAATACATAGAAATATATGTATCTTAAAAATAAATTTTACTAAATCACTAATGATATATACTTTTCGGTCAAAATCTTAGGGGGGGGGGGGGCAATGACCCCTCCCAGTCTCTATTAAGCTTCGTCCTTGGAATAGAAGATAGAGGGATAAACTGGAAGAGAAAGAATTTTTATTTTTTTAATAATTTTATGTATCATATATTATAATTTATGCACTGTATTATTTATATTCTATTTTTTGTATGAAATTGTAAGAATCCAACTCTTGTCTGTGCAATTCCTAACCTTCCTACATTATGCTTAGTTGGGGTTATTATTTTGATTTCTTTTAGTTAGGTGATATCCAGTGGTGTACTGATATTATTTATCTTATTTCTTGCATCTGTAACTCATTTGAGATCAATGTTGTATGTGTGTTTCTATTTTGTATGAACAATTTATGATGAATGAAATTGCCTACGGGTTTACACGTCACAAGAAAAGATGTTGTAGATGGTTTTACGAAGGAACATACAGCCAAATATGTAATCAATCTTGAAATACTAAATACGGAAATAATGAAAATAATGAGGAAGACATTTCGTTATTTTATATTTCGGAATTAATTCACAAAGTTGAATACAATTGGATCGAATTATGCAACTTCCGGCTTTCTCTGATTCGGGATCCTTTTGTTTTCTATTTAAATTGGTTGTAGACAAAATAAAGAATGTGGATTAAACTCAATTTAGTAACTTCTTGGTATGAATGTTAGCCAAATTAAATACATGAAAAAGGGTTAAAAATATATTGGGCCGATGTATCAAAAGACAAGTATTCCAGCCGTATCGTGAAGTATCGTTACGTATTTTAACTCAACATATCAATAACATATACTTAAATTTTTAATAATAAATAATCAAATATGCCAAGTGAACTATCTAATGCGTATCGTACACATATCCATACTGATACACGAATCCTTAAGATTCTTCAGCATTTTTGGAGTATCCACAACAACAACAAAAAAAAAAAAAAAACAAAAAGAATGACAAGAAATAAATGTTACAGAGTGTAACATTTATTTTCTTTATTTTGAGGAAATTGAATAGGTTAAAAAATCCTATATCCGTCATTCATTAATTGAAACACACACACACACACACACACATATATAATAAAGAAAACAGATATTTAAAGGTGATTTTGTTTATATTCAATAATTTGCATAGTATTCTTCATCAGCATATCTAATCTTTTGTCTTTATAATTTTAGGATTCAAACTGGATGATACACATGGATCATACACATCGGGAAGAAAATATCCAAATCAGCAAGCAAAAATCAGTTCAAAATCACAATAAAACAAAACATATCCCTAATTACATGTACCTGATTTTATGGTGTCCTTTGAAATTGGCACTGTGAAAGATAATCTTTTACTTCATTCAAACCTGCAATTGTATATTGATTAATGCTCAAAATCATCCATGTTTATTTTCCTCCTTACAATGTGAAACCGAAATTACAATTTCATTTATGATTGTGTGAAAATATATTCCCACACAAACAGTACCAATTAACCCCAAATTAAGCGATCAAAAATAAAATTAAGTGGGAAATCGAGACTCGATAAACCCTCAATTTGCAATTATCTCTCAATTAATACCCTCAGTTTGACAGTTTACCATTGCAAACACCAAAAATTTGCTAACAATAAATAAATGAGAATGAAAATTTGCAATAACTAGCGGAGTCAACTACCTGGAAGTTTGTCAAAATCAGGCTCAATTCCATTTCCATTTATATCCATTTCTTTTGGAGTAACATATTTCCCTATTGTAACCACAACACCAGATCCATCATGTAGCTCGAAAACCGACTGAATCAAACCCTAAATAATTTCAAAGAACAAACGAATAATTGAAATTTGCAAATATATATATATATATATTTGCAAATTATTAGGAGTATACTTGTATCCTAACATATTTAACAATTTTAAGACATTATAAAGCAACATAAGGTAACTAACTCCGTTCTTCACTAATTTACTAAGACATTATTTAAGTGACTGTGACTACTTTTTGAATGAAATATTCCAAAAATATATCCTTTGATATTAAGGCATAATCAATGGGCCAATTTGTAATTTTCCACCATTCATTACGAGAATTAAATTTTTAAGTTCATAATAAAGCTAACCTTGCCAAAAGTTCTTTGTCCAACCAGAACAGCTTTGCAATTGTCATGAAGGGCTGAAGCTACCTAAAATACATGAAATTTAACATAATTATTATGTAATTAAAAATTGAAATAAATATTTGTGAAGCAAGGATGTGTAAGCTTACTATTTCACTAGCACTTGCAGTTCTATTGTTCACCATTACCTGCATTAGAAAAATAAGTTCACAAAATATTCCAAATATGTATAATGAGAGAGGGAAAGAGAATGCATACAATTAGTGGAGATTTGATAAGTGGTTCAGTTTCTGTCTGAATGCTATTTTGTACTTGCGAATCCCTGCCAGCTGTAGAAATAATCTGCAAAAAATAATATAAAATAATATGGGGTAATTTTGGAAAAACTATTATATAGAATTAGAAGCTGACTTGAGTTTTGAGCATGTACCGTTTCTCCTTTGTCTAAGAAAAGCTTCGCAATTTCTATTCCAGACTACAAAAAAGTAATAAGCAAATAAATAAATGAATGAATTATTTTCTTTTTGGTGCATATTTTGTTATTGTTTTTAGATTACTTAAGGGATCATGAAAAAGAGTGAAATAGTTGAAGAAATTAATTTGGTTAATTGAATAAGAGAAATTAATGAATGTAAATTTAGAATATATTAACCTACTTGAACAAGGCCTCCAAGATTATCCCTCAAATCCAGCACAAAATAAGAGGCACCAGAATTCTGAAGCCTTTTCAATGCTATAATCAAAATATATATGTTAAATCAATCTATAAAATTATTCTGAAGCATGACATTGATATGACTTATTTCAATTATTTCGAACCAAATCAGTATAAGTATAACATTATTATTATTTAAATGGTAATTCAGCTGCTAAATATATTGTCTTCACTAATAATTTTCATACTATGCCATTATTCCATCATATCGTTTATGATAATTTGACAAGTGAGCTAATTTAGACAAATTGAGCAATTAAAAGTTTAAGCATTACTTAAACTTCAGTGATATTATAGAAAAATTAAGTGTAATAAAAATAAGTTAAAAACAACACACCTATAACTAGATCTTTCTTCGCCAAAGCATTGAATTCTTTGATACGAATATATCCAACAGAAGAATCTCCATATTCTGTCTTTTCAAGTCGATAAAATACTGGAGTTTTTGCAATTAATTGCCTTTCGACTTTTATAGACTCTACAGGACCACAATTCCCATGCTTAACCTATCAATAAAACAATTCTTATAATTTCTTTTTTTCAAAATACAAATTGTCATATGAAGACATAAATAATCATGTAAAAGATTTCTTTTCTCCAAAAAAAAGAGAGTTATTTTACTGTTTCTACATGCAATCAATTGTTTTGCCCCTTCACAGACACAACAGGACCATAATTCCAATGATTTATTTATATATAACATTTTTCCTACAATCTGGTTTGATCGTAAGTAAGTTTAAACTATAAAATAAAGACAGTTTAGGAAAAAGGAGAAGAAATTCGATGCAAATATCATATTTAGCCCATATCAACCATAAAAAATTGTTTACGTTTTATTTTCATTATTTATCTCATTCCTAATGAATTCTAAAAGAAGGATAAAAGGAGTAACACAATTAACTATATGATTTGCTTTCATCCTCATTGTAGAAAAAAATATAATGGAATAATTTCATAAATAATTATCATAATAGATGAAATAAAAAATGACATGTATCAACACCTGAATGGTCACAAAAGTTTCTTTGGGACCTTGCAGCAGAGACGACACATCAAATGCTGGTTTTCCTCTTACATCTATTCCATTTACCGATAAAATTTCATCCCCCTAAAAAAACAAAAGAAATTACATAATTGGATTAAATTGTGGCTTATTGCAAAATTGAGGGTTGATTTGAGTAAAAGTTGTGTTTAGTCCGAGGCTTATCACTCCAGTTCTTGCAAGATTACATTAATTTGAGGATTGATTGCAAAATTTGGACACTAATTTCAAGCTCAACTATAAAAATGTGCGCAATTCAAGCTTATTTGACTTACAATTCTCTAAAATTGAAACAAGACTACAATCCTATCTACAACCACCACGAAATATTTAACTACTCGCATAAATACAGTGATCTATTAATACACTTTCACTTGAAATTTCAAACAAATGAAACCAAGATTACCTGTCGAATACCAGCAGAATGAGCCGGCCCGTCCAAAATAATTCCCAACACTTTCAGCTTGACCAATCCGTCGGCGCCAGCTGGCACCTCCTTCAAGTTGACTCCGATTCCGGTCATGTCGTACTTGGCCATCTTCGCAAACTTCAATAAAAACATGGCACTGCAAAATTTGTTAGCAAAGAAAAGAGAGGAGAGCAACATACAAATAAATTTTAATTTTGGTATGCATCGGCAATATTTTCAGTCCAAATTAGTTACTCAATTGACTGGTTAGCAACAGTTGAGTGTTATAAGAGTGTGATGTAATTAATCTCTGTATTTTAACTACTTTATTTCAATGAAACGTGTATCTCTAGTTACGGCGTGCTTCACTAAAAAAAAAAAAAAAAAAATTGATATTTTCTTTTTTTGGGTAATATCAAGTCTACCCTTCCAAAAACTCAAAATATCAAATTTACCCCTCCAAAACTCAAAATATCAAATTTCTCCTCCCAAACTTTGTTTTATATCAAATTTGCCCACATTTAACTTCACCGTTCAAACCAACATGAAAAAATATATAAAATTACCTTTCTACCCTTCCTTCTTCTCCAACAACTCATTCTATTTCTTTTCTCCCTGTTCATTCTAATTGCATCATTTCATCTAGATTCTCTCTCTCTCTCTCTCTCTCGCTCTCTCACACACACACACACACACTCAGATTCCTTCTAGTTCTCTTACCACTAAAGTACGGTTAAGTTTTTTTTTCTAATGCTTTGATATTAAGAGATTGTAAAAATGATTTTATGCTAATGAAAAAGAGGTTTTATAGATTTTATTCAATAGTTCTTTTTTCTTCTTTCATTTCAAATAACATGTTTTGCCCGAAAAAAATTCTCCATTTTTGTATCTTTTACAAGAACCAAGTAGTTTAGTTCATCCATGGAGTTGTTAAGCTTTAAAATAAAAGTGCAAATAGGAATACAAAGACTTGAAGAACATGAAAGAGGTGTTAGAGAAGAAGGAAGGGGCAAATCCGTAATTTCAGTTTTTTCATGTTTGTTTGAACGGGGAAGTTAAATATGGGAAAATTTGATATAAAAGGAAGTTTGTGAGGATAAATTTGATATTTTGAGTTTTGGAGGAGTAAATTTGATATTTTGGGTTTTTGGAAGGGTATACGTGATATTACCCCTTTCTTTTTAGTTATTTATTTGCATAATTGGAGTGGGAAACTTACTTCAGGGGGAGAGAGGAATCTTGTATATGGGTCACCAAGACTAGCAAGCATTTTTCGAATCATGTCATGAGCTCTAGACCTTGTTTGAACCCTGCTTTGCTGAATATCTTCCTTCTTTTGCTATAATTAAATCATTAAATGTTATACACTTCACAATAATAATTAATAACATAACATATGATAAAGTAAACAGTACTGTTTATTCAAACTAAAAAAGTAACTAAAATTGGGAAAAATAAATTGAGAAAAGATTTCCTTGATTTTTCAACTTATATATCAAGGCTTAGAGAATTCATGCACATAAGATGTTCGACAAAATAACAATAAGCCCACAACTTAGACATTTCACAACAGTGACATAACATAACATAACATAACATAACATAACATAACATAATGAATGATTTACTCACCAGCCACGATTCAGGGGACCAAGGCCGGACTCCATTATACGGCAAAAAAGCTTCGTTCACCACCTCCCAAGCCTCCTCAACAAGCTCTTCATTCGTAACTCGCTCCTCACTAACCTCCTCCTCCTTCTCTGTTTCCTCACACAGCTCAACAGACGCGGGTTTCAACAACTCTGCAGCTGACGCCTCCAGTTGCGAGGGGAATGGAGGGGAGGCGAGGAGGGATAAGGAGAGCGATACTGTGATGGTTTTTAGTACGATGTTTTGAGGGAGAGGGGGAAGGGGAAGGGAAGGGAGTAAGAAAGAGAAGGCTCTCATGGTGCTTCCTTTTCTTCTCCGAAAGAGAAATGGAGTGAACGGTACAAGAGGGAGATAGGCTGGTGATGATGTTCACAGATATATTGTTTATTGAGTTACTACTAAGCCCAAGCATGCCCCCCATATGGTGCTGATGTTTTTCTTTTTAATTTTAAATTTCCAGCTTTCCAATAATAATTTGAGAACTATTAGTGCTTTTCAGTGCTGATTTAACATGTGCCAGTACTTTTTAGTAATGATTGGCGGTTAGTAATTAATTAAATCTTATTCATTTAAAAAAAAAATTCAAAACTGCTATATACAAAGTCTGGATGGATTACCATCAGTAATTAAAAATCTCGCTCATTTTAGATCAAAATTTTTCAAATTGAATCCCCATATATATATGGCATTTCTCTATTTTCTAAAACCATTTCATGAAAATAAAAATATAGCTCTTGCCTACTCAACCGCTATCAATTGATGACATTTTGTTTGATAAATATTTTGGTGTATTAAAATGTAAATAAAAATATAAATCTATTTTTATAGTTACTATCCATATTGTATGATTGTGCATGAATTTATTATTTATATTTGTTTGAAATTGACAAGCCAGCGAAATAGGTCGTTTTGTGTTTTCTAATTAGCAGAATTATGCAAACAAAATTTGTATTATTAACCATTTCTTTTATTTAATTTCAGGTAGTATAGAATAAGAAAGGGGATCTTTCCACAGAGATGAGAGAATTAATTATGGATTAAATTGATAAAGGATAGATAAGAAAAAACGTAGTTTCAATTCTGTAATCTGACTTTTTTGAATAGGTCCCTGGTATTTTACGAAAATGTCGTTTTTGCTATGCAATTCCAAACAAAACAAATTTTATACGAATTCTAGGGTTTCAGGGTGTTTTAAAACCAATGGCGGACTTAGAATTCAGAAATACTGACCCAAGATGTCCCAAACAGCGAAATTTCAGTAACAATTTTAAAACAGTTTTTGCAAATATGACCCTAAACTTCTTTAAATCATAACTTTTTGATTCTTTATCTAAATATAGCAAACTTTATCTCTATATTGACTAGAAAAATATGAGGAATCCAAATATGAGATTAAAACAGAGAAAAGAAATTAAAAAAAAGTTGCTCAATTTGTCAATTTTCAGTTCTGGTTGTAACTTGTTTATCTAATTATTAGCAATTTATTTTGGATCTTTAAGGAAAATAAGAATTAAACAAAAATAAAATCACAAAGTTATTTTGGGATGTTTTTAGGACTTATATTGAGCGAGAAAACACAACAAACAACACAATCGTCACAGAATTTGAGAAAAACCAAGAAATTTTCCTAAAATCGAACTTTTTCCAAACAACTTTCAATGCACCAAAATAAGAATTATTAGATGAGAAGAACTTAACAATGACGCTTATTCAACTACTAAATATTCTTATTCAATTATCACAACTCAATCACTCAACAATTATTTTAGATTAAATCCT
Source organism: Juncus inflexus (assembly GCA_024447665.1). Classification (NCBI taxonomy): domain Eukaryota; kingdom Viridiplantae; phylum Streptophyta; class Magnoliopsida; order Poales; family Juncaceae; genus Juncus; species Juncus inflexus. The sequence goes on from JAJHPC010000018.1 coordinate 5,960,066, forward strand.
AAAATTCCTCTAATTGATCGGAAAAGAGAAATTATAAAAATTCAATCTAAATTGGGAAGATGATGTTGCGGCAAGCGTGGCACAATAAGTTGATACTCTTCCATTTCCTGAAGCACCCGATTTGAAGGTTCGAAATTCGCACGCTAAGATACGTCGTTGGATGCAAAAATCCCTCTTCAAATTCCTTCCGTTTGTGTTTTTTTCGAAGCCATTGAGTCGTCTAGCAATCTCCCAAGGCCTTGACGGATCTAACTGATCAAACTATTCCAAAGTAATTTGTTGGAAAAGTTTGATCAATCAAATTTTGGATTGGTTTCGGTTTAGGGTTTCTTTCACCCTTTTTTTCTGAAATTCGGCTGAAAATTGAGAAATTTTTGTGTGTTCTTCGTATTGCGGCAGATGAAAAATAATGTATGTTCTCTTTGGCAGTCCCTCCTGCTGTATATAATGTTAGGGTTGCAAATCTTGCCTTAATTTCTCAAAATATGGTCTAATTTCCTTCTATTTATGATTCAGCACTTGCCAAATCTGTTGCTGTTGTAAAGATGCACTGATTTTAGCCTGAAAGATGCCGAATTAGGCTTTTAATGAGAGAGGGTCTTTTGTAGGCCTATCTTTTATCTTTCCAACGTGTATTTAGCCTGTATTTAAACGCCTTGATCTGAGTTTCAGGCCGTGAGATATATGACCCAAATAATGAGATGCTGCCAGCAGATCCGATTTCCAGCTTCTTGCCATTTTTGCTTATTCCAATAAAATTATTTTAGGGAGTTTAATAAGTCCAAATTAAGCATGTAATATATCATTGGAAAGATAAAAATGAGTACTTTCATTTGGTCTCATTATATTTATACTTTTGGGGTTTCTAAAATTGCCAAAGAATTAAATTTTATTTCTTTCCAAAGATCATTTTT